>SRMA01025511.1:0-27136 GCA_007224835.1 Danionella cerebrum
TCTCAAGGCATATGGGATGTTAAATTGCGAAGCTTTTTTGACTTCATTTTACGATGCGCGAATGGCAGTCCTCAAAAGTCGAACTTTTTCTATGAACAGGAAGTGGTTAATAACTCAGCAATGCAATGTCTGATCAGGTTAAAATTCGTCATGCGTGTTAAGAGTCCATGTCTGAAGGATTTCATAGAGCGAAATACAGTGTCAGTTATAGCGCCACCTAATGGCAGCATGTAATATAGCATTTTCTTCTGTGTTTTACTGCTATTTCAGACTGTGTTTAAAGGACATGCTTGAAAATTGCCACACTTGTGTTGCAGATCAAGACAAACAAAAAAGTCAATTGGAGCGAGTTTCCAAAATCAACAGGAAGTTAAATATTTTGCAAAAAACCCTTAAAATTGCACTTTTGCATGTCTCATACTTTAACAAACTCCTCCTAGAGAATTCATCTGTTCATCTCCAAAGTTGTTCAGTATTTTGCAAGGCATATGGGATGTTAAATTGCGAAGCTTTTTTGACTTCATTTTACGATGCGCGAATGGAAGTCCTCGAAAGTCAAACTTTTTATATGAACAGGAAGTGGTTAATAACTCAGCAATGCAATTTCTGATCGGGTTAAAATTTGTCAAGCGTGTTAAGAGTCCACGCCTGAAGGATTTCATAGAGCGAAATACAGTGTCAGTTATAGCGCCACCTAATGGCAGCATGCAATATAGCATTTTCTGCTGTCTTTTACTGCTATTTCAGACTGTGTTTAAAGGACATGCTTGAAAATTGCCACACTTATGTTACAGATCAAGACAAACAAAAAGTCAATTGCAGCGATTTTCCAAAATCAAAAGGAAGTTAATTATTTTGCAAAAAACCCTTAAAATGGCTGTAGGGTTCTGTCGCTTTAAGGCATGGTTGCCAGGGTAGCGGTTTTCCCGCACAATTGGGCTATTTTAGAAAAGGAGTTGCGGGAAAAAATACGGAGTTGCGGGTTGCGCTTTTTTTGGGATACATTTATAATGTACCGCGGCCACAAAAAAAATAAATAATAATAATAAATAATAATTGTGGACAAAGATAAAAGGGAACCTTTTATTAGTGGGTGTTGATCCCGGGGAATGAATACTTGGCAACAAACGCTGCTTCTTGCGAGACGCAAATAGGCGCGCGCGCCACATGTGCTTTTGACATAACTAATCAAGCATCATCATCATCACGTCACTCCTTGAGAGCGTTGTAGTCAGAAGCGTCGGTTCGGTTGTCTGTGGATGAACAAGTCCAAGTAGGCACTTCTGACTAGGGTCAAAAAAAATTCAGAGAGCACATGTTCTTATTTGACCTTTATTGTATGAGATTGTGTATAAAAAAAGCACAATGTGTGATATTAAGAATTTGGGTTAGACAAAAGGCCAATACTTTAACCTTAAACTTATATAAATTTTTTAAGGCCCTTTGTGGGAATCCAGCCGTTGTCTAATCTGATTGGACACTGAAAAATTGGGCTAGTTTTCATTCCATTTGGGCTGATTTTGAGTTGTCATTGGGCTGGAAATATTTCTGGGACCTGGCAACCCTGCTTTAAGGGGAAACCCCGCAGGGGCCAGGGAATACTGTGGCTTTAAGAGAGCACAAAACAAAAACTTGGTCATGAATTATACTCCGGACATGTTGTTGCTTATTTGCATGGCGTTAGAGCTGTGGTGAACGGATATGAAATTGAATTAGATTTTTAGAGGAGTTTTCGCTGAGCACAACGGTATGTGATATGTGTAGGGTCATTCTCAGGGTTAGTAAACTATGAGCGGAAATGTATTGCACAAGGGGGCAAGTCCCCGGTACCTGGGATTGTCGGGCTTAAAGGTACGTTCACATCGAACGCGGTTCGCGCGGAAATAAAGCGCAACTCGCGAGTGAATGCATGCGTGTTTACTTTGTGTTTGATCGGCAGAGCCGCTGAATGCAAGCAAGACATTCAGGTGTTGACTGGAATGCGCGGATTTGTGGGAGAAGCTACAGAGGCGCAGCATTGGTTTGGAAAATGGCGGTCGGGATTGTTAAGTTTCTATCTGCACCACCAAGCTTTAAATTGCTCCACAACATCAAAAACGTGTTCAGGGCTGTGGCTAGGAGCTTAGAATCCTACAAAGAGGCACCCTGCTCGGTGTGGTTCACCTACATTTCCACAGGAGCTTCAGTTTGAACCCCAGTCGCGTTCAGCGGGAGCTTCGACTGATCCAACCCCACCTCCTGACCTGTTGCACGGGCAGCTCCAGCAGGAAACCCGCGCGTCTGTCTCTGGTCAGTATTCATGATAAATTCTGTGTAAATAATGACCAAGAACCTCCTAACCTAACGAACGGACGGGACTTTAATAAAAGATAAATAACTTTCGTTTTTAACAATTAAAACAACATGTTAAAAATGCTGTAATCATATAATGTAATTACTGTATTTGTTTAATTTAGAAATTTCAGATTTATACAGTATATTGTTGTATTTCTAAGCAATCTTAAATTAACTATAGATTAACTTGGTTCTAGTGAAGCAATAAACTGTGGTTTGCTTTAGTTTTTATTACAGTATACTCATATATTAAAGTAAAACATAACTTATAGTTGTACTTGTGGGGAATATATATTCCACAGCAATATCAGAATTACAAAGAAATGTTAACCTTCTTCACTGTAGTACAGTTAAAACAGTGCATATGTAAATGTTAGGTTTTTTTATTGCTAGAGTTTGAATAATAAAACTTGTTAAACAGTGGATTGACTGTAATACTGATGGTGAAACAAGTAAATCAGAGCAAATGCTAAATACAGGTAAAGTTAGAAAGTTTAAACAGTAATGATGTTGAAGACACCAGTGTAGTACAAACACATTTGCTGTCGTGGATCTGCAATCAGTTCTGCAACTAAATGCTTGTCTTCTCTCCTTTGAGATTGACGGTGGAGACTCCAACCTGGTCATCATCATCATCAGCAGCAGCAGCTTCATTGCTGGTATTTCCTGAGATTCCAAGATTGTCTCGGATACTGGGACTGTTGTAGCATGGAACTGTTTGGTGGAGGTGTTCATGGCTGTGCACTTCACTGATGAACGAAGGTCCATTACTGAAGGTTGTGAGAATAGGAGTCTCTTTGGAGGTCCTGCTCTGCCTGGAAGCACTGGACGAATATATTAAAGGGTTTCTCTAGAGCCCAGCTGATGGTTTCATTAAAGCCTTGTTTCGAACTCTCGTGATTTCCATGATTCATGTTATGTTCTTGTTTTCAAATAAAAAATGGAGTCAACCTTCAAATAAAATCCATGTCACGAAGCTTCTTTCTCATGACACAGCACCAGTCCAATCACGCATATTATATTATATTATATATATTATAATTACTTCCAAGCAAGATAGTTTTATTTAGTCTTATTATTAAATCAACGAACTCCTCCTAAGAGATTTTATCTGCTCACTTTCAAACTCCAGAAATCTTCTCTTAAGGTATGTGGGATGTTAAATTCCGAAGCTTTTATTACTTTGATAAACGATGTACGTACACCAGTCATCGAAATTTGACGTTTCGCCATAAACAGGAAGTTATTATAACTCAGCCATACAATGTCTGATCGATCCCAAATGTACCAAGTATACTAAAAGTCCCTGTCTAACACATCTACAACATTAATCATCGGTTATAGCGCCACCAAGTGATCACAGGTGGAACAGCATTTTTACCAATTTTGACAGGTTCCCAGAATATTGGCCAAAACAGTCCCAAAAAATATTTCAACTCATAAATATTTAGACTCGTTAGCACCACCTGGGGGTCATGACGCTTTGAGAAGGGATTTTTTTACTTGAGTTGCCTGTGTCATTAGGTAATTTGAACAGTTCTCGCTTGAATACGTATTCTAACTAAGGAACGGTCGTAGAGCGCATTGTAACCAATTGGCCACCCGAGGCGATGGCGACGTAGGTGCTCGAGCCCTTGATCGCTGCTTGCAGCTTTAATTTTTGTTTTATTTCTGTTAAATTTTTCATATTAATTTTCTTTATTTCACATTAAAACACATTTTAAAGTTTTAAAAACACATAATTTTTATTTTATTTTAGTTACATTTGTACTTTTGTCTTCATTTTAAAGGTGCTGAAATGAGGTGTAGTGGCTTTTGAGGTGTACTCATCCAAATTCAACAAATTATTTGACAGTTATATCGTGTTCTTGTACAAAACCTCTTGGCTTCATAAAAATGATTTAAAAATATACTTTTTAGAAACGTGTCATCGAAGATTTTGTTTTCTTCGTCTCCTGCCAGCCTTATCATGAAACCCCCGCGCTTTTACTCTGGATCAGACCTATGCTTGTGACCTCTTACACTAAAAGGTCATATTTCATCTTGCAGCGTCAGATGTGTTTTATTTAGCCCTCGTCCCTGAGGCTAGACAGTCTGGCCTAGTCTTGGTGTCCCATCAGCTATAGTGATCCTTCTTTAGTTCAGCAGTCTGATATGAATTTCCTCTAGTGCAAAGTGTTCACAGGGCTCGGGGCTCACCCACTATTCTCTCTGGCCTTCTGAAGGGACTGGAGACCAGAAAGAGGAATTGTACATGACAAAGAACAACAAGGATTTTGGATTTTGATGGTTTCATACCTTTTGCTTTACATTTTTGTGCTTTTTTTTTGCAATTTTTTCTTCATTTCACTATAATTCACTATAAAGACAAAATAAAAACAATGTAAAAATTATATTTAAAAAAATACCACAGGAGAACCATTCCTTAACCTTATACGCTGTTCCAAGAACCTTTTGTTCCATTGTGGTTTTTTTTTTGGTGGCAGAACTTTGAAAAACCATCACAGGTCTTGTACTTCCAAGGGATATTCTTTCTTTTCACCACTAGATGGCACAGGTTTGTGGTCTGTAAAATGAAACTGAAAGACTTGCACATTTTCTCACACTTTTATACAAAATAACTTGCAAATTTTATGTTATAACCTTTGTAATGTTTCGTAAATATCGCAAATAAGCTAATAACCTTTTTGAAACCTACACATTCACTTTTAAATCTAAACGAACCAATAACTGGGCCGCATCACTCTTACCTAGTTTAAAACAACATGTGTGATGGGCAGATGCATCGCTGACACCGCTGCAGACTTTTATAAACATATCTGTGAGTTTATTATTATTATAAAATCAAAAGCAAGAAAATAAATAGATCCTGCTAAACATCAGGAGATTGTAAAAGATGATTAGATTTTGGTTGACTTTTAAATTGAATGCAAAATAAAAAAATATATTCAGTAAAAAAAACTTCATAGATGGTCGGTCAATTGGTCTATTTTTTGTTTGAGTAATTTGACTGCTTAACCAAATGTGTGGGCATTTATATGGTAGATAGGAAGCTTTGTTTGTTGGCTGCATGGATTGTTGAGTGTTGGTAGATATTTTGGTGTTAATTTGGTTGTTTGTATGGATGGATGTGTGGCTTACTCAGTGGGTTGTTTTTTGGTAGGTTTAGCTGTGGATTTGTTTGGTGGTTAGGTGATTGTAATTTGGTTGATTGGTTGGGTGGGGTAGCGGCTAGTTTCATGTGTATTGGTAGGATTTGCTGGGGATTCGTTTGATTGATAGTTGGGTTTTTGCAATTTTGCAGTTGTTTTTTGGTAAGTTTAGTTGTGGATTTGTCTGGATTGCTTGTTTTTTTTTGCATTTTGGTATTTGTTTACAATTGGGTTGTTTGTTTGTATGGATGGATGAGTGGCTGACTCAATGGTTTGGAGTTTTTTTGGTTGATGGTTGGGTGTGTGAAGGTTGTTAAGATGATTGTAAGGGCGGGTGAGTTGCTGGGAGCGTTGGTTCTTTTTTGGTAGGTGGGTGTTTGTTTGGAATTAGTTTCAGTAGACAGACGTGTTTTCATTCAAATAGATCCACGTAACTTTCATTTATCAAGTTGTTAATGTGGATGTTCATATTAATGCAGATTTGGTTTGTTTGATTGATTTATTTGTTAATTTTGAAGTTGGCTTTGTATCATGTTTATAAATCTTGGAAATGTACACAGATATATGATATAAAATATCCATTGACTTAGAACGGAGTTGATTAATGAAAAACAGTTGTAACGTGTCTTCAACGTTCTTTAGTAAAGTTTTTGTTCCATCAAGCATCAGCCATCAAGGATTATTAATTTCCAAACTTTTTCTTAGAGATGACAATTTCCTCTACTTTGAAAGCTGCCTTTTTAATCCCAGTGGTGTCTCTCATTTTTACATTTCTCTCTGATCAGCAAAGATAGCGTCTTCAGAGAACTTCCTGCTTGCTAGATGGCCTAGGTATTCTGATTTGATCAGGTACAGATATGTGCAGCAGAATCTGAGCTCAATAGAACATGTCGCGAGCTCTTTTATTTAAATCAAATTACTCATGTCCTCTACATCATAGACTCCTCTCAACCTCATCAGATCTGACACTGCTTTTTGATGCATCTATAGAAAGCTGGCATTCTATTAAATATGTATCCCTCTACGAGAGAATATCATTAAGTAGAATCGCGCGCGTGCACACACACACACTTAAAGCTTATTTGAGGTAAGACTGAGATGATAATGCAATACTGCATCTACTCAAGCAAACTAATAACAATCAAAAATATGTTTTTTTTCTTCATAAAATATGTAGAGAAATTCAAAATGTTTGCACTCTTACCATAATAATTTCTGACTTTTGAGCTAGATGCTGTAAACACACTGTAACAACCAACCCATTATTCTCAATTATTTTCAAATTGGGATTTTCTGACCATCAAATACCCTTTCAGCACAAATAATGTCACTTTTTGCATAGCCCTATATTTGGCATATTCTTGTTGACAAACCATTTACCTGAGCGAACAAACATCCAACAAAAGTCTTACTGACTGGCATATTTTCAAGGTTAGGATTGTGTATGTACCATCCATCCATCCATCCATCCATCCATCCATCTGTCCATCCATCCATACATACATATAAAGCAATTGGGTAAATATAGTCCAAGCAGAAGAGAAATGTTACACCCCTACATTTTACCCAATGATGCCCCTTTTCTCACATGATTTCTCTTGGTCTATAGCTTTCTCTTTGCATTCTATTGTCTTCACCACATTTTCAACAGATCAATAATGGGTAAAATAATAGAATTCACTTTATTTTGCTAATTCAAACATCAAGTAACGTCTACAGAATTTTTGAATTTAAATTAAAACAATCACAGCAAGGTGCACGTGAGCTGCTTCAGCAGCACGCGGATTATAGCAGGACGACAGCCGGCCAAAGTTACGGGCACGAAGGGGTCCTGAAAACATGAAAAGTTGTCTGAAGACGTTGCAAGAAGAACGCTTGTGTTTCCTTTATCATAATTACATCTTGTACAAAAACATGAAACATTGCTGGCACACGGTGATCCTCAGTGCTGACAGTTCCTCCCTGGCTTTGAGAAACAAGCAAAGTCCTCCTCTAACGTTAGCGCTCGCTGATTGGATATTTACACAAAGGAGCAGTTCATTGATTGGGTCTTTGCTTGCAATTACGTTCCCTGACATCTGCTTTTTCACTTGTGAAACTAATTACAATACATACAAGAGTTATTCAAACGAGGAACCGAAAAAAAGGGTTCAAATGGGTGTACCTGTTCTACATCTGTTTTATCAAAAAAAAATTTGTTAGTTGCCAACCTTTTTTCAAAGTTTTAAAATCTCTTTTACTTTGGAATGTTTTCAATTATGGTTTTTGCACATGATGCAATCTGATACACCTTCAACCTAATAATGTTGACCTGGCCTTCTGTGCATTTTCTGTGCTGCCTCCAGTTAAGAAATTGGAGGGGTTTTTGTGTAAAAGATTACCATAATAAGAGACTATTCTAAATTTTGTAACAGACACGTTTCTACGAACAATGCATCATAGACATTAATAACAATGAATCATAAAACAAAAGATTTAGGTGCCTAAAATGGTCTTAAACGGTCCATATTTTGGATTAATTTTCTTTAACAAAACAAATTAAACAAATGTAAATTACCTTTCACATTATTTGTGAATTACTTGAAGCCGGAAACATTCAGAGACATGTGGTTTTAATATTTCAAAGCTCAAAGTAGGTTAGCTTAGTCAATTATTAAGACCTGTGCAAAATCATTCCAGGAAACTTTGAGATAAAAAAAGAAAGACAATGAAGAAAACAAAGGTCTTTGATTTCGAATTAAATATAGGATATGCAATAAGATAACGAGGAATTAATACAAATCAGATATTGTTTGCCCAGCTATAATCACAGACAACTGCACTGCTTGAGGTCCATCAAGGTTCCATGACCCTTCATGCAGAGCATCTTTCTTCTCAAAATAGATGAAAATCTCTAATTGAAATAAAGCTGCAAGCAGTGACCAAAGGGCACCTCCGCCTCTCTATGGCCAGTTTGTTACATTAAAAAACGTGTCATGAAAAGTGTCATGACCACCAGGTGCTGCTGTGATTGAATCCAAATGTTGTTGTTTTTCTGTTATCAGCCAATATTTTAATCACATTTGTAAAAACTGGTAAAATAAGAACTTTTTTGATGTTTCCTGAAGTCACCTTGTGATAGACTAACTGAAAGTGTACATCATAGACAGGTTCAAATATAGACTGTTGGCAAAGTTTGGGACCGATCAGACATTGTATGGCTGAATTATAACAACGTACTTCTTCTGGCAAAATGTCCGACGGCATTGTGGAAAGTTTAACGAAGTCAAAAAGCCCTGCAATTTAATGCCATGTATGCCTTTAGATAAGACGGATGGAGTTTGGAGAGGAACATATACAATCTCTAAGAGGAGTTCACGAAAGTATGACACAAGCAAAACTATCCATTTTTAGAGATTGTGCGAAATAGCAGCCTCCCCAATGAGCTTAGAAAAGCGTCCATATTATTTATATTTACGTCTTGGCACACTACAAGTGCCAAAGCATACCATAAGCTAAAGTATACAACCCCAATTACCAATTAAAGCTGAAGCAGCAATCAAATCAATGAATGAAAACCATATCCTAAAGTGTCATGACCACCAGGTGGTCAACACCTGAGTTATAAAAACTTCCTCTTTATGGCGAAATATTGGTTTTCGATGTCCTTCGTGCAAACTTTTAAAAGACTATTTTGGCGATATTATATTTAAGTCTTAGTACACTACACACGTTTTGAATTTTATTTGCCTACAACAAACTGTTAGCGCACTGTAGGCTGACACGTGTCAGGGGGCCCTATAGAGTCATTTTGTGACTTTTCAAACCCCAATTTTCACCAGTTATGGTGCATGTGTGACACTCTGAGGACGGTTAAAATAAGCAGAACCAGGAGAGCTTCCCTCATGACACCGTAAAAATAAAATATCTGATAATAAAATCTGATTCCTTTATATAGCCAGTCAGATATTACCAACCCTACCAACAATCCTTATAGGTATAAAAAGCCCAATCATCCATATAGAATAGCATGAACATAACCTAGAAATGTACACTACACTGAAGGATCTTTTCCTATTCAAGGACATAATTGTTGAGCATGCTTCTTAAACCATTTTTTCTTAATCCAGCCTTTTTCTGCAATATTATGTTTCTATTCGTAAAGTGTCATCATTCAATCTACTACACACTCCTAAATCAGAGCAGAATACGTTTTTATGACTAAAAAAAACAAATCCCCTCACAGTGGCCAGTGGTTTTGCCAGAGGTCTGCCACCAGCCACAACCTAACGGAGAATCAGGTCTCTGAAGAGCTAATCAAGGCCAACATGTCCAAGAGCTCACAACCAGAAGGGCATGTTTCCCTACTCAACACTCCACTAGCAAACAAATCTCTCCCCCTTCTCACACCTGTACATGTTATTCTGGGGAACTGCATTGTGAGGTGAATCATTTTGTGATGCATACCATGACTACCGGTGAGCTTAGTTCAGAGGTCCAGCAGTCAAACCGACCGGGTCAGCATACACACTGTTTGATGTATTAGCTCAGTATTCAGCTCGATGGATAACACTCACTCACCCACACTCAAGTTCATCTTGGATTCGATCATTTTCTGAAGCCATGTTTGAAATAGAGAATGCTAATGATGATTTCATTTTAAAAGCAGCTTCACTGCACAAGAACTGCACAAGTAAACAGTTCACTAATTAGAAGGTTTACATAATAATAATTCTTTTCTGCACTGTTTTCTTTTTAGATCTTTGACTATTGAAGATTTTAAGTCAGTAGTTAATCATTAATGTGTGGAACTGGTTTGTTACAGATGTATGTTCATAGGCATTGCATAGAATTTCTAAACTCAAACGAGGAAAGTATGAAATTATTGATATTTTATACATTGAATTCTACCGAATGCCAGATTGCTGGCTATGAAAGTTTTTATTTCTCATTTCATATTTTTTTCTTCAGTCAGTAATAATGATCACACGACAGTTCTGCTTGTGTTTCACTGCTAACAATGTTCTGTTGAATTTCTTCTTTAACTCGTGAGGTGTATGTGCATGTTTAATTTGTGAAGTACGGTGGCCCATTAGTGCATCACACAACACAAGTCAACTCTGCAGACACAACACTATTGCAACTCCAAAATGGCTAATAAAACACAAATAAATTGCGCTGCGTTTCCGGGTCCTGGCACTCCATTCTCCCATTGCAAAAATTGCAAAAAGGGGCTTTAAATACTTTAAATCAGTTTTAATCAAGCAAAACATAATTTATAGATTACTAATAATGTGCTATAACAAATGTTAGAGTCAAAGGGTCGTAAAAGAAATAACGTTTATGAAGCGAAAAGTTGCAAGTTAGAGAAACCCAGTGACGTGTTCTCAGAAGCTCTCTCTCCAGTACGCTCGCTACTCTCTGCACTTGAGATTGAAGCCGTGTTTGTGTTAGTAATTCGGGAAATATCTCGAGAAAGTTAACTTTCATACGTGGTGCCGTAATGTTTTCTGCATCCGTTCCACCTCCTCCGACACAAGGTTTCACATTTGTGAACGTATTACATATTTTGAATGGTTTTATTTTGTTTTATTGTCATTTATTACATTAACAATGTGTAAATTTAAGGATTGAAGAAATGTCACTCGATTTGTCTCTGGTTTTCCATTTTTTTATCAACTCATAGCTTTCCTGTGGCTCAGTTGGTAGATCATTGTGCTAACAACGCAAAGGTTGTGGGTTTAAAACCCAGGGAAAGCAAGAACTGACAGAAAAAATATGTTCATTCAAATGTAAGTCGCTTTGGATAAAATGCCAAATGCGTAAAAGTAATGTAAATGTCATACTGTTGTTTCTGAGAGCGTTTAACATGTAAAACTTGCTTCGAGATACGAAATAATCGAGATACAAAAGCCACCCTGGAACGGATTTATTTCGTATCTCGGGGTACCACTGTATTTATACTTTGTGTTTAATAAATATTAATAAAGTGACGCTTTGTGTTTAAAGCATTTTATTTCAAAGGAAGTGATTTTTGTTTTCAAATTCACATTAAATGAAAGATTCTCATCTAGTGCCTTTATTTAAGTGCATAGAATGCCTCGGCTTCCTCAAATAACTTTCATTTCGCAGTTTGCCAAAAAACATCAGGAATTGTATGCAATTTTCACTCCTAGTGTTATGTTAATGTCTTAATACTTTACGGAATGATACAGCATAAAAAAAGATAATCTGTGTATTAAATAAAAGCACAAGCAAAAGTCTTCAAATTCACATTTTAACCACTTTTGCCAAATTAGCGATTCAGAAAAATCTAGCAACTAGCGACAAACCAATGGACCAATAACTTTGTTCATACTGGCCGACTGGTTCTTCTGACGCCAAAAACTGTCTTCTCGGCTACCCTACTGCTGCCAGATCCCTATCGCAATATATGATCTGCTCCTCAAAACAAAGAGCTGGCTTCAGCAGTGCACTGAGCAGCAGCCTGCCATCGTAAGCATTCAAGATTGTGGCTCTTTATATCAAAACCAATGACTTTTCACAAGAATATCATGCCTGTCTGTGTGTTATTCCCCTGTATGCAGCATTTATTACAGTTTTATAAAGTATTTTCCACACATTAAATTTTTTTTTATATGTGCATTTCATTTCCGCAGAAACATAAAACAAACATGATCTCAAGATGTCGTTTATAATTTCAGAGCTTAAATTAAATATAAGCTATTTCATGTTACTGACTTCATTAAATTCCCATTATACTTATGTTTAATTTTATTCTGATTACATAATTGTTTTAGTATTCTTCGTATTCTCTTTTTATAATGTTTAAATCAAATTTTAAAAGCAATATTTCTGTTTTTTGCATTAAAAAAAGCAGTAGGGGGCGAGAACTTTTTTCACAAACATCATGTGGGTTTTATGGAAATGAGGTGATGACATCATGCAGAGACTTTTACCAACTTTTGCAAGAGTATCTGATTGCGGCATGCAGTAAAACGGGCAGGTGTTGACCGAGCCGTGCATGCCCAGGCGTCCACTTCTTACTGGGGAGTTGGCAACTTTGATTTTAAGCAAAATATTTATAGACAGGTAGAATGGAACTGAATTATTCGCATTAATATCAGCCAAACTGGTAGCTTAAAACCATCTTAAAATAACAAGTGATCGCTTTGTTAGACCCTGGATCAGTTTGTTTGCTCTGATTGGCTATAACTAGTAGAATTGAATTATTAATTTTCTTTGAATGAATACAGTAGTTTTTTTCTTCTCTTTGTAGTGAGAGATGAACATATGCTGTGTCTGTAATTGAAACATAGTCTAAAATCATTTACATACGAGCACTCACCACTTTAAAATTAGCATATTTTTAATTAAATGCTTTGAAATTTTCCAACGTAATCAAAGTAATCCAAACGAACTTGTCACTTCAAACATTTTGGCATTAATTAATTAATGTTTGCCCTTGACTTGTCGACTCAGACGTCCATGTTTATACATTACTGTGAGACCTGCAGTTTTTCGTAACCCCTCAGGGATTGGACTACTTGGGTGAAATGGAACTCGGAGACAAATTATTAAATGCTAATTTGATAATATAAGCTACTTCCAGAAGGTCTGTGATATCACGCGCAAACATGAAATTGTCTTGGCCCTCTTAGGCAATCATTATGCAGTGGTTGCCATGACATCAATTCTGACTGCCCAGTAGAGTTGCCGACTTTCACTACAACGTTGTTCATTTATAAGATAGTCGACTGTAATTAACTGCTAACTAAAGTGTTTGTGACCGTTCAGGAACAGTTATGTCAACTCCGCATTGTACCAAGTGCAAACAGCACGGCACACAAATGTCAATCATCCTTGTGTGGCAAGGTGTGGTAAACCCAAAAGACGAGGCAATTTGCGCCAGCACCCTCTCAGTGTTGAAATGTTGTAGCATATTGCTGCATGAATGTAGCCATGTTGTTTCAGTGCCACCAGCAAAGGAGCACCATCATAGCATCTCCTCCATGCTTATGGTGGAATTTTTGATATAGAGGTGATCTATTAACATTATCACACCAAGACATAGCTGACCAGAAAGGCTCCGCTAATCTTAGATGCTATTATGTCAAGTCTGGTCACTTGAATAACTGAGGTTACTCTGGTACTTTCTGTCCTGGGTTGTTGAGAACTGGTGAACTGAGTTTAACCATAAAGCAACTACAGTTAACAACGGTTGTTTTCTGTGACAACAACAACGTTTGTTTTTGATATATGATGTCATGATCTCAACTTCACAACAGTCTCTTTCTCCACGACTTAATAATCTCGACATGTCAACAGTTGTTTTTGTTATCCGGGGCCCCGGTCATGTCGGCCCACGGGGGGGTGGAACGATCCACCAGGTTACTTCGGTCTGATTGCAGAGCCGGTTCTGTCGGACCTCGCAGCGCACTCGGGCATAGAGGAGTGAGGGTGATTCGTGGAAAGTTGGTCGGCCACTGGTGGGTTGGGTCTGCTGTCCCTGGGCACCATGTGCTGCAATTGTTTGTTTGTTAGATATGTGTGGTTCGTCCAGCTCGCTGTTTGTGATCTTTGGTAAGTTATGTATTTTTGTAGCTGAGTTACATTTTAAACCGTACAACATTATTATCACCTCACTTAAGATATTGGCTGTGTATGTATGAATATTTAAACATGTGTGCCTGGATATACAAACTGCAAGAACTGTTTTACATGAACTATAACAAACGGACATGGACAAAATGAACTGTTACTAGGACTCATGCGTCATGTTCAGGTAGGTATTTATTTATTTTATTTTTTATTCATTTGCAATTTTTTTTTCTTCTCTTCTAAATTATTATTATTATTATTATTTATTTATTTATTTCCTCTTCGTCTTTTCCTCTTCCTTTCTTTCATTTTCACTTGTGTACATTCACCCTTCCCCAATCTTTTATCCACTCCCCCTTTCAGTTCGGCACTGTCTTGTCCTGACACAACTATTATAAACTGACTCGCGGGAACCACAACTAATAAATATTTAAAAAATACATTCAATTTTCCAATCCATAGGAGAAAACACCACACCAGGTGTTTTACTCCTCTGGAGAAAGCAAAACTGTCCAACTCAGCAAGGCATGTACTCCCCCATGTGATGGCTTTTGAGCAGGACAGGACAAGGTAAAAAAAAAAAAAAAAAAAAAAAAAAAACAGTTGTTTTTGTTATCACAACCTAAATATCTCTGGCCCTGTCCAAACACACCCAGTTACTTTCTGTGCAGTTACTCGGTTCATCCACACATAAATGCAGCATGGTTTGAAAGGGGACAGAAAGGGGAGCCATTTTGAAAATGAACTGTAAAGTCTTTACAGTGTGGAAGAGCCTAGGGGTCTGGTTGGGCATGTTTCATGCATCAAAAGCCATTTTACATCCAAAGTTGCAAATGAAACTGGATTATCACATAAAATATTTGCAAAATAATGCACCTTTCCATCCAGTGAGTCCAAAAGAACAAAATCGTCACTTCTTAATAAACTGGCAGCAAAAATCAAAAGAAAAATGGAAGTTGCTGCGTTAGGAGAATGTCTTTTTCGTATATAATAACTTACTTGAACATATCTACAAAACGCATTGTGCGCAGTCATGTCATTTTGTTTTTGGAGGCCGCAACGCAGGCAGTCAAGACAGTCCTGGGGGTAATAACCTACTTTGATAACCACATTTTAGAATGACCAAAACAACCTTTTAGGTGTTGTAGAAAGAAATTGGTCTGTTAGTTAGTCCATTACATCCGCTCCGTCGAACCTCAGTTCCGACAGAAAAACAATTGCCATTGCGTTGTATTGGGATTTCTTAGAAAATGTGCGTAGTTTAGATAAAAAGTTGATCGTGCTCAGTTGTGTGCATAATTTTATAATGTGCATTTTTTTTTTATTTCTGCACATCTTTGTGTACTTTGTGTGTGTGTCGTGGGTTAGGTTTTACAATTATATTGTTGGTTGAATGTGAAGTTTGTTTCCTTGAATGCCTTTCAAAGTTTGCACGTACATGCTCAGTTTATTCAGTTTTCCTTTTATTACTGTGAAGTTGGACAGGGTTCCTGTATTATTGGTTTTGTTCATTTGTTTTTTGTCAAATTTTGTGTTGAGTTCGTTTTTACCATTTCTATACATCCAATACTCCTATGCTCTGGAGGTTTTGTCTGCAAGTTTAATAGAAAAGTTTTCCTGACCCACACTTGCCTAAAAACACAAATGTGTCACATTTAAAAGCCAAAAGTCATTTCACTCAATGGATTGTCACTGCTAATAAAAACCAACACCTTAAATTTGATTTAATTTTGTGTGTGTTTGCGCATGCGTGTGTTGCAAGATATTTATAATGGCTGATTTCAGGCCTTGTATGGTGACTTTAGAAATGTTTTTTATTCTCTTTATTAGTCAGGAAGCACTAAAAAGTATTTATTCAAATGCTTTTTCAAGTTTAACCAGAGAGAGTAGAGACTTTTCTTTTTCTCTTCTATAAATTAAAATTTTCTCCATGTAACAAAATATTATGGAGTAAATAATGTTTTACTTTTATAGTAAACATTTTGAAATATCTCAAATAACCACTTTAGTTATGGAAACCTGCTACGGAAAAGAAAGACACCCTTTACCAGTAGATTTTCTTACATAAAAATGTTTTTTTTTTTTTTTACATTTTTTTCCAGATTTTCATAATTACTCAAGAGACTCACACAGGATTTGTAGATACTATAGATAGAAATATAATTTCAATCCAGGGTCTAGAAACTTTTAGGGGGATGCAGAGCCTTTAGGGGGATGCAGTCTGGAAGGAGTTTGCATGTTCTCCACGTTCTTGCATGGGTTTCCTCCGGGTACTCCGGTTTACCCCACAATCCAAAAAACATGTGATTTCTTTAATTGAATAATCTAAATTCATCTTAGGTGTGAATGCGTGTGTTGCCCTGCGATGGACTGGTGACCCCCATCTCTCGCCCAATGTGAGCTGGAGACCCCTGTGACCCCAAAAGGGAATAAGCGGGCAGAAAAATTCAGTCATGTTTTACAATCTTTTCCATCTGTTTCTTGCATATACCAACAGTTAGCAGAAATCACATCCAGGTGGCTATGTGTTAGCGTTATTAACGTCATGTTGTTTTTAAAAATAATGTTTTAAATGACTGCTTTCAATAGCAGCATTTAAAGAATCCCCTAAACTACTGTCCTTTATAAAAACCTCACGCATTAGAAGGAGTTAGGACAGCTAGTGTCTCATGAGTGTTTCGATCACTTAAACTGGGTTTCTTCAATTGCCCATCTACACACGCCAATATCTCGAGAAGGGTCTGGCTGCACATCCACCACGACTTTGACTTTTGGATAGCACACAAACTTTTTTTTTAATTATTATTTTATTTTTTTAACTTTCACCCTCTCATACGTGCTATCTTAATAATTGAAGAAGGGTACAAACAACTAGTCCTTAATTGTGTGGTTTGGTTTTTTTTTTGACAGAAGGTTCATAACAGGTTTTGATGCAGCTTTAAATAAAGTTTGCATAAGTTAATGGTACTTTATTTCTGGGAACATCACTTCTACGTTACGCATACGTTCTCTTCTATAACACTAACCTTCTCTATATGTGTTAACCGGTTTTTAACCTTAAAAAGGTTCAAGTACAATAATTTTTTACTCTGAACAGTTTCATATTTTAATATTTCAGAACACGTTTAGAGTATAGAAGTCAACCACATGATGGATTACGGGGAAACAATTATTAACAATTTGAACATTTATTTTTATCTGTATATTGACAGAACACAATGTTTAAATGTTTGGTGTCCACACTGTGCTTCAGGAACGGATGAAGTCACGTGTCGTGTGCCACCCAATAGAGAGCCAGTCAGTATAGATCCAATAGTAGGAGAGTGCTAGTCAAAGTGTGCCAGTGTAGCCAGACACTCTTGAATATCTCGGATTGGACTATTTGTTCATGTGATACCTTGATTGAAACATTGGACACCTCTTTCTGTAACTTGTTTGGATTCATATTTTTTGCTAATCATAGATTTTTTGCTAACAAATTGACATCGTTGATGGCTGTCTAGCAACCAATTTTTTTTTTACCAGCTTTGGTAAATGGTAAATAGTTACACAATGACATTAGAAGGATTTTGTCCTCAAGACCCCAAGGTCATTAGCATATAGCATAAGTGCTAGCAAAATGAGCTGTATCGCAGATATTCAATATGGTGCATGACCATTTTTCTTTCACCTGAAAGCATGAAATAGAAATGATTCTAAATACATGCATCATTTTTTTTTATTTAACTTATTCCAAATATTACTCTAGAAATCTTGCAGGATCTTTTAATGATTATTTAATGATCTCTAGCTAGAACTAGAAGCTACTTTTAGTCTTATGTGTTTCCTGTGGATGACGCAGCAGTATTTAATGTTGAGTACAACATGACACAGAGTGAGCAGATTTACACTCATTAATGTGTATTCTGGTTTTGTCTGTTATTATCTGTCTGTGAGACTAATCTACTTCATGAGATGGATATCCACAATCTGAGATTATCTTAAAGGCCATATGGATGTGTGTGTTTTTGAATCAAAAAGCAATGCTCCATCAGTGTGGCTTGTATTCACAGTAGAGGCTTTAATTTGCCTCACAAATGGATGTCACACAGAATTGTTTGACTTATACGCCCTCCTGCCGGAGAGGAATTCTTAATATGTTAATGGACCGACAAGAAGAAGTGGGATGGGGGGGGTGTTTGAGGGTAATTATATTACTCTATATTATTTAATTAATTGAAAGCAGTTACCAGAGGTGTGGCTAATGAATTGTGACACCTTTCTGTGCTGTCCTTTCATGAGTGACCACACTGAGGATATTAATTTTCCCACTGGGTCAAAAATTAGGTACAGATGTATTTGGGTCCCATCATAGACTATTATAATTAAATAACCAGCACATAAGGTGGATGTTCTTGTGATGTTCATTTTTTTATATAATTCTTTTCATTCGACATGTACTCCTCCACTCTTTAGCTTTCCAAATAGAATAGTAGGGTCATGAAAGAAATATGATGCTTAACTGCATAACTCTGAACTAGATCATGACACAGGAGGGGATTTTTACTCCTGTCCCATCCCAATTCCAGAGAAAAAAAATCCCATCCCATCCCAATCCTGGACCAGAGTAAAAAAAATTAAAAATCCTGTCCTGTCAACTGTACAACTGACTCCTGGTCTCATGCCACTCCCACTCAAAATTATTCCCACTCCCATCCAACTCCTGCCAGCTGACAAATACAGTGGTAACCCAAGATATGAAATTAATCCTTTCCAGGGTAACGTTCGTATCTCGAAGCAAGTTTTACATGTAAAACGCCTAATCCATGCAACGGCTCTCAGAAACAACAGAATAAGTAGATGATAAAAATGGAAAACCGGAAAAAAATCAAGTAACGTTTCTTCAATCCTTAAATCTACACATTGTTAATGTAATAAATGATAATAAAACAGAATAAAACACAATCAAAATATGTACTATGTTTACAAATGTGAAACCTTACCTTGAGTGAAGCGACGTGTTGGGGGAGGTGGAACGGATGCAGAAAACATTACACCACTACGTATGAAAGTTAACGTTCTCAAGATATTTCACGAATTACTAACACCTACACAGTTTCAAGCACAAGCGCAGACAGATGGAGAGAAGCTTCTGAGAACGCGTCACTGGGTTTCTCTAAGTTGCACTACAGAACAGCACTTTCCACGTTATAAACATTATTTCTTGACTAAAATTTGTTATAGCACATTATTGGTAAACTACACATAATGTTTTGTTGTGTTGTTGTTGTGTTTTGAAGCGCATCAGACCCTCCAACAAGTAAACAACTTATACACTTAATTCTTTCAGTTGTCTGAAGAAATAATCTCTTACTTTATAACATATGTACTTCTTACTTACTTTATAGTAAAAATAATGTAACGGTAGCCAGTTCATGCAGTTTTGATGACTGTTAACTTTAGTTAATTGTTTGACTTGAGTGTTCATAGTGCTGCAAAAGAGAGAGATTTGTCCAAAATTGTGATTTCTGACTTTCAGAATTCAGACTGGGTTCTGGGAGCAAATAACACAATACAAAGCAAAGAAAAGTGTTTGTACTGGAACAAAAACTAACTTGGTATGTTAGAAAGGATCATTTTATCATAAAACTATACATTTTCTGCTAATTTTTTTATTATTTATCTTGGAGGCAGTACCTCATAACTAGGGGTGTAACGGTTCACAGGAATGTATTGAACCGTTTTGGTGCGGCCTGTTCGGATCGGTACACTTGCGTACCGTTTCAGTATATATATTTTTTTATAAATAATATATATAATATATTATTAGCGCGATATTAAGCGCAGCTGAACATTGTTCCTAGGCGAGTTTCCGCACGGACGCTATTGAGTGACGCACAGTAGAGCTGCACGAGTGAGAAATGGCAACAGCGAAAGAGAAGCCAGAGCTTGAAGACCCTCCCACCTCACTACGGTCTCCTGTTTGGGAACACGTTGGCTTCTCTGTTAAAATACATAACGGGGATAGACAAGTGGATAAATTTAAAGTTGTATGCCGACATTGTTCCACGAAGATCGGGCAGTTAACATTTTCTAATGCTGGAGATATTGTAACTGCAAACAGATCTGTGCTCTTTTCAGAAAATGTTGATAGGTTAATCTTTTTAGCCAAAAACTTAAAACTTGAATAGTTTGTTTTGTTGATATATAAGCTGAAGCTTTTTCTAGTGTTAAAAGTTTCCAGGTCCTAACTAGTTGCAGTATTTCATTTTTTATTTACATTTTTTTAAATTATTTTAAATTCCTTTATAGAGTGCAATTTATTTAACATATCACCCAAATGTGTCACTTTTATAAATTTTATGCAAGAATTCTATTGTGTATTGGCAGCTTTTCAAAATAAAGATTTTGTAAGATCTTATTGTTTTGTACAGAAAATTAACCGAACTGAGCTCTCCAAGAAACTGAACCGAACCGAATACAATTGTAGCTTACCGTTACACCCCTACTCGTAACTACTTTGTCAACCAAATTTCATTCTCCTTAACAAAGCTGACTAATATGAAGGGGACAATGTATGGATGCATACTATTTTTGACAAGTTATCTACTACCTGTTGTCTGCCGTAACATCACCAAAGACCTGGTTTTTGCTAAATAAGATGCAACCCACTGTGGACACATGGCAGAGTATGTTCATGAGTATGTAACTTTACTGCTTCTAGTATGTCACAAGTAATGATCTCGAAAAATCACAAGCTATAGAAACCCAATTCATATTCAGAGTCCTGTTGTCATGCTTTCTGCCTGTTTGTGATTTAAACTCGTGGTTATTGAAAAGAATGAAACTCTTTTAATATATGAAAACAGGCAATTGGTTATAAAGTATCTCTGATAATTAGTCCAAAGTTTTTGTGTGGAAAGCAAGATCTTTGAAAAAGAAAGTCTTGGTGAATCAGCCTCATCTATTTGGCTGAAATCCACAAAAAAACCTTCTTTAAAATACGTTTGACTTCATGTGAAAGTCATCATTTTTCAAATCCAAGCTTTGTATAATCCACTGGTTCCATCCCTTGAGATTCTCATCCGTTAATGCATCATATGTGCATCTGTAAAAGTGGCAGTCAGTTTATCTTGTTTGCAACTTGTAAGCAGTACTTCAGTTTGTGTAATCCAACACCAAGCAAGAATCAATTTAAAGAGTCATGCACAAAAGAAAAATGCTCCTGTCAAGACAATATTCAGCTTAGCCCAGTAAATCACCCTGATGTTCACACTTGACTAAAACAGAAGCATAAATAAGCTTTTACAGCGGACCTCTGTGTAGAAGTGATGCATGCAGGCTTTTAAATTTTGCTTATATTACCAAATATAGCAGGTCTAATTAGCAGTGTCTGAGAAAAAGCAAAGGAGGAAAACTGGAGCAGTTCTGTACTTGCCCAGACTTTAGTCTGTTATCTGAGAGCTGTCATTACGGAAGGCTTTGTTTTGCTACTATTCATTAGCATTCCCGCTGTGGCTTCTTTACCTCCGCTATGGTCTTAAGAGTGTAGTGAGGAAAAGCACAGCCTACGATGTAATTAGCATTAGCATGTTTGTGCACCGACTAAGTGTGATGACAGTTAGGTTTAATGTGTCTTAGCGAAGCACATTTACTTAGCTTTTAAAGGCAGGGTGTGATCAGAGCTCTGGCAGGAGGTGCGTATAGTCTGCATTTAATTAGAAGATCGTTAGATGCTATGCTATGAAAGGTCCCCGTAAAACACAAGGTTCTTTCAATGCTGTGTATATGCTCACATGTAAATACATAGTCAATATACATAGGCTTAATTTGTTGATCACAAAGTAGCACTTATTGAGTTTCATCCAGGAACTTTCTGACTTATTGTTCTTTGAAATAAATGGTAAAAGTGTAAGACACGTTAATGGGGGTTAGATTTCTGAGCCTATAATGAGGAGTAGACTAATCACGTATTCAATCAGTGCATCTGCATTGAGCTATCAGAAATAATGCTCAGGAATATCATAATATTTAATGATATGAAGAAATGCACAATGTAAGAAATAACCCAAAGTATAAAAACTAGTACTAAACAAATAAAATGTAAATTAAATTAAAAATTAAAACTGTAATGAAAATACAACACTATTAAACTATTAATATTTGGATCTATACTACAAATGGTTCATGATGGTTCAATTTAAATACATTCAACCTTCGGTTTAGGTTTTGGCATCTTTATCAATCGTCATCTTGTACCTGGCAGACAGTGAAAATGACTTGTTCCTACTTGTGTCCTCAAGTGTACTGAAGGCTGGCCCGTTGAGCGCAATTTATTCTTTGATTTTAAGACATATTGAGAGGCATAAGTGTGAATGTGGCCCATCTGTGTTACATGAACATTACGTGTTATGTGATTGGCTACATCTTGAAGGTTCTTTTAATAGTGTCTCTTGGCTGGCACCTTGCAGAGCAATTTTCATATTTCAGTGTGGTTTCTTTGAAGCTCTCACTCACCAAAAGAGGGAGATTCTTTACTTCATGCTTTGGATACCTATCCTCCCTCTTTATTGATGTGTTTTGTATATCTGTGAATTCATTACATGGCTTAAGTCTTGTATTTCAACCCATTCTGAAAGCCAGATACACCATTGAAAATGGCATGAAGGGGGTGAAGCTGGGTGCTCCATTCAACATTTTAGAAATGTTTAGGATAGAAGGTGCCAACCTGATGACCACATGAAATATCTCACCCTTTTTAACCCTTCAGCACAACACAAATGTTCAACCACTTGTACATGTATATGATTTATCAACAACTGTATGTTTCAAAATTGTTGCTTCTGGTGAGCAATCATAAAATGCTGGTGAAGAGAAACTAGGTGAGACATGCAGTTCTCCTGCCTTGTGCAAAGGGGTGCTGGTGATCCCAGAAATTTTGATGCCTCGGCTAAAGAATAATAGAATTAGCAAGCTACAGTAAATGATTAGCTATTCTGATTTGCCTGATTTTCAAAATGCAGGATTAAACTCGAATAATTTTCCAATGGAGAAATATAGAGAGAGACCTTTAAAAATGAAGAAACTTCTACGACACATCTACAAGCAAGTTATCGATTCTTTTCGTTACAAGAAGCGGTGCTTTGACAATGAAATTTCAAGTCTTTTTGACCTCTAGATTCTGTATCATGAACACCCCTTAACCAATTCCATGTTAAGGTCTTACCCTTTGGACTTCATGGAGCACCTGTCACTTTTTAGCGACTGATGAACCAGATCTTTGGAGGCTGTGAAAATTGGGCAGCGACTTACCTGGATGACATGGTATTTTACAGCGACAGCTGGTCGGAGCACCTGTGCCAAGTCCAAGACGTTCTGGAAAGTACTCAGAAAGCTGGATTACCTTAAGCATGGAGAAGTGGAAGTGGAAGGATATGATATTGGCCATAGACAATTGAATCCTCAGGTTGCTTGTCTCCTTATTCAAAGCCGGCAAAGTGGAGGCAATCTAAAGTAGTACATGACTGAGTACAAAGATGGAGATGCACTCTTTCTTGATATTCCTCAGATGGCACCAAAGGTTCATATATGACTTTGTTACTTTCCAATGCAATCAAGAAGTCAATTCCCTTGAGTTAAGGATGTGATCATCCTGTTTAAGAACGGAAGAGACGACTGTGCCAAGAACCAGTGCACCAGCGTCTTGAATTGGCCATGAGGTTTTGGCCATGATGTCGATGTCTCTGGAGTGGGAGCCATTCTGAGTCAGGAGTTTGAGGATAAACACATACTCTACCTCAGCAAGAAGCTTCTTCCCTAGGAGACTCAGTTCTCAACATAGGAGGAGGGTCTGGCAATTGGAGAGTCCTCAAGATTACCTTCTCGGAAGAGAACTTGACCTAGAAGCAGATCACAGGGCGCTGAGCTGGATGAATTCCATAACCAAAATGCCAGTCACCCAGAGGTACCTATCCCTACAGCCCTTCAGATTCCAGGTCTGTCATATTCAAGAAAGATGAACGTGGTTGCTGACTTCCTGTTCCGTTTCCTGGAACTGGCAGCCTGGAGAGGGGGGAGGTGATATAATGGAGTGACCTTACTGAGGGAAATCAGAATCGCCCGGCCCACACACACGCATACGTTGGAGTGCTAGCCAACAAACACAGTGACTCTCTCTCTCTCTTCTTCATTCACACATGCAGAGCAAACAGTGCATTTGTGTTTTCAGCAGTGTTTCTCTCTTATTGTTGTCTCCAAACACAAATATACACACAGACCCAGTAGGGAGATGAAACCTACCTGAGTTGGGGAGAGTGAGGGAAACCATAGTGGAGGGTTGGCCTGCTATTAGTAGCATCACTTCCTGAAATTACCATAGTCGGTGATTCCAATTGAAAGGTTTTTTTTAAGTTGGCTTGTAAAATACACAAACATACATAAACACAATTAAAAATTAATTTCCATGAACATGTTTGAATGGATTAATGCAGAATCTACTGAGAATAATGGTATGATCCAAATGGGAGGACTGTTTAGTGTTTCTGGAGAGAACAAGTTTGAAGAAAAACAACCCTTATATTGTAGATATTGTGGATTTATCCATTTGTTTGCTTATTTTTGGTAAGCATTTAGATTTTTGGACACCTTTAAAACCTGAATATATTTTGTTTTGCACTGAAAATATTGGACACTTTGCAGCACTTTTTGAACAAAAACACCTATTAATGAGTCATTTTATTTTGGTTGGGGCTTTTTAAAAAAATCACATCCTCTGAGGGACTGAAAAGCCTCATCAATAATATCTAAATAAATTATGTTATTCTTTTGTAGCCTGGTTTAATAATATAGTTAAAATGCATAATGCTAAGTCCATTGCTTTGCTCCTAGACCTTAAGGAAGTAATTTGTTGCTTCACAATGGCACTTTTCTTTTTCTTAGCAAGTCCTTCTGAGGAATGTTCACTAACATAAGACATACGAACGTGAAAAAGGGCAAGCGTTTGGTGCCCATGGTAAGGTCCGAACAATTCCAGACCATCTACATTAAACGGAACAACGTCCAAGCTCATGATTGGTTGAACTGCCACGTCAGTTACGGGTCTCATGAAGTTAACTAGAAGGAAAATTCTGTAGTAATAGGCGTGCATCCACCATGTATAAACAGAGGAAAGTATTGACACAGACACATAATTGGCACATGCTCAGAGAGAGAGAGAGAGAAAATGAGCGAATCTGGCAAGACTTGAGCTACTGTTTAAATTGCCCAAGCTGTTGAAGAGCTTGACCAGTTTGGGCTCTCTTGGGTACTTCTGTTCATCTGTCTCTCTCTCTGTTCCCCTCTCTCAAATGAGTGCACCCCCTCAGGGCAGCACATGGCTCAATCAGGCCAAACGCCTGCCTCTCTATCTCTCGCTCTCCTACACACACGTACACCCTGCAGTTAGGTTATAGTAATGAATTGTTCACAGGTGCTGATGATGAGCCCTGGAGCATCACCGTGGAGACAAGATATGCCAGACATAGGCCAAGTGGAAGAGAACAGATGTATGCTTCAGGTCCCAATACACCCCTTTACACAACTCTGTCTCTTATTAACAGTCCTTTTTTTTCTTCAAATGTGGTTTTTAAATTAAAGGTTCTAAAAAACTATGCAGTATGAGGCAATAAGTTTGAAAACAAATATTTGGAAGAAGCCTTGAAAACTTTTGTGCTCTTGTGTGATTTTATCTTTTTTTGTTGTTGTTGTTGTTGCAACAATTGGGAAATTAACATCAGCATTGTATCTTTTTCTGTCTGCATTGATACAGTGAATGGTTGAACTAATGTCTGGCTCCCCAGACCTGAATCTTATTGAGTATATCAGTGCCAAGTTACACCACAAACTGTCAATAAGTTAGAGGATGCTTTGGTCAAGGTCTAGAGACCATCTGCCACCTCATCAGGAGCCAGACGTAGTAATTTCCTTTTGACGAATAACAATTAAATTTTTTTTGCCAGTTCAGTGGTACCTTGTAATGTTCGAGATACAAATGCCACCCTGGAATGGATTAATTTCATATCTCGAGGTACCACTGTATTTTGGACCTCCATGGAGTGACTACACATGAGCCAAGACAACGACATAATATACAGATGTTTCAATATTCACTGATAGCCACCACACATGGATCTTGCTCTGCAGATTGAGGCTTCCACATGCTGATTGAGAAGAGATCCTCCAGTAGGGTCCACCAATTACCACCAGGCAGGGTCCAACAAGCACAATGGCTAGGATGCTAACAGCTGTGCCCAGCTCGGGAATCCAGCGGATGGTGGAGATCGCTGTACAGGCAGAACACTCTAAAGGATCTTAGAAGTGAACAATTGATCTGACGTGAACTGAAATGTGAACAGTGATTCAGATAGAATGTTAGCGAGGGAGTTCAGGGAACAAACACACAAGGGAAGGACATTGACGAAGGACACCGGTCCTTTGGGAGTTGGAGTATTTATGAAGGTGAGCGGTGATGGTGATTGGCTGACGAGGTAAGTATTGGCAGGTGAGTTGAGGTTGGGTGAGGGATTTTAGACTCTGAAGTCGAATGCGCTTTGAGCCCGCCCACACAATGGCGTCAGTAAAAAAATAATTCATTATATAACTTGTGTAAATTATATCGGGATGCTCTCTAATCTACCTTAAAGCAGCTAAAATGTAGATTTGCTTCATTTGGGTAATCAAAATAGCTCACTGATCTTTTTGAACTTTCCGCCGAAGTTGAATCCGGAATCGCACAGCGTAATGGGAACTTCTGAATTGGATCCCATTCAGGCCAAGGGAATTTTTTTTGGTCCTGTAACTGCGGAATGACATGGACAATGGAAAGGACAGAGTATTTAATGAGAATATAAAATTCATTCAAATCCAGGATGTGTTATTTTAGTGTCCCCTTTATTTTTAAATTAATTTGTTTTGCTGTCTATTAGTCAATTTTTTGTTATAGTGTATATTTATAGTGTAATTCATGCGTTCTAGTGAGTCTGTTCAGTTCTTAAGATTATTGTTAATGAGTTTTAATTTGCTGATTAGGATTTATTCTGAGGACCTGGTGGTCT
>SRMA01025512.1:0-113525 GCA_007224835.1 Danionella cerebrum
CCAAGGAGGATTGTTCATTGCAGATATCGAGGATGTGCATGGAAGGTGTGAGAGACATCACAAGCTTTGTTTATAGACACAAACACTGCATTACATGATTCCAAAGCTGTTCACGTCTCATTTTGAATTGGTTTATTTAACAGAATGGTGCGCTGTAGCAAACACAATTGGAAACTGAACGTGTGCACCATGCAGTACATCAATCCTCCAGACAGCTTCATGCAGGATGAACTTGGTAAAAGCACTATTGACCATCCCTGATGTCACATACATGCTGGATGTGAAGGCAGGATTGCTTTGTGTTTGTAGAAACCGTGCTGTCAGAGAGTGATGGGAGTTTGGAGCTGGTGGAGCTCAATCCTCCGGATCCATGGACAGCAGAACCCAGAGATGCACAAGAGCTGAAGCCTGGGGAAGTCACGGTAAAACATCCAGTCCCACAACACTGAGAGATTCAGTCACAACATATAACATTGACAAGTTTAAACAAGGACCAAGTCCCACAACATTGAGCGCTTTAGTCACAACATTCAGAGCTTCAGCATTAATCTCGGTCACTACAGTTCCCAGTTTAACTAACCCCAGCTTGTGTTTTCTGCCTGGATTTTTCCATGTTTATAGAAAGCTTTCCTTTTTCACAAACAGTAGCATCAGTGTTTTTGTAAACACTACTGAAAGCTTTAATTTTAACTATTTGCTTGCGGTGTTAAATCAAACCACCTTTATACAGGTGTTTTAGCTGTATCAGATTTAACAGTGTATAGATGTGTTTGCTGCATCTGATTACTGATGAGTTTTAGCAAGACAGTCTCAAATATGATTTATTTCGAATTAAAATCAAGAGATTATCATTTCTTTACCCAAGTGTAAAGTCTCAACAAAATATTGATAATAATGTCATATTTCACTTTTACGTTATATAAAACCTTTTGAAATAACCCAAAATATTAAATAATGGCAAATGGTGAATTTCAGTTTATTGTCAGTTACCTTTGGTGATTACTTTTCACTAAAAAATGTTGCAAAAAAGACTCCTGTAGAAGCAAAACATGCTTGCACTTAAAAAATAGTTTTTAATTTGAGCAAACGGTTTCTTTTACCTAAGCTACAACGCTCGGTTTGCTGCTCTCTCTCTAGAAGCTTGTGATGGTCACTTCCTGTAATTTAAACACATCAGTACTTGTTTAAAAACTCAACTCACAATTAAAAACATATAACCTTGGTGCTTTGCAAAAAAGTTGAGTGACTGAAAAGCAGAAAAATATTTAAATAATACATTTCTATACATCAATGTCATGGGTACCCTTAATTTATGCAAATGCATGAATTCATTTAAATAGTTCTTGCACATATCACATCAATTATAATTACTTTATTTCACTTCTCAAATGTATGTGGCTGCACAAAAGGTATGAAATCTGTGTGTTGAGCTCATGGTGATAGAAAAAGGCAGAACTCAGATGCACAATTTAAATAGTCATTTTATTAAACAAGAGTGACCAGGGATTTGTATGGAAAACCTCAAATAACTAAAACTGTGAAATACACAGAGTAATAGTAAAATCAAAGAACTGAATTTAACAAAACGCATGTGTAGAATTCTAGATTTCACCAACCAGCCTGTCAAATGTCCTGGTAAACAATATGATCACGCAGAGGAAAAAAGCCTTATAAAGGGTAGAGCAGGGGAAAGGAAGACCAAGGCACACCTGGAAGAAAGCTCAAAGCAGTCAAGGCGAGAGAGCTGGAAAGAAAGACACAACTGAGAGATGAGTGTAATCATGCAACAGGAAGGACAGAACTATAACAACGTGCATCAGGTTGACATTTCATTTCGATTGTTTCGATTTTATTGAGGTTATAAAAAATGAGGTGTCAGAATTGTTTATATGAGCATTAACCAGTTGTTAAGGTTTTTTTAAAACATTTTCTTCAATAATGAAAATTGACATCATCAATTGTACTCAGAGGCATGTTGACCTGAAAAGCCCAGGTCCCCAGCAGCTGTTTGAGCACTAGCTGCCTGTCAGGTTAACAGAAAAAAGGGTCATGACCTGAGAAACTTGCTGCTATGTAACCACAAAGATGAGTTTTAGTCTATTGTTCAAAAGTTTGTGTAGAAACCTGCTTAGAAATGTGAACAATAGCCCTGGGCAGACGAAAAACTAGTGACAATTGCTCCCTTTACCTTAGGCAATATTCCATTTTCCATTCAACAAAATATATTTTTTAAGAATCAACTATGTGTTTGAAAGAACAAAATGATGTTAATGCATCCCATAACCAACTGACCCAGACAGCAGCTGACTCGATGCATTTTCACACCGGCAAATATGTTTTACTGTCGCATTCATTTCAAAGCAGTAGAACGGATCCTGTCTGGACTCAATTTTAGCAAGGAATAACAACAATCACAATTCAAACATGGGCCATATCTGTGAAACGAATGCATTTTGTGCACGGCAATAACTACTGTTTAGCGAATCACACCCAAAGGCTGCAGTAGCCAACGCACCCATTGAAGCGAGATCAGTTTAAAAAAAGAAATTAAATAAACTTGTCGAACTTGTCGCTGTCGTTGGCCTGGGGCCATGATGTGGCTCATGTGTAGCGGATTGGACAAAGACCCTCATGAAGCTGCGATGGTAAGAGGCCAGTCCTAAAAAGCTCCAGTAAGGTCGAGGGGGTAGGCCAGTCCTTGACACTTTCCCTGGGTCTGTGATCGCACACCAACCTTTCTGACCCCAGAATTGCATCTCTTATTGGAGCAGCATACATTTATCTGGGCTCAGTTTCAGTCCAGCTGTCCATAATGCAGTCAAAACATTCGGCAAATTGTCCATGGCATGGTCGAACTCCAGTGCATATACAACAAGTTGTCTAGGCACACCACATACTGTTCTCTGGGTACATCCTTGAGCACCTGCTCCATTTGAAGTTGGCCAGAGCATTGCGAAGTCAGAACGGCATAAAGCAATTCTTTGATGGCAGAATTGGTTCCAGTGTCTTTGCTCATCCCCAGTGACAACTCTAGCCCACGCGCTTTGTTCAGGGTCTTTCAGTTCCCAAGGCCTGAACACAACGGAATACACAATCCTCTCCGTTGAGCAGATTCCAGGTAGAAAACATTGTGAAGATTGTTTTAATGCTAAACGCTTAAAATCTTTGTTTCTTAAAATTATTAATTTTGAACAAAAACTATTAGTTAACCTGTTTTAATCTCTTTAAACCATCACAGCCTTCAGTTAACATGGCAAACAGTTTTTTTTCACCTGCCTGTTCTGTTGGTGCCAATCTCCAGCTTACTTTGGGTGAGAGGCAGGGGTACACCCTGGACAGATTATCAGTCCATCGCAGGGCAACACACACATTCATTCCTCAGTGGAATTTTAGATTACTGCCTCATGTTTTTGGGATTGTGGGGCAAACCGGACCACCCGGAGGAAACCCATGCAAGCACAAACATGCAAACTCCTTTCTGGCAAGCCTCAAACTGGCAACCTTCTAATTGGAAAGTTACAATGCTACCCACTACGCCACTGTGCCGCCCAGACCTATTGTTTGCTCAGGTAAAATCTTTTCATTTAAAAAAAAGGTTGTTCAGTTTGTGTAACAATTCTTAAATAAAATGACAACATTCATTAAAAGCACGATCAAAAGTAATGTTTGTTTAAACAATACTTGAAAGGACTTTTACACAAGGTGGGCACCCAGCTCAAAAAGAGCTTCAGACACTAGCTTGTTCAATCCGATTATTTTCATGACAGTTTAAGAGGCAACATCTTTGAATTCAGATGGCGGTTTATAACGATTCATTTTAAAAATGTGCTGTTTGGTAGAATCAATGTATTCATGTGTTTAATTCATTCATTCATCTTCCATATCCGCCACTTATTCCCTTTGGGATCATGGGGGTCTGCTGGTGCAGCCCCCATAGTGCTGGCTGCAGAATGATTTCCGGCCAATGCAAGTCTATCGGAAAAAGCAGAACTTTAAAAAATGTTAAAAAATGTAAACATTTTAAAAAACTTTAAAAAATGTATCTGCAATTTTGTCCTGCGATATCGGGTCACAAGAGGCATCTCTCTTTTCATCACTCAATAGAAAGCAAATTTACATTTTTAGGAGGCAGTATTGCCAGTAGATTAAAGAGCATCCTGGTATAATTTAGACAACTTGTATTATTTATAATTACCGGTATATGCATTTTATATTATTTAATTTGTAATAATAAATATTTATTTTGTTACTGACACTTTTTTGTGGATTTATAATGCCCGAAATAGTGTGACAGGGAAATTGCTCTATAAAGATGGTGGTCCCTTTCTTAGGTGTTGAAAATTACTAAGGAAATGGCATCATGCTTTCAGAGAACACACCTTAACCTTTCACTCCATGTTTCAGCTGACATACCTGACGCACGCGTGTATGCAGCTGAAGGTGGGCCACAAGAGGATGACCTTTGACCCCTGGCTTGAAGGACCAGCATTTGCTCGAGGGTGGTGGCTAATGCATCAGCCCCCTGGTGATGCTCTGGAGAGAGTGATCCAGAGTGATCTGCTCTATATCAGCCATATGCACTCAGACCACCTCAGGTATGACACAAGCAAACTCATGTACCCTTCCCACCTGAGGAACTGTTCTTCCTGTTTCCTTTTGGAATACCCCTTGCTGATTATGGTAAAAAAAAAAACTGTAAATATATATAAGTATATTTGAGACAACACCTTACTGTCAGAGATTATACACTCATGAACTCATAGGAAAGAAGAGTAGGGTTGCCAGAAATTGAGAAGGCACTTAGATTTACATTCATACAATTGATCAGAGATAGAGAAAACAATCAGAAATAGATTCATGGATTCATTGGACAATAGTGGGGTTGCCAGAGATTTGGAAAATGCCTAGATACATATTCATGAATTCAGCGGGTAGACTGAGATATACTTCAATGGTGGACTGAGATATGAGTTCATGAATTTATCAGAAACAAGAGCAAATTTGCTAAAGATTGAGAAAACACAAAGGCTCAACTTTTGTGTAATGGATTTCCACATTGTGTTTTCACAAATCACAGTGGCATCTAGATTTTTTTTTGGCATAATGATTTTTTTAGGGTATGTTTTTCTAATTTTGTATGTATTCTTAAAGTTCTATCGGGTTGGAAAGTGTTTAAATGTATTTACAGTTCTGATTTATTGCCGTATGATATTTAACATCTTAACTGATGTATAGATTTTATTTTTTTAGTGGGTTATTGGTGCTTTGTGGTTAACTTTGACTATGATAGATTGAAAAATCATATAATATTCCTATACAATGTATTATTTACTAATCACTTTAGTCCATTTCTTATACTAATGTCTTTCAGTTACCCAACTTTGAAACGTGTTGCAGAGAGGCGTCCTGATATTCCCATCTATGTGGGTGACACGTCTCGCCCAGTGTTTTGGTAAGAATGTTTTTAATAATTTACTGGAACAAATTCTTTTATTTTCTTTAGTACTGAATAATATGGTATAATAACATTATTATTAAACACTATTAATATTAAACTATGTGCAATATTCTGTTATATTAATGACCATCTGCAGGTATCTGAAGAGAAGTGGAGTGAATTTAACAAACATCAACATTGTGCCCTTTGGCGTATGGCAAAATGTATGTTATATATGGCTTTGTTTTTTTTACTTTTTTCATTATTTTTGGGCATTTCTTATTGTAGTAATTGCTTTCAGGTGGATGATGATCTAAGGTTCATGATCCTGATGGATGGAGTTCACCCTGAGATGGACACATGTTTACTTGTGGAATACAAAGGTATTTTTTAGCTAGGACAGAGACGGGTTCATTGAACTGAGCCGTTTTCTTATGGTTTAGAAGAATTGTGGATAAAATTCTACATTAAAACTCAACATGAAACATGTTAATGAGTGTTCCCTGTCAGATTATTTAAACAAACTTCTGGAGCAGAAGAACTCCAGAACTTCAACTTCAAATAAAAAACAATGTCACTGGTTCATTGGCCTTGATCTGAATGGTTTCCAGAGCAAACAAAACATTTCTATTAACATTCACAGAGTTCTCGTGAAGCTATATCTTTTTATATCTTGGCTCTGTACCATTTAGTGTGATTGTCGTGACGAAAGATGAAAAGTTTTCTTATCTGAGGTCAAAAGTGCTCTGGAGCAGGTTTTCATCCTGGATGTTTCTGCACATGGTTGCATTCATGTTTCTTTCTGCCTATACTGTTGTTCAATACCTTCTGCTGCTGTATATAAAATGCACAGGAATGGTACTGATTAGGTGCTAAACAGAGCCTTGAGTTCACCCCAAAGTTCAATCTATGTCTCATCAGAGCAGAGAATTGAATTCAGGTGCTTTTAGTAAACATTGGTTTAGGTCATATGCCTTTTACTGAGGAGTGACTTTCATCTACTACACCCAGACCTGATTGGTGAAGTGCTGGAGACACAGTTGTTCTTTCAGGTTCTCTCTCCACCAGTGTTGGGCAGTAATGCATTATTTAGTTATTATTTACTATAATTGGATTATTTTTTACAAACGCAGCAATTAAACGCTTTATCATTTTCAAAATGAGCCAAAAAAACTCATAGTAGCCACATGGAATTAATTTTATGACGCCATTTCCAGAATCATAGAATGAGCTTAATAGCTATTCATGCATTCATCTTCTAACCCCCTTATTATTTCCTTTCGGGGTCACGAGGGTCTAAATGTCTATCGAGAGGCTGGGGTACACCCTGGACAGGTCGCCAGTCCATCACAGGGCAACGCACACATTCACAAATAAGGAGAATTTTGATTATTTAATTAACCTAACCACGTGTTTTTGGTATTTCTATGCAGGTCACATGATCCTGAATACAGTGGATTGCACAAGACCGAATAATGCTCGTCTTCCACATGGGGTAGATGTGATGATGAGTGATTTCGCTGGTGGTGCATCGGGGTTCCCAATGTCCTTCCAAGGTGGAAAATACTCCGGTGAGTTGAATTAAGAATTGAGCTTTGTTTAAAATCACCATAGTTACTGATAATAACTATTTTTCAGTTCAATCTCTTGATTGGTGTTATAAATTATAATAAATCTGTTTGTACCATGTTTGTCTGCTGTAAAGTGGATCACTTTAACACTGAATTTAATGAGAATTCCGACACCAGCCTCATATGCTCAGTCTTATCAAGGATCACCTTTGTTTGGAAAGTGTGTTGAAAACTTGAACATTGAGCCCCTAACCCTTCACTCTTTGTGTATTATTTGCTATTTTTTCTTTATTTCTTCTTCACCGCTTGAATTTCATTTGACAGAACAATGGAAAGAAAGTTTCATAAAGACTGAGAGGAAGAAGCTGTTGAACTATAAGACTCAGCTGGTGAAATCCCTTCAGCCCAAGATCTACTGTCCATTCGCAGGATATTTCACCGAAGCTCATCCCGCAGACAGGTCTGTTAACAACACGATAATAAATGTCATCACATCAACGGTCTCCAGTTGGGTTACTGAATCTCTCGTTCTGCTACTAGAGGTTCCTGCTACCCACTTGTAACAAAGGACACCTCACACATGTTCTTCTTGATCTTGTCCGCTCACCCCCTTAAGTGCTTCAGGTTAGCTGGATCCAGTGAACTAGTGTCTGTAGTGGTGCCGGTTAGCTACTAGCATGGCTATTTTAGCTTGACTAGCTATCCTTGGCAGCAGGACGTAGTATGAAGCTAGCATATCTTTCTCACACACATCATATTATTGAAATTTAATTCTTTAGCACACTTCAAGAGTTATGTTGTATTAAGAGACCTCTTCACTAGAGGTGGACCAATAGAAGCCAATACCTTGAGATATTTCTGCCATGAGGTGAAGGATCTAGACCCCAACTTCTTTATATTTTAATGCACATATATTTCCACCCAGTGTTTTAAGAAAGGTTCTATTTGTGTCTCTCATGCACAAAATTTAGCCGAAGTAAAGTTTCAATGAAACTATGGTGGAGGGTGATTGTGCACGCTATACCCTCCAATGTTTGGAACGCCTGCGATGGACTGGCGACCTGTCCAGGGTGTACCCCTGCCTCTCACCCAATTTGTGCTGGAGATAGGCACTGGCAGACCCCCGTGACCCCGAAAGGGAAGAAGCGGGTATGAAAATGAATGAATGAATGAATGTTTGGAATGCTGCACTTATCACTTTCCTTATTGTTGAATAAAAATGTAATGTATGGTACTTCCGAATTAATGACAAAACAAATCAGTATAGGCAGAACCATCAGTAAAAATCTGTGTTTTTATTGGTTGGACCTTCAAATGGACAATTATTTCACTTTTTCTACCACTACTATCGTCACTGTTACAAAAACTGTCAATAACACACACAAAAGCAAGATATAAGATATGGTAATACAAGGAGAGGGGTATTTAACACTTTTAAATATTTATTTTTTCTGAAGCAAGAAACACAGATAGATCATGTGCAACCTCAAACCTCAAACTGTCAAACTCACCTCCAGAATGTGCCTAATAATAAGCCAAAAACTCATTAAATATGCTATTATTTAGTCAAGAAAACTTTAATACCGGCGGCACGGTGGCGCAGTTGGTAGCACTGTGGCCTTCCAGTTAGAAGGTTTGACCTGGGATTCCTGATAGGAGTTTGCATGTTCTCTTGGTGCTTGCGTGTGCCCAGGGCAGCTGAGGGCTACTAAAACAGCTTATCGCCACAAGTTTGTGAATGTGGAGTAAATGAAAATTGTAATTTAGCTTAAAAAGCACAATCTTTCTCTCTCTCTCAGTCGAATCTGTTGAAGTTAAATAATTATTTTACTGAATTCCACCTTAATATCTGATTAAGGTTCTCATAACATCAAGTACACCAACTAAACTCAAACCAACACATTACATTTTCTTAATTGTGTACAGCATTTTCTTTCTTTCTAAGCCTATAAGCGGGGTCAATTCAGCTTCTGTACATTTTTGTTTATTTTGCCATGTTCTCGCTTTTACAAACAGCTACATAAAGAAGACGAATGTGAAGAACAGTGCAGCAGACCTGAATGAATCCATCCGGAGAACCTGCCCAAATATTGTAACCTGGACTCCTTTACCTGGTTCAGTCCTAGATTTAGCCATCGCTCTGGGCGACCCGAACAACAGGTACTTTCCACACAGGCTAACATTAGTATTAGCATATGAGCATTTGACCCCCATTTGATAAACTCGCTTCAAAACAATCCAGAAATTTACTTTACTTATTAATAGAGAAATAAATAACTGACCACAGATCAAAGAGCAAGATTCATGGCTTCCAGGTATCTTTTCTATAGCTAACTTCTTTTACATGTATATGTTTGGCAGACACTTTTATCCAAAGCAAGTTACAGTGTTTGAATGCTCACACTGAGCCAGAGGAAAACTGATTTTCTGAATACCTGCACAGAAAATCAATTGACCGACCAATCAAGAGGTGGCACATGAAGTACTGAAGTAGACTTGCCATTTTCCAGACCTTACACCCACAGAAAAATTATGGAGTGTCCCCTTATCAGCCTCCAAACTTAGACCGGATCTGGCACAAAGTCCCTCCTGAAATTAGAGCAACCCTCAACTACAAGAAACATCATGTTTTGTGATGGGGTTGAATACTTATTTCACTCTCATAACGGCAAATGAGTTTATGTTTGCCATTTTCAGGATTGTTTGCTGATATTTAGACTTTTTCTCACTATATATTAGAGCTTTTCTGCACAACTGAGATAAGCACGCTTCTGCTATTTGCCATAAAGGTAAACTAAAACATTCACCTCTTACAAGAAATCGTGTAAATTCACATGTGACCACATGCTTGTGAGGTATACGGTATAGTTTCAGTATGTGTTAAATACAGCATTTTATATAATAAAAGTGTTTAATATAAAAACGTTTTTTTGTGTATTAGCATGAATAAATTTATCTCTCTCTTTTTTTTTTTTTTTAGCAGAGCCATCACCGATCCACCGCAGGGCTCCAAAATCTACAAGGACTCCTGGGATTTTGATGTGTATCTGAATGAACTCAATGCATCCATCTCAGCAGAAATCTTCAAGAGTGAAAACTGGATACCATTTTATTATAAATGGGCTGGTTTCAGAGGCTACAACCTGGTCATCCGGGTAAAAAACTTAATAGAAGAATTAAATATTACAATACATTCCTAAAAAACAGAACATTAGGGATGCCACAATACTCTGCTTTTATTATTATTTCAACATGCCTGGCAAACCTGTTTACAGATATGAAACACATTTCTTCACACAAATATCCAATCAATGAACTGCTGCCTTGTATAAATATCCAATCAGCGAGCACTAAATAAGCTTTTAAACCTGTGGTTTGCTTTGCTGTCGAAAATTACAAAGATGGAAAAAGAATAGTAAACTAGTGTCACCATGGGTTTTATCAGATATAATCATGCTAAAGGCAACACATGAAACACATGCACAGTTTCAGCACTTCGCTGATGTCAACTACTTAAACAAAAGGCAAAAATATACAATTACTGAAGGAAATGCCAGAATCTCTTCTGGTGAAAGTTGAAGGTGGAGTGTGGCTGGGGTGAGTGTTGATAGCTCACTCTCTCCCCCCTGTGACAACCTTAACTGTGGTGCGCTTGAACAAGTTACCGGTTCACTGCGGTTAAGGCACTTGGTTAACTCACTGCGGTTAAGGTTTTCTGCACTTGGAAGGGTTAAATGCAGAGCACAAATTCCAACCATCGATCACTCCATGCCTGGTTGAAATGACACTTTTTCCATTTATAACAGGTGAAATCCTCTTTTAGGCGATCGTAAGGGTTTCACTTTATCAGGTTTTAGTAAAGGGTTTACAGAAACACTAACAGCATGCAAACTGAATCTAAACATGTCCGACAAACTAAACAACAATGAAATGCAAAAAAAACATTGTCACAGCATGGAGTACAGAGCTGAAAAGTGTAAAGGAAAATCAGTGAAAAATCTAGGCTACGTGTAGTTTTTACCTACAAATCACAGCAACTGTAGTAAACATACAATACATTTTGCTGCCAGATCACATTTTTACATTTGCATTTTTATAACTTTATCAAAAGCGACTTTGCATTGAATTAGCAGCAAGTCCATTCCTGTTCTTCCTGGGAGCTCTTATGTTGCAGAACCCTGAGTACTACTGGAAAGATTCAAGTGCCATCTGTAACATATTTTAGAAAATGCTAATAAAACATTGTAATGGTTGCACAAATAAATATAATTTTTCAGCAACGTTGACAAAGTGCTAATACAGGTACCATCTCAGATCTATTTTACAGATTTCAGAAATTAGTAAAGTACAGTTTTATTTTTCCTAAACTCTAAAAAGCATAAAACTATAACATTATTTTAAAATGTCATTTTTTTTCTTAAACATCAGGTGGAAAACCGAAAGTTTTGCTTACTTTTTGTGTTTAAAGAGACTGCTGCTATTCATTTGAATTTATAGTTTTCCAAACATTTGAAAAGATGATAAAAGTCTGTAAAATATTTTACGAAGGGGTTTAACACAAGTCAGAACATTTAATCATAAACAATTGTTAATTTTGACAGGTGATTGAAACCAATGAGGATTTCGAGCCATTTAAGGGAGGTTTCAATTATCTGGTGGATTTCCAGGATCTTTCGTTTCCTAATGCTCGACCGGAGAGAGAACATGCATACGAAGAGGTGACAATACACACTAGAACTAAATAATTAGTGCTAAAAACAGCTTTAAAACAGATTTATTATGCATGTATCAGATCAAGAACCGCATGGATGTCATGAGAAACATTGTCCTGAAGGGGCTGCTCTGGGATGATCTCTACATAGGCTTCAACAACAGAATGAGTCGTGATCCAGATATCTACCATCACAAGTAAACACTATCCCTATACTGTACAAATCACCTTCAAGCCCTACAGTGGTATGTAAAATTTGGGCACATTTTCTTGGTGGATTTATGGAAAGATGGGAATGTGCAAAATTTTTTGCCTCTTACTCTTACAGAAATAATAGCCTCCAAACACATTGTATTGGTTTCAATTAGAGTCTGGATTCTGGTAGAAGGTATTTCAGACCCTTCTTCTTTACAAAACATCTCCAGTTCAATCAGGTTTGAAGGTTTTTGAGCATAGACAGCCCACTTTGAATCACACCCGGGGAAATTTGAGTACTAAGGCTTGAATACGTTAGCAGATGTTGAGCAGTGTTTGTGGTCATCCAGCCTTTACGCAACTTCAACATTGTTACTGATTCCTGGATATTGTTCTCCAGAATCTATAGACATTGAGTGAAATTCACATGACCCTCAACTTTAACAAGATTCCCAGTCCCTGCACTGGCCGCACTGCTCCACAGCTTGATGAAACCACTCCCAATTTTTACTATAGGTGTTTTTCTTTGAATGCTGTGATGTTTTTACCTAAATAACTCTATTTTAGTTTCATCAGTCCACAGCACCTTATTACAACCTGAAGCTGGCTTGTTCAAATGTGCTTTAGTATACTTCAAGCTACAGAGTTTGTGGTGTGTGCAGAGAAAAGGCTTTTTCGGCATTACCGGTCCATACAGCACTAATAATACACAATAAAATGACAGGGGTGCCTAAGTTTATGTAAATTTTGATTAAAAATAGAGTCATTTTCAATGAATCATGAAAGTTTATTGTATATATCACTTTGAGGATATATCCTCTGTTTGTTTTCATCGTCAGGTTCTGGAATCACTTTCAAACCGAGCTGCCGCTTTCGGCTCCAGACTGGGATGGTTTTCTACAGATGACCAATCAATCTCATGAGAGAGAGGAAGATACCAACAGATGCACACGGTCATAACTCACAGTGCAACACCTTTAAATACAGAAAAGAAACATCTGTGCTCCTGCATAATTCTTGTGGCTTTCAGCTCAGAGTTGTGAGAGATTCGAGACTGTTAGAATCGACTCTGTACAAAAATTATTGACAATCATAGTTTCATGACTAAATGTTGTGATTTTAAAACTAAATTTTTTCTTATTTATAGTCACTAGAAAATTTTATGAGAGAAATTTTTCAAGTCATCAGGGGCCAAGCCAGCGAAGGTGCGATGACACATTCTATTTGTTGGCGTTCTTCTTATTATTCTTCTGGCATTGAAGTCAATGGCAGCCCTATGAACCGCTTGCAGGAAAGTTATTAAATTTGGCACACAGATTCAAATGGTCATTATAAGAAATCTGACCCAATCTGGACTCTCTAACTCAAACTCTATAGCGCCACCACTAGTCCAAAATTTCACATATGTAAATGCCAATAACTCAAGAACTGTATGGTCTAGAAACAAAATTCCTTTTGCCACTGATTCCATGGCTCATGATGATTCCAATCAACTCAATGATCTCATGTTCCAAATTGACGCCATTTTGAATAATCAAAATGACCACTTTTTCAAACTCCTCCTACACCTTTTATCCAATTCCCATGAAACTCCTGCAATGTCGTCTACAGACGCTATTGACCAAAAGTTATCAAAAGAAATTTATTTGGTCTAATGGTTTTAGAGAAACTATTGAATAAACACATTGTGAAACTAGTAAAAAGGTCATTTGGTTATATCTCTCAAAACAGCCAATTTGGTGCCTGTTATAACAGCCATGTGGTAAGGTTCCTTGCCGAGTTTGAATGCAGTGCCCCCTATTGGTCAGGATATACAAAATTAAAAAAAATGTATTTAATGTTTTTGGAGCATCATGCTGAGTAGATTTTTTTAAATGTTTACTATGTCAGTCATTTTGATGTCAGCCATATGGGGTTTTTTTTCAGCAGCTCACTCAACGAAAATTAAAATGCCTTTTTTGTTTCTTTTCAGCCTTTGTTCATCTTTTGCCTCATCTGCATTAGGATGGCCACTTGGCCCTGTATCACTGCTTGCAGTTATATTTGTATTTGGTCTTATTGATAAAGTTATTGCTAAATAGCTTGTTAGGGTAAAGATTCAAAAATCTAATAGGTCACCCTGTATGTCTTTGTTTATCTGTTTACATTGAAATAAATTGTAGCTACAGCTATGTCCTTAGACTTTGGCTCAAGTCGTTAATATTAAAGAGACAATAAAATATTTTGTAACACTACTGTTATGAAAAAATGTAATGAAAATGAAAAATATGTTATAATTCATCAAAATATTTAAATAAATTCATCAAACTATTTTTAATAGAAATAATTTGAACAAAACCCTAGGAATCGATTGGAAATGTGATTTAAATAAACGTCATCAGGAATTAATGAGCTGCTACAGTTTATATAATCTCCATTATTAACAGTTTGTGATTTTAACACGTTTAAACAACCAAACATATAAAGTACAGACACAACTTATTAGCAAATACGTTGTCTCAGAAGTGAAAGTTTTTATTATAGAATTTTTATAGAATAGTTTTATTACTTACCCTAAGGTGTATATGAAGAGGGCTTTTTTTCAAAATGCTATGACTCTATTTTGATGAATTTGAGTAAACATATGTTTTCTTTAGCACAAAAGTGGTTTGAGAAAAATCTACATTTTCGGTTCCAAACTGTCATAACAAACTTCAAAGTCATACAAGGATAAAAAAATGTAAAATCCAGGTTTTAATATTTAATTATTTATTTTAAAGGTTTTTTTTTTCCAAAAATGCCCTTACTCCATGGCCTTTTTTTTCACAAAATGCTATAAATCCAAGACAACAATATAATATAATGTTGTTGTTTTTTCCAAAATACAATAACAAACAAAATCGATATTGAATGTTGGCTGGTTGGCTCTTTGGCTGGTTCCAGAATAGATCTCTAAAACAATGTCAGAACCTACACAGAGATATTGGACTCACTGCTTTGAAGGTTATCCGCTGCCGGTCACGTGTCCTGCTGTCTCTTCTTTTTGGACACATCTTTGGGACATCTCTGTTGGACTTTATTGACTGTGATCAGCTGGAAAAAGGCCTGGTTCTGTTCCGTTTGGAATGATTATAAAACAATTCAATACTTTTGCTGGAGATGACAACCAACATTTTTCCACCTCATATAAAAGATGAACTAACCAGGACTGCATTACACAGCAAGTATTGTGTTTTTTTGGAAAATTGATTATGGGCTGGCCGCCACTGTGGGTAGCTCTGTGGCATTCCAGTTAGAAGGCTGCCGGTTTGAGGCTCGCCGGTGACCTTTCTGGAAGGAGTTGCATGTTCTCCCCGTGCTTGCGTGGATTCCCTCCGGGTACTCCGGTTTCTCCCACAATCCCAAAAACATGCATTTAAGTTAATTGAATAATCTAAACTCCCCCTTTAGTGTGAGTGTGTGTTGCCCTGCGATGGACTGGAGACCTGTCCAGGGTGTACCCCTGCCTCTCCACCCAATGTGCGTTGGAGATAGGCACTGGCAGACCCCCGTGACCCCATAACGGGAATAAACGGGTTGGAAAATGAATTAATGATTATGGGCTTTTCAAATGTGAACACAATGCACTTCAGATTTGCACCAGCTGATTTTTTTTTCACGGTTTTTAAACAAAACTCCTCTTATATTCATGACCAATCCTTTTATTGTTGATTTTTTAAAAAAAATTTTAATACCTACACTTAATAAAAGCTAAATTTATGTTATTTGATTGCTTTGATATTTACCTGTAATTTAAATTTTTATTATTTTTATATAAATTGTTTTGGAATTGATTGTAATTCAATGAAACTGACTATTTAGTGAACTGAGCACAAGAATATGGAAAGCCAAGAGGGTGACAACAGTGCTGCATCAAAACAGTGCTGATTTGCAAATTAAATGTAAACTATGTGTTGGTGCATAACTAAGTGTTAATTTGCCCTGTATTTTGTCTGTATTTTGCCCCTTTTGGCCTTCCATAGGGGTAGAACCCACAAGACTCAGCGATCTCTCTCTCTCTGTGGTTTGCTCTGGTAACTTCCTCTAAATTAACAGAGCCAGAAGTGGTAAGGGACGAGAAGGAGGCATGAGTATGTTCTTTCGACTAAAGCTCTTCCTCGGTTTCATACTTGCTGTGTTTAGCAAAGAGAATGTTTTTGACATCAGCGACCCGCAGTTTATTCAGAAGTGCGTGGAGGAACATAATCTTAAGAGAAGCAACGTCATTCCGAGCGCAGCTAACATGCGATACATGGTGAGCTTTCTTCAAATATCAACACTGTAATACCAGTATTCAATCAATAGATAGCAACATCTAGAGAACTTGTATGCTAACACCAAAAATGCTGTATTGTAAATATCTGTTGAAAATATCACATAAAATTTGAATACTATCAGAACTTTTTAGAAAACAAATATAATATGATTGTAGTTTAGGTTTTGTTTTTATCCATTAATATTCAATACACCTGTATAGCATTATGCATAAATAATTCTTAGAGAATTTTATTATAATATTTTGAGTACTTGATTAGCAGAAGATTATTTTCAATGTTAAGGTCAGAAAACGCAATTAGTTAAATGCGTTAATCAACAAAGACTCCTCAAAGGTATGTCACTGGTGAGCCTCAAACCAGTAACCTTTTAAAGGCCACAGTGCTACCACTAAGCTACTGAGCTGCCGAATCGAATATTTGCCTAATCGATTGGTCAGTGGGCGGTGCTATGAACTATGGGTGGTGCTAGGGACATTGAGCTACTTTCAGCCCACAAAAAAGAATACAGGATTACAGAAACAAGCATGAAAGATTCTCAGTAAAACTTCAGGCATCTTTTTAATGAGGTAACAACAAAATGAAAAGCATTTTTTTATTTTTAATGAAGTTACAGGTGCTGTTCAAACCCTTTTGTCAAACCTACAACTCCATATTGGAAAGTGTTTCAGTTTCATTGTCCTTTTACTGTTGAGCAACTTTACCTGTTCACACCTTTTACGCCAGCTTAACACTAGAATTTTTATTATTTACTATTTTTCACATGTACCTGCAAAACGTTGGTTCAGTTGGATGTTCATAATTTGAGCCATTTTGAATGTAACAAACAGGTAACCGGGAAAGTCTGTATTTTTACAGACTTAATTCTGTAAATTTTTTATTTAATTCTGTATTTTACAGCATATTTCCATGGACGAAAGCTGCCCAAATGCTGTACATGTGAAGAGTAATAAAACAATTCTCTTGTTTAAATACAATTTAGAGACTTGATACAATAACAGACAAGTGCATTACACTTATCATGCGATGTAAGTCTCTTTTTAAAACCCTTTTTTGTATTATTGTACAGACATGGGACGCATCGTTAGCAGTGACAGCAAGGGCCTGGGCTCGACTCTGCCTCTTCAAGCACAACGTTCACCTGCGAGAGAAGGGAAAGATGCACCCTTCATTCACATCTGTGGGAGAAAACATCTGGGCCGGTGCCCCATACAGCTCCTTTAACATCAAAGCGGCACTTGGAGCATGGTTTCGAGAGAGGGATGACTATAACTACCAGTCTAACAAGTGCCTGCCTGGAAAAGAATGCGGTCATTACACTCAGGTTCAATTCAAGAGATAAACAATTATAAATGTCATACAAAGCCTAATTTAAACAAATCATAAAACTTTCTTCAAGCCTAAGCCAGATACTTTTGATGCCTCTGACAAAAGCACCGAAATGAAATCAAGCTTTTAGTAAAATAATTTACTATTTGTACCAACAAAAAAAAACACACTTATTAAAGTCATTCTGACAGTGTCATTTTACAGAAACTGTTAGAAAAAAATACAGGTGGTGATAAAATACAGATATTAATAAAAGAATTGATATACTGCAATCTCTCTCCCATTGATTTCAATTTTACACTTAAAACATTTATATGAAATCAAAGAAATATGCCAGTTTTAACAAAAGGAATATCACCCCATTCCTCCCTGCTCCTTGATTTGATGCAAATGTTACACTTATAGCACAAAGCTTTAGAGTTGAAAAGATCCATAATTTTGCTATAATAATAAAAATGAAAAACTGATTGATCAATGTTTGATTATCCATCGACAGGTAGTGTGGGCAGAGTCATATAAGGTGGGCTGTGCGGTGCAAACCTGTCCCTATGGAGTTACTGAAACACACTTCTCGACTCAACCTGGAATCATCTTCATCTGCAACTATGCAACCGCGTGAGCAGCCACACTATTAATATGCCAACGTTACATTTATCTACTCTACGATTCAGCAGATTTTATTCCACAAAGTCACAAAAAAATGAGAAAAATGAAATTCCCTCTGGTTTGTTCTAGGAACAAACGACTCATCTGCGAATAATGTAAAGCTTAGACTTGAACAATAGAAGCAGCAGCAGGAAGTCTAATGTTTGCTCAATGTTTTGCATCAGAGGGAACTTCATTGGTGTGGCTCCATATAAGGAAGGTACCCCATGTAGCAGCTGCGGGCGAGAGAAGTGTGAAAACAGCCTCTGTCGTGAGTTTCACCATCAAAGACATTCAAATTATCTCCTAATTACCATCACATTTCTCATCTCTTTCTCCTCAGAAAACTCCTCTCGTGATGCTGAACTCAGTAAGAGGTTTATTTTCTTTGAGTGCAACCTGACACTAACCTTTTCTTCTGCCAAATCCCTCACAAACCAATTCAAGTTGTAGCTCTGTTACATTTCTCATGTTCTTCGAGGCAGGTTTTCTACTCATCAAATATATGTGATTAATATTTAATATTAGTATATTGATTCATATAAACATCTCTTGTATCAATAATCCCTCAGAGATTAGGATCCCTGAAAGGCATTAGTAGCAATTGTGTTTGCAGGGTAATGATTTCACTTTCGTCAAGTGGATCAGCGAGGCACTGTGTGCTGGAGCTTGCAGGATTTCAGGATCACTTCCGGGGGTAAAACGGCACCTCAAGACTTCTTTGGACAACTTCTTTGCCTTAATAGCATTCAAACAAAGTCTTTAAACAATCCTTGAACCCCTTCCCTTGAGACAAGAGTGAAATTCCTTTATGTTGTTCTGCATAAAATGTTTTATTTTGTTAAACAAAAGTCACTGTGACAGTTTTGCAATCAAATCAAAAGAACATCTTTAGTTCAAATGCAAACAGAGACAGAAAATAATAACAATACTTTTCTAGTTTCTGTTTATTTAATGCTAAATAAGATACATTTGTTTTCGGTTATAAACCTTAAGCATGCATTGAAAAGAACTCTGCAAACTACCACTGGCCTTGGCTAACAAATATTTTACTCCTCTTTTATGATTGACATTTTTAAAATAAAAAACAAGCTGTTTAATGGACTGCGCATTTCCTTTAATATTATGCTTGAAGACATTTTCATCTTTTAAACAACCCCAAAAGATGAAGCTTAAAAAATGTACTCAAACCTGATTTTAAGATCCCGGACAAGCCTGTAATAAATGGTTAGATCTGTCCTGGCCCATGGAGTAGTGGACGGTGCGCGGGACATGTGTGCACGGTTTTGCAAGGTGTCGCGGGTTCGGGTCATGGGCCTGACATCTTTCCCATCCCATCTCATTCTCTCTCTGCCTTTCTTCCTGTCTCCCTCTACTGTCCTGTCTGTTCAAATGAAAAACCAATAAATATATTTAAAATAAATAAATGGTTAAATGGTTTATGTGCCTCCAGTATAGAATTTAAAATCTAAGTCCGGAAATCTACATTTCACTCTGTGTTGTAACACCTCTCCTGTGCTCATCAGATCTCTCAACTCAGATCATTTTATAATTTTTTTAACAGCAAAGTGAAACAGTCTAAGTGCTTTATCCATGTTAACATTGGAAGGATAAAAAAATCTTCAAAGATTAGCACCAAAAGCTACAACAGAGAAAACAGATGCATTGAAATCCACTAAATGTAACTGGGGGAAACTTCATGTTCGTATTTTCAAAACTCAAGTCATCATTGCAGGACACTGACACTTTACATATGATGCATGCCGTCTGTATTTGCAACCAAAAAAAGAGTGCAAATATTGTGGGAAGTTCAAAACCCACACTTTTCATGCCAGTCATCCCCGCGCCTGTCGTGCACCAATCTGTAGATGAATATGACAAAGCGTTTAGCATTTGTAGTTGCTAACTGTCATTTGTTTACAAAACAGTGCTTAGTTACTTGTAATTATTTTATGATCGTAACATTACTTCTGTTATATGTTCACAGGGTTAGCACTGACCAGTGTTACTAGATTTGGTAGGTTGACGGGTTCCCACCAAATCTGATTTCTATTGGTCACCTCAGACCAGGAAAATGTATTGCTAAATCTTTAAATTGGCATACACTATGTAGGAAGTATTGGTCAGTGTTATAAGTGCACCCTTATTGTAAAGTGTCACTAAACACAGACTGAATATTATGAAACTAAATGCTCTCTCTCTCTGTCAGTGTTTACCACATAATATACTTCCACACCTGTTCGGGAGCAAAGCAAACAGTAGTAGAATCTGATATGTTTATTTACTGTTTGTAGATTTGTAAAGTTGTAATTAACATTTGCTTACTTTTATTTGATTTACCAATCCATGGTAGAGGACAGATAAGGCAAAAAAAGACTTCAAGACAGGGACAAGCAGCCCCAGGCAACAATTCAAATAAATTCAATATAAATGCAGTAAATATTTCATATTGAAACCACCCCCTACTTCTAAAGTCAACTTTACACCCTTGCATTTCAGTTAATTAATGTTTGTCTGTGTTTCTCTGTTGGTCTCATTCTTTCTCTCTCAAATTGTTTTCCCTTTTTGTCAAATTAAACTTCACTAGGGGTGTAACAATACACTCTGCTCATTATATGATATATCCCTCGCTATTATGTCCACGAAACAATCATAGACTGTAAAAAATAATACTGCCATTAGGCTATTAAGAAGCCATTTCTGAGCTGGAGAGGAGGCTGTCATTGACTGCTGCACATGCGCACAAGCGACTTCCTTTTAAGGATAGCAAGAACTGTCGTGGTTTCAGAGCTCCGCGTCGAGTTTGGCTCACAAACGCAGCCTGTTATAAACAATTTATTTCGTAATTTTAAAGAAGAATTTGAGAGTGACTTCTCTGAATGTGATCGTTAGCAGAGTAAATTATCCTTCTTACGACGTGATGACAGCAGTAAGTCTGTTCTGTTCCGCTGTCAATCACATGGTCCCGCCTTGTTTTTAGGGGAAAATTGGACCATCGTGAACATCTGAAAATAAACTTGAGCCAAGAAAAAAAACTATTGAAGTTCACTGTATAGATACCTTTCGAAAATCATTAAAACACATCATTATAAGATCTACAATGAAATCCAAACACAATTAAAGAAGGCACACAGCACAGTTCATAAAGCGCTACACTGCGCTCTAGCGGTTATAAAGTAGATTACTCGCGTAGAAGCACGACTTGAGTTTGAAACCGTTCTTAACAAAAGATTTACCACACGGCTACAGGAACCAAAACAGAGGATGATTAAACCCATGTCAATGCTGCTCGAGGATGTATTACACAGTACAGACGAGTGGTATGGTGTGTTGCTGGTGTGTTGCAGTGATCTCTAAACCAAAATAAAGCAGCGTGTTTGTGTTCATGCAGAGTACAATTGGACTCCAGACTGGGACCCGGCTCTCTCCTCCTGTGGATGGGAGTGTGTGACGCTGCTGTGTGTGAGGCTGCTCTCCATCCCACTCCTCCTCCACTCCGTTTACTGCCTGCAGATGCATTTAAAACCCTTCAGTAATGAGTGAAACGTGGCTCTGATGATCAACAAAAGGAAACCAAACACAGCATACCTTGAACCCAAAGGCTGATGATGCTTTTGTCTCTTTTTTGAGTTTAAACCTCAGTCTAGGCTCTTATCAATAGCTCAAATAAATATGTTTCCAAACACTTTATTGGAAGCAAATGTCCCGCCTTTGAATAGATAACTGAGAAATTATCCAGATAAAAGATGACCATTAGACAAAATGTCACTTTTATAGATGATAAATGTTGGATTAAATTTATTAATTTGATATCCACATACTTGAATGACTGTATGATGTTTGGGTTTTTATTTTGCAGCATTAAAGATTTCATTCAGGTGCTTCCTGTTTCTACTGGTCATTATTAAGATGTTTCTACAGCTTACTGCTGTCTCCTGTATTAGATACAGTTGATCAACCATAATCTGGACATACACAGCTGTGTAGAAGACAAAGTTCTACAGCTGACAGAACAAATCTGAGCATTATCTGAAAATGAAGTTTAGAACTACAAGAACTCTTTAAACTGTGTAATCGTGGCAGAAGGTTCTAAACATGAAACACCGGTGTGTTTTCTACATGGTAATGCTGCAATGGGGACTATTCACAAGATCTACAAACATCATTTTCTTTTCATAAGCCGTGAGAACACTGTGATTGGCTCTTTTGTTCAGGTGTCTAACACAGGTGATGTTTAAAGAGAGCTCTACTCACAAACAGCTTGTGTCTTTAATGTCTGATCACAGGGAGCTTTATACCAAATGTCAGATTACAAGAATCAGGAGTTTCTGATGTATTTTGCCTTTAATCCTTTAAATGCTGCTCCAATAAAGTGTTAACTGAAGACTTTCGTGGTAAAGATTGTTCTTTTCAAATTGTCTGAAAGCAACAACTTTTTATCAAATGTTTTAGAAAGGTTTTAATTATGTTATAAACACTAAATTATGTCCTTCACACTCTTATCTATTGGATGTATCGAACAAAGTTGAAATTTTCTGTGTTTGTGTGTGTAAAACAAAACTTCATCAAAGTAGAGGTAGACCTGGGGGGTATTCCAGAAAGCAGGTTATGTGACATACCTGGGTATGTTTAAGGATAAGTTCGTGGATAACCTCAACTTTCGGTTCCAAAAACGGAGGTAACTTTCTGGGTATGTATGTAACCATAGCAACTGACTCTCTGAAGATAACCTGCTCGGGAGCAGGTTATGTTTCAGTGTAACTTCGTTTCAGAAGGTTGGTGAGCATGGCGTGCCCTTTTGATGAGGATCCTGTGGACGTAGAAGCACAAATTATACGAGGTTTTTTTTTTCGTCGAGAGAGGGTTATAAGACCGCGTATTGATGTGTTTGCATACCCTAATGAATATTTGAAAGAGCGTTATCGTTTTTCAAAAGATTCGTTAGTTTATTTAACACGTCTTTTAAAACCGCATATCGCGAATGTGACAAACCGCGGTTCTGCGCTTAGCACAGAAAACATTCTGTGCATAGCATTTAGGTGTTTTGCGTCTGGACATTTTTTGTACAGTGTGGGCGATTCAGAGCATGTGGGAAAGGCAACTGTGTGTAGAGCCGTTCGTACAGTATGTCTGGCACTTAAACAGTTCTTACCCACGTTTGTACAGTTCCCTGGCCATAAACCTCTGCTTGTTATTAAAAGACGAATTCCACAGAATGGCAGGTTTGTCCTTTGTAGTAAAATCTATGACGCATATTTAATATTTAGTCATATTATGTATATCTATACATGTATTCATTATTTTCGAAGTGATATAACATATTCAAAAGGCTGTATAAGTCATACTTCATTATTTTGTATTATAATAAAACGGGAGCCAATACCAAATTTGTAATTTAATACACTCACGCATTTACTCTGTCCGTTATTTTTTGCCAAGCCAACTCTCTTGCTTTAGCTGATACAGCTGTATTGCTTCTTTTTAATATTATTGGCTTAAACTCCTCATAAGCGTGCATTAAAACCTCCAACTCCGCCTCTGTGAAATACGCCGCTCTCTTTTTTTCGCTTTGACTTTCCATGGTGACTCGTGAAATCGGCGATCCATTGAAAATGTCTTTATATATGCACCGTGCACGCGCATTAACTCTGGGTAACCAGTTGGAGGTTGATTAAACTTACTCTTCTCAGGTGTTTTGAAACCGACATACTCATGGTATGCCTGTTTAGTGTAAATCAACCCAGAGGTTATGATTTATCATATGGTAAGTTAACCAAGCTTTCTGGAATACCCCCCTGGAGCTGCTGCTATACATAGTTTGTTTGTCAGAGAATGTATAATCAAAACTTTATAATTAGATTCTGGTTAGATGCTAACTACATTTCGTTGCCTTGTACCCACATGTGTAATGACAATAAAGTTGAATCTAATCTAATCTAATAATTACACATGCATAAAAAATTCCCCAAAAGCTAAAACCGCCTAGACTGTGAGAGGTTCTACATGCCCAAAGAACCCAGCATAAAGCAAATTCACAGGTGTGAAAATAGAAGCTGAAAAGACATGCGGAAAAAATCTGTTCGGTTCATATATGCCTTTATTCAGGAAGGTGCCCAATAGTCAGAGTGGGTAATAATCTAGAAAAGATCATTCTCTGCATGCGTTCAATCAATTAAAGATGAACAGTAGAAGATATGGATTATAAGGCATGGAATGAAGCCACCCGGTGTTTCCACAAACACTTTTATAAACTCTCTGGGCTAATGAAACACAGATCTATCTCTGGAGAACACCCAGGTCAAGTTTGGAGTAAATCGGGCTACATTCAATGCCTTCCCTGCAGTGAAGCAGGTGGTGGCAGCATCATGCTGTGGAGCTATTCTTCGGCAGCAAAAACTGGAGAATAATTGGGATTTGGTGAAAGATAAATGCAGCAATGACCCGAAACGTAGCCAAGATGTCAATGTAGTGGAGTCAGATGAAATCTGTAAATATTCCTGAGTACCCAAACTTGAATCATATTGAAATATTCTGGAAAGATCAAAGAGGAATTGATCAAACTGGTCATAAATAGGTACATAGCTAAATCATTATTATTATTATTAGGCAAAATAATATAATTTTAACGAGACTTCTGGTCCTAACCACGTTAAGACAGGTCACAAATTAAGCCTATACTTGTACAGAAGAGTATTCAGTACCAAGACATTTCTTGAATTCAGCCCAGCTCTGAACTCTCCCCTTATTTCTTAACGAGTCCTTTTAATGAAGACACCTCAGGAAGGTAAAAACAGATGTACGTAATCTAAACAGTTAAAAGAGAGAGTGTTCAAACACTTACTGGTCGTGTGAATCTCAAAAATAAAATATAAAGCAAACTGTTACAATACAAAGCAAAATGCTGATGTTCTCATTTGAGACAACTGTTTTAAGACAATACAGCTACTTTTCTATCTTTTATGTTCACCCCCCAAAAAGTGAAACAATGAAAGTAAAGTAAATCCCGGCGGTTCACACATTCTGTTCATGTTTTCAGAGACATTGATGCACAATATAAACACTTCTGTTCCACTTCTTGTTTTCCAAGAGACATGTGCGTAATTAAAACAAGTAGCATCACCAAATTCACCTGCTTCAACATATCTGTTCTGTGTCCTGGTGTATTTTTAATATAATAAACTTTGTAATACACAGACGTTACGGTGCGGTTTTATCTCCCGAGTTTCTTGCGCTTCTTGTCTTTCGTTGGCAGAGTCTCTGGGTTTAGTGGCGGTGCTCCAAGCTTTTTACTTTTGGCTTTCTTCACTTTTTCTTTGATAGTCTGAACATCGATTTTGTTTTCTGTCGAGTCTAAATAAAGAAAATAGAAAAGCAGGTTAAATTCATGGAATACGCACATCTTTGTACTTCAACTGTGACGTTAGGAAGTATATTAAGGGGATTCAAATGTTATTTAGGACTGATATTAGTATAACATTGATTTTAAAATCACATGCTTTATATCACAATAATAACAGCTGCAGCTTCATTTAATAAAACACTTCACTGACTCTTAACAACTTTAGTTTCTCTTATACTAAAAGCATTTTTGTAACCTAATGTAAATGTTTATACTGAACAGAATAACAAACAACACAACAAATATATTTAAACATTGTTTTATCATTATATATATATATATATATATACAAAAAAACTAGTTAAAAATAAGCTGTAATATCCTTAAAACTTTAATACGTATAATCAATACTTAACATTTTTTAAATAATAAAATAAAAAAAGACATCAACATATAGAATGTTACAATGATAATAGAACAAAAGATTAAACTATTAAAAATATATTAACCCATTTAGATTGTTTAATAAAAAATAACATTAAATATAAAACATTTAATATAATAAAATCATAAAACTATAATAAAGTATGATATGAAATTACAACTTTTTTAACATGCAAAATACATAAAACTTTTCCATTCCATTTTTTTATTATAATAATTAAAAATCCTTAAATTGGGAAAAAATTATTTTGACTTGTGTTCCATACTCCAGCAGGTTTTTTTTTATTTGAGAGCATAATTCAATCAGAAGATGTAAAAATAGTTCATATTTAAATATTCAGATTTAATCTCAAACTGTTCATAGAGTTCACTTCAGATTTGTGTGACGTGTGTCTATTACAATCTGAGAACATTCATCTTGTGATGAGCATCGTTCTGGAGGAGTTCATACCTGGTGTCTTCTTCATCGCCGGCTTCTCTTTAGGAGGAATGAAGTCTTTCTGTCGCTCCACTTGTTTTTTTGATACCGCCTCCGCCTGCTTCACCTTCAGACAGAAGCAATAAAAGCAAGTGAATATTGCGATAAAAGCTGCATCTTTGCCCAGTGTACCCTGAGGCTGAGACAGCCCTCGTCATACCCTGATATCATTCATTTTCTTGCGTCTCTTCTCATTCTCTCGGAGGAAGAACTCGCCGGTTGACAGTTCCTTATCAATCTGTGAATGACACACATCACGTCAGTCTGTATTTCTCACCGATTTCATTTTCATTCTCACCATGGTTTAGGATAGAGGGGGGGTGTGTGTGTGTGTGGATCCACCTTGCTCTCAGGCTGCGGCGGGGGGAACGGTGTGTACTCCTTCTTGTCTTTCTTCTTTTTGGGCTGTTTGCGTTTGGAGAGGCTTTTTTGTCTGAAGTTGGGAAGGAATCTCTGCCAGCTCTGACCACGGAGCTCTGGGTCGTTCGCCAGCTCTCGCTTGATCATCAGCGTCTAATGATCCAGAAAAACAATCCATTTCCACTCAGGTTGTTCTCTCATCAAGAATATTGGGTACATGCAATCCTTGTTTTTTTCTTCCCAATTGTAGTACCATTATATGCAAAATAATGTATATAAAGCATTACATTACACTATCTTTGGACTCTACTTTCGAGGCTAATTGCTCCTTAGCCTCGACAACTATTGTCAGTTATCCTTGGTGCATTATTAGAGTTATTTTATTTGAGGATAACTGGCGTTACAATGTTTAAATATTTTGAGCAAATGTGAGTTTACGGTGTTTTCTACCTTTATGTTGTAAATGGGGTGAATGTTCTTCATTGTGTCCATCACAACCTTCCGAACCTGCAAAAACGGAGAAAAGGGAACTACTCATTATTGAACAAAAGCAGATGTTTGTGTATCAGCACTTTACTTTCTTGAGTACTTTCTATTTTTTTCTTGAGAACTATTGATGTCTGCACATTATTAATGATAATAATAAGGGTTTTTATCATATCTTCCAAGAGCATTTCATCTCAATGCTTGAACATTTACCCTTCTTTCATTCTCTGACCACCAAAAGAACAGAGAGATGCGAGACGGCGCCCCACCTCCTAAACCAACATTATTACCTCAGAAAAAGATAAATAAACACAACATAAAAAAATTGGAAACTCCACTGGAAATCAGCTGGAGCTTCATAAGAGATTCAAACAGTGTTTTTTTTTTCAATGGTTACATATATATTTCAAAAATTGGTAAAAACTAGTGCTGTAAAATACTGTGATATGTATTGTATAATGGACATAACATCGTGATACGTATCGTATTGTGAGCAGAGTGTATCGTTAAACCCCTACTAAAACGCTAATGGTCTGAGAGAGATTTTAAGGACTCACATAGACCTTATTATCTCTCAAACTAGAGCTTCTCAAAGTGCTCTTGTTTAATTGTTGGGCATCAATGACCCCCTCACCTCCTTTAGGCCATTGTAAGGGCCCAGAACCGACACAGTGTTTCCCTGAACCATCACGTAACAGTTGGTGAGCAGCTCCAGCGCCTGAAACACACCAAACATATGACGAGCTAACAGTCAGGACCATAGGAGGGACACTGTGGATTTGGATGATGCTCTACTCTGTTTTATCAGTCTGATGCGTATGCTTATTGTAACATTAAGAGGAGTTTTTTAAGTGTTGTTCTAAACTAATTGTTAGTTTTCCTTGTCTCCATCTTTGGTCAGCTTGTTAGTAATGCAACACTAGAAACTTTAAGCCTTCAAACTATATTTTCAAAGACAGTGTAGGGGAACAACTTCTCCTAAAAACATCAATTACACGTTCATTACAACAATATTGTGATCATGGTGTGGGTTTTGTATCATGCCAATATAGCAATAAGTGCTGCCAATTCAAAATAACACCACACTACCTACCTATATACATCACATACGAATAAAAGAGAAATTATAGCTCCATAGTTCTTGAAACAGTAAGGAGACTGTGAGAAAGGGAGGAGGAAAAATACACATATTTTCTATGTTTAAAAACATACAATGTGTCCTTTTAAAATGTTCTATAAAGTAAACTTTACTTCCTCACTAGAGAGAAAGGCTTAATTTTCAAAATTGACACATGCTAAAAAAAAACTATCATTTCCCTTTGTTTTCCAGACTCCATTGACACTCACCTTCAAAGTGGAGCCTTTTGGACCAATAAGCCTCTGTCGACGCTTCACAAAGCTCTCTCTGTTTCGAACCAGAGTTCCAATCTTGATGATGTCACAAGCCACCTCATCCTCTAGGATACGCACCGCCTGTAATCAACATCTCAGGTGAGCACATAACTCCGCATATACCCTTCTAGTTAAAAGTGACTCCATTCCTTGATCATACACCTGACTATAATACCACGCAGCTACAATTGTTATTGTGTATGCCATCAACCACCAAGATTTTCACATATTGCCATTAACCACAGCATTGTTCCTTGAGGATAATTCAGCTAGATCAACCGCAAACAGACTCAAGAACTTTTCATAAATCTGATGTTGAGATTTGTTTTTGAGTTTCTCAATCTAAATAAAAAATCTGCAGCTGTTTTACTTTTGTATATGTGCTCCAATACTTGCACACAGATAAAGCACTGAGTGAGTCTGCTATGGTTTGAGAATCTGGATACATCACAATTTACTGTGAAGAGAACCTCACTGAAGTCCAGTCTAAGCAGCAAGTGTTCGATTCTCATCTATCTGCATTACCTGCTCGAAAGGCACACTCCGAGCCAACAGCTTGATCAGATCCCTGGCTCTGATGATGGCGTACGGATCGAAGGTTTTCCTGGTCGTGTTCACAGTCATACTGCCTTCAATCAGATCCAGACTAGCTTTGATGAACTACAGAATGACACAAATTAAAGAGCTTTGATGCTTTTTGTTTTACATGTGCATTTTTTTAACTCTACAATTTGTGTATAATTTGTTGCATTAAAAATTAAGTTTAAATTGCATAAAAAAATTTTATTGCATACATTTATTTTAATGTTAAAAGTTTTTTTAATCTCTAAAAGGGATTTTTATATTAAAATTCTGTGTATAAAACGGAAATAAAAAAAATGCTCAAGACACAAGCTCAAAAACACAAGATCAAACCAGGAGACAAGATAATACTCTCAGCATATAAAGATGAATGTTGCTTAAGAGCAAACAGTTTAGATTTTTGCCCTTTACGTGACATTAAAGTCTTGTGCCTACGTGTTGAGAGCTAGTCCAGACTCATGCCTAAGAGCATGAAGTAGGTGGACATCCGGAGAAGCTCTGAAATTAGTGTGAAGAAGCCTCTGAAGGGAATCTATTGGTTACATTGAATAAGATAAACTCAGAGCTGGAATATCAAAGATGCAGCACTATTTCTACTGAAGAGTAAAAATAAGAAAAACGATTTTCATTTTGTTGAACAAAATGCAGACAGTGTCTGTTGTGTTTGAATGTGGTCTACGATGAACAAAAGGAAAATCAAAATTTAAAACTAATGTGAGCTCATTTAATTTTAATTTTATCTTTTGACAACATCAAAGGAGGAGCTTATACCTTATATTCAAATGTCTCTTCTGAAATCAATTTCTTTTATGACTAAATCACTTTCCATTAAACCCAACAAGTCTTACGAGTTCACTGAGGGCTTTCTGAACCAGCGGCCAGCTCTCCTTCAAATATGCCTCTCTGTATTTGGGAAAGAGTGTGGCAAAGCTGCTTTCTTCCATCAGCCCCCTGGGATTGTCATCCTTTGTGAACTTGGGTTCCTTCCAGCCATCGGGGACTGTCAACAGCTCATGGTCATCTGAAAACGGATAGAGAGCTTTAAAAAGGATCAGCATAAAAAGCTGGCAAGATTTACAATTTAAAAATTACATTATAAATACATATAATTTGCCGGTTTGTATAAACATGGAGGGAAAAATTTTTAAGTCCACTCAGTAAAATTCCAGATTAGAAATTAAATTGTTGATAAGCATTAGATGACCAATAACATGTATTATATTAAAGTGATAGCATTCAACCCTTGCATTTTAGCCACAATTATCATTCCGTCTATATGCTTTGTAACAGAGATAATACATACAATATTTGTCATTTGTAAGAATTGATAAAATAAAGAGCAGAAACGTCTCTAAATAACTAGCTTTAAGGTCACAATTAATAGATATAAAGCTGGATATACGAGCAAATGTCGATAAGATAGTGATAGCATTTGTTCGGCAAAGTAACAAATATCAACAGAAAGCAGAGTATAAGCCATGACTGCTGCATCGCATGCAAACATCTCGTTTGACTTCATTAGTCTTGATATTCGTGAAAACATCAGGCTCGAAACGAGCGGCGAAGACTAATAAGCGTACCAATGTTCCATTACAAGCGTAAATGTACCTGTATTATTGGCCCTTTTCTGTTTTTTATCTGTTGGCGTTTCACTCGTGCTTTCTGCGAGCGCCGCCATTGTTGCTATGTATTTAGGCGTGACGTAGTCTGATGCGACGGAACGTCATGAACGCGCGACTGCAGAATATCTAACGCCTGTGTTTGTATTCAAGTCGTATGAAGTATAGAATAAACTTGTGTTTTAAAGCATAACAACGAAATGAAAATGCAAAAGTGACACCAAAGAGTTTCGATTCGTTCAGCTTTCAAAGCTTTAAGAATAGATATTACTTGAAGAAAAACCATATAACAACTTTGCTCTGACAATTTGCGTATATTGTGCGCCAATAGAAGAATTTGATTTGTAGGAACATTTCTTTTCCTAATCTTTTCTAGCTAAAAAACACATCACGTTTAATCATTTCAGCCTTACAGCCATATATACAGAGACGGAAAGAGAAAGTTGGCTTATTTAATCTTCCTTAATTGTGCCCTTTAAACTGTTTTAAGTGGTCACGTTTTAATCATAAATCAATTTATATAAGTGTGGGTTACATAATACATAAGTTTAATTTTCAACAAAATGTTTTTTTTTTTTTTTTGCAAATCAAGCAAACAATTTACTATTGAATGTATGAAAGATTATAGATTGTACTAATTTTATTAGAAATGTCAAGGGTTGGAGTTTAGTTTGATTCAATTTCCTAAACTGCTGACCATCTGCTTGTTATTATACAGAAAGGGGTAAAAAGAAAAGAAGTCACAGTGTGTGTCCTAATCAGAATCACATTACTCCTGCACCTCCCACTCACTGAAATCTCAGATTTTCTTTTTCTTCCATCATCTCACCATCCAGATGCAAAAACCATGGCATTTTTTGGGTGTGTGTTGTGCGTGTGTTTGTCCATTTGTGTTTTCACCACCTTTGGATCTTTGACAGAAGATCAGAGGCGTCTATCCGCTTTAATACAAAGCTTTTCTTCCTCGTCATTGACCCCAGATCAGCAGAGAACTGGAGACTGGAGTGTTTCGGCATCTTCACTGACCACAAAACAGAAGAAAACTGGATCATACAGGGCTTCAACCTCAACTCTCACCCAAAATCAGGCTTTACATAATCAGCAAAGTACTGGACCTTGCAGAGTAACCTCGTCAGATGAGCCACAAACTGGATCCCACAGGTCTACGTACTCAAGACTGACTTCGGACCAGCCTTTAAAACTGCTAAAAAACAGAATTTCTGATGTTTTATCTTCACCTTTAATCCCAGATCAAGTAAGAAATGGTCCTCGAGTATTAATTAAAGATGGCTACATCCAAGGGGTCACTCTGGACAAATCTCATGTGTTTTTGGGGATCCCTTTTGCGGATCCACCAATTGAATCCTTCCGCTGGAGACCACCCCGCCCGGTGACAGCATGGAGAGGGGTGTATGATGCATCTTTCTCCAGGGCTGACTGCCTGCAGGCCTGTGTGGGACCACTTGTAGAAGACTGCCCCAAAAAGGTGAGTGGGACATGGGTAAGAAGGAAAAAAGAAATCGTTTAAAAATTCAAAATTATATGAATAAAAAGATTCAATAAGTGAATATAGACTAGTATTGATACAGTTAGTTTTAAAGCTGTAGTATATAAAACTGTAATGAATTTGAACAATAACAAAATTTACTGAAGCTATCCCAGTGTCATCAGTATAAGATCTCTACCAACAAAAATATGAAAATTTCAGGTGAGTGAGGACTGCTTGTACCTGAATGTTTTCCTTCCTCTGAGTGTGGATTTGTCTGCTCCACTGCGGCGACCGCTGCCAGTGATGGTCTGGATTCACGGTGGGGATTTCATAGCCGGCTCCGCAGTTAAACCACTCTACGATGGACGGTTCATCAGCAACTTCACAGAGACGGTGGTTGTGACTGTGGCCTACCGCCTTGGTGACAACAATAATAATTGGAGCAATTTGTTAATCCTCTCTTTTTGAACAACTAAAATACATTTTTAGATACAAAAACTGTATTGCTCTTGGTTAGTGACAGCCAACCTCTTGAAATGTACTGCAGGAGCACTTGGATTCCTGGTGACTGGAGAAGGTCCTCAAGCTGCTGCCACAGGGAATTATGGGATTTTGGACCAGCAAGCGGCTCTGCTATGGGTGCAGCAGAACATAGCAGTGTTTGGAGGAGACCCCAGCCGGGTAACACTGGAGGAGACCACACTGAAGCACATCCACAACAAAATTCAAAATTATAAACTCCTTACATTTATATTCAGCTTTTCTGAGATATTCTGATGTATTAAACGTATTAAAAAGTTAATTCCAAGCAAAATTGTTATGAAACACATCTAAAGAAAAGATCTCTACACTGAACAAAAGAACATCTCGATTTGTCCATTGTCAGAATGTGGTCTGTCTGTGTGCGCCTCTAGGTGACAATCTTCGGGGAGAGTGCGGGGGCTCAGTCGGTTGCTCTGCACCTGATGATCCAGAGCAGTAAGCCCCTTTTCAAACAGGCCGTTCTCCAGAGTTTACCCTTTTCCATCCCTCTCAAAACACGGTAAACTCTCAGAAACATTCTCAGAAACCTTAATCTGCTCGGAATGGGTCACGGTTAAACCTTTCTCCCCAGACACGAGTCTCTGAAACTGGGGAAGCACTTCGCCAAAGCTGCAAACTGTTCCCTGCTGGACGCCAAATGTCTACTGTCTTTAAATCCTGAGGAGGTGCTCAGTGCACAGATACAGTCCAGTAAGAACACACTTTTTTATTAAAACTATATCTATTTCTTGCCTAACACCTAGCTAATGTTCAATTTGTTTCCGATTGGGTCAAATACACATTTTTCTTGTGTACTTTCGATTGGATTAAGTTCAAAAGGAAATTATCAATGCTAACGATTTTGCTGCATTTGTTTATAGAATGTTTAAAAAAGCACTATGCTGAAATATGTTATGGGCTGCAGACATGCTCTTGTGTAGTCTTTTTAGTATTAGACTTTTATTCAGAGATCAAACGTTTGAAGTAATCAAGCAGTGTGGTGTCTTGCTCATGCCAATGAGGTTGAAAGCAATGATTATAGCCCTAAGATGTGGGTACCAAGATGTGGGTCTTAACAAATCTGGGTTCAACACATGGGAATGAAAAAATTTCCAAAGGATATATGGGTCATTAGGAGACCGATCTGGAATAACAGTGAGCACCACAGATTATACAAAGATCCTCACCTAATAAAAGATATAAAGTTGGACACATCCTGGTGACTGGGCCATCTTGGGAAGATGCTATACCTATTTCCCACCTTTCCCAGAATGAGGTGGCTGGATGATATCAAGGAAGACCTCCTTAAACTCGGGGTGACAGGATGGCAAAGATAGGCTCTGGATCAGGATGGATAAAAAAGGCATTAACATCACTGGGAATAATAAAAAGTAAATGGCTGCCTCCTGCCAGCTTAACACGGAACGAGGCATCCAGGGTTATCCAAAACTCATCTTCAGCCTCCTTAACTGTCTCCTTATGAACCTCTTCGCTGTATCCCCATCACCCTGAAAAGAATTGTAATTTCAGACAACTTTTGTTATTCGATTTTGTTAACTCAACCCCATAATTGGCATAGCGCTTACCGTGCCTAAGAGATTGCGGTGGCTTTGAAGACAGCTATGCTCACCACTACACCACTAACGTTTGACATAATCTTATTTGTATGTGTTGTTCTCTGATACCAGGCATATGAAGATCTTGAAAGTGCCCCTTGTGGAGTGGAGGTGTAAAGTTGCTCCAATAGACGAAACAAAAGCTTAAAGTTTGACATGCTATGTATAATTATAAAATGACACCATCTTATCAAAGCATCGATGGCAGAAGTATCATGAGATCGGTTCCAGAGCAGTTTTGCTTACATCATCATGGTTTTTGTTATGCAAGTGGAGATGATGCATTTCCTATTAAAGAAGGCGCATCACCCATCCACAGTGAAAGATCCTCTTGTACATCAGCTCTTTGGTTTGTCAATGTATCAAGTGAAGTGTTTTCTCTTCTCAGAAAAAAGTGTACATATTTGGTTTGCCATCAGGCTCAAAGTTGGTGAACCCCTTCCGCTTCCTGGAGCAGTTTGAGAGCTGGGGGCCATTCATCGATGGGGAGCTGCTGAAGGAGCAGGCGGTCACTGCTTTTCAGAAAGGACACTGGCAGAAGGACAAACCCCTACTGCTAGGTAAAACACAACCAGAACAATCTGCCTTGTTTCCATGACTCAATCTTAACCTTCCTCTAACTCATAGCTTTTTGTATACACCAGCGATTTTTATTTAGAAGCAGTTTCGGAGAATGAAAGGTGACATTATTCCACTTTGTATTTTTCAGGCACGACCTCAGAAGAAGGTGTGCTCTTTGTGTATGGTGTCTTCTCCAAACCAGTGTCAGCGGTCGAGAGCACGGTTTACACCACAGCCATCTTCAAACAACATGCCATTAAAGTCCTGCGGCGATACCTACCCCTCTACAGCCTGAATGACCACAGGGATATGCTGGCACAGGTCACAAAATGAATTCAAAATAAATTAAACCGCTGCTCACACTAGGTGGAGCTGCACAAATAGGGAGGAAGTCCATTAGATAGATAGACAGCATTAAATTCAAATTTAGAGCAGTGTTCTTTAAATGTGTATCGGGGACGCAGGGGGATATTTTAATCATGTAAAAAAATGTATTCCTTTACTGTAAAAATATGTCTCCTCACAGTAACTATACTAATTCTGATGATATCGTTCAAGTGCGACATGAGCTCGAGGGATGCTGCGATCCTTTCACAACAGCTCAAGTATAAAACAGCTAAAGGAACAACAGCCTGAGACATTACAAACCAAAAACTTTGTGACGTGAATACATTTAAGAGCATTTTTGTGGCTCCGCAAACAAAGCAGAGAAAGTGGGAGAGATACACTACACATAATATTAACTGAATTTCTGGTTCTTTTGGTCCTAATAGAAGCTTTCGATAAAGTGCACCATCAGATTCTTCTGTCCCGTCTGGAAATTGGGTTGGCATACGGGGTACTTCTTTAAAGTGGTTTCAATCGTACCTCACAGGGAGGACTTCTTGTGTAAGAGTTGGAACTGCTGAGTCCTCTGTAGTTCCACTCACGTGTGAAGTACCTCAGGGTTCTATTCTCAGGCCTCTCCTCTTCTCCCCATATTTCCTTACTCAATTTTCAGTAAAAATTGTATTTATTTTCAATTTTATACTCATGATAGGCTCATGATTTCTTTCCCATTAAAGCAAGAAAAGTCTGCTTTTAAAGTGCATTGAGGAAATGAAGGCAGAGATGTCTCCAGCTGTTTTAATAATAGGAAAACAGAGGTTGGTGGAGCATCTGATGCCTCCAGAAGGTATGTTGACTTGGGATTGCTTAATCAATCAACCAACAGCAACCTATCTGGTTGTCTGGACTGGAAAGTGCTCTAAAACTCGAGGCACAGATTAGTTCTGTGGTTAGGTCCAGTTTTTTTCCAGTTGAGACAGCTGGCCAAAGTCAAACCACTTGTTTCTCGGGATTATTTTGACATTTTATTCCATGGTTTTATTACATCTTGCTTAAGTCAGGTTCTGACTACACAGTTTTAGCCCCAATTTTGAGTCTGTGATAGGCAGATAACCTTCAGTTCAAGAGGTCCACAGACAGAGATTCAGTTGATAAGAAGAGAGCACATTGAGAACATGAGAAGAGCAAGCAGAACTCCCCATAAGCAGATGGAAGATTGTCAAGAAGCAGCTTGAGGTTTGACTGATTCATGTCAAGACCTTATTTGCAGGATTTTGGAGTAATGGCATTTTAAGGTTACTCAACTCAATTGACTGATTGAGAGTCAGGGTAGGTTGATGACCTGGGACAGTTGAGAACCAGGTATCACACACGTCTGAGGGACGAGGTCCATCAATAATAGTGGTTTTGCTATCAAGTAGTTTACTTTCTGTCAACTTGTATCAATCCTTCCTGTCCATCTTCTATCTGGCACCAGTGCAATAAGACCCTCTCTTCTACTATATTACCACAGAGTCGTAGACAGGGTTTCAGAAATCACATCCAACTGCTTGGAATCTCAGGCAAATCAAGGTTCGTACATGGGTTTGTGCATTAGTTCAGACTCAGGCTTGCTTCGGCTCATCTCAGGGTTGCATTGGATCTTCTCAGACCTGTATTGGGTTGTCTAATGTCAGGCTTCCAATGGGAATTCCAATCTTTGGATTAAATGATACAAAAATAATAACTATGACTCCCCTCAATGGGAAATACAATCCAAGCCAATGGATATCGATGAAACCAGTACAAACCAGTGAATGTTGCATAAAGAATGAGTTGTGTGAACTCTCTCTTTAAAAAAGCGTTCTCTCTTTCAGATGGTGACTGATTTCGTGTTCCTGTGCCCATCACGACGAGCAGCTCGAGCTGGCGTTTCAACAGGAAGTTCTGTCTGGATGTACATATTTGACCATGTGACCAGCGATGGTCATATTTGGTCTGGTTTAACTTTCTGTTTCAGTCACGTGTGCCATGGAGCCGAGCTTCCATACGTCTTTGACTCTTCAGAAGTAGCCAATCTCACCCTGACACGATCAGAGCGGCTTCTATCCAACCGTATTCTGTGTTACTGGGGTGCCTTTGCACACAAGGGAGACCCTGGATCTCAGGCCAATGTGACTGAATTTTGTCGTCAACAGCGCCCGCCGAAGTGGCCACAGTACACAGTTAACACAGACTGGATGGTCATGAACCTCACACTGAGTCCGCATGCGCAAATTGGACCACGAAATGAAATTTGTGACTTTTGGGACAAACTCAGCATCTACCCATAGCTCACTGTACAAGCTTCAGCCTCAGTGGTTATGTATTTGTCATTTATATGAAATTACTGAAACCCACCACAAACTGTATAACCGCACACAATACATAACATGAACACTGACCTATGACTTGGCATAGCTCTTGATCTATGAAAAAACGTTTTTTTTTTGTGTTATATGCATCAATTAAAGTAATACATTGCAGCCTCTTTTTATTTAAACACCATACATCTGTGGCACTACGGTGATTTATGGTATGGATGCAGCTGCTCAAAATTGTAACCATTCAATGATTCTCTCTACAGTCCAGACTCTACAACTGATCTGAAAGTCACAAGACATTTGGAGCTTGTCGTTTTACGTGGTGTATGATCTGTCATACTGACGTACGATTCTGTTGACAGCTGTTCTAATCTATTATTCATCTTCTAACTGCTGACTGTGGATTAGTTGTCAGTGATGAATCTTCAATGCTTCACTTAGATCTGCGTCCGTTCTATCACTAATGCAGTCCGCTTCCAGTGTCTGGATTTATATCACAGTGACTAAATAAATAAGTAAACAAATAATTAAATAAATAAGTCAATACATGAATGTATCAATACATATATTCATAAAAAGTATGCGTAAATAAAATAATACAAATCAATGTAATGTATTTCTAAATGTCAACACGACTGGGTTTATAACCTAGTAAATTAAATCTGAAATCTGTCTCCTTAAAAGTACAGCAGGCCTGAGCATGAGTATTTTAATTCTCATTTAAAGGTGCGCCAAGGTGTCTTTATTATGATAATAAGCTTCTAAAATCTTGATCTCAACTGCAGTGCTGCCACAAAACTAATTAAACAAGACGCGGGAGACAACACTCTCCGGTCTACAATTATAACATCTCTTTACCAGCAGTTCAGACCAATTAAGTCATTAACTTCCAGCAGGTCATTATCACCAGCACCAACAGCTCGCACCCGTCCACCACAAGAGAGCAGTACGGTGACTAACAAGGATACGGCCATCACAGGGCAGTCAAAGACATTTTACTAATGAGAGCGAAACACTGATGTGGAGTGAAAAATCCAGAAATGTAATATCTAACATTTATTACCAAATATAAAAAAATACATAAATGAAAATCAATGAAGCTTTTAATGTATATTAATCAAATAATCTGTCAAGGAGTCCAAACGCTCCAATACAACTTTAACTCGACGATAAAGGTGAAACGTGAAATTTAACCATTTTGTAATATGTGACTGCCACGTTTCAGTTTCATTGTCCAACCACACACTTTATTTTTTGGCTGCCGTGTATCAGAAAGTACTAACACCATTGCATTTTTTTCACATTTTTATGATGCAGCCTTCATCATAAAATTTTTCTTATGAAAGAAATTAAATTAATCTTATGAAATTTTACTCAAAACAGTGAAAAATCAAGTGACGTTTCCTCAATCCTTAAAGCGACACATTGTTACTGTAATAAGTGATAATAAAACACAGGCAAAATACGTAATATGTCAGTTAACCTTGTAAGTAACATGTAGTTAACCTTGTGAAACCTTACCTTGAGAGTGAAGCGAAGTATCGGAGAAGGTGGAATGGAACAGATGGCAGAAAACATTACGGACGTACGTATGAAAGTTAACTTTCTCTAGATATTTCACGAATTACGAACACCAACATGGTTTCAAGCACAAGAGTAGACAGTACTACTTAAATTTCGATTTAAAACTGATTTAAAGTTTTAAAGCATATCAGACCCACTGTCTGCAATGGGAAGTCGTCGTCAGACTACAATAGAGCAGAACTGTTGGTGTTTTTCATATCTTGGAATTTTTTTCGTATCTCGACCTATCGTATGAAACATTTCAAAACTTGAAGCATTCGTATCTCGAGGTACCACTTTTTTTTTTTGAACCCATAAGAACCTAAGAAGTCATGCATATACACTGTAGCACTTTTATACTGGAAACACAAGTAAAATTGAGCTCAGGTACTTCCTGCTTCCACCGATCATTCTTGAGATGTTCACACATAGTAGATTATGCTCCACAGCTGACAAAAAATCTCAGATTACAAACCAAAGATGATAACACCAGAGCCATCTTTAGACCTTCAAGCCAGGATTGTTAAGAACAAATTTGAAGAAGGTTCAGAAAACGTCTGGGGCTTTGAAGAGCCAAATGAGCCCTCCATCATCCTCCATCATCTGTGAATAGAAGAAGTTCAGACCCACAACGACTAGAAATGGTCACCGTCTAAACAGAGCCATCAGAGTAGAAAGGTGTAACATCTCCGTGGGTGGATTTTAGACACATCAGTCTTTACAAGCCACTCTATTCTGCTCTGTGACATCATAGCGAATACAAAAGAAACCCACAACCAACAATGGAGTGATATTCTTCATGCTGTGTTCGTTGCATTTTGTTAAATAAACAACCAAAAATAGCAATTAATAATAATGTCTAAAAAAACAATGAGCAACTGTAGCAAGCTTCATGGCTAAATCACATTTTTGTATTGTGCACTGTGGTGATGATTCTTTCTGTTATGTCTGACTGTCGTAAAGTGAGTTTTTCTGAGGCTTGGGATCCAGAGGCAAGAGTTGCAGTGCAAAATGTGGTGCCACACGTGAAAATCGAACAAACAAACAAAACAATAAACAATAAAAAAAAGATCTAATAAACACTGGTCATAAAGAAACAAAGAAAAAGAATGCTGAGCAGCAAAACTCAAACACTGAACTCACTTGTAGCAACTAAGCTAACTGATAGCTGGAATGAGAGCAGGCATGAGCAAAACTCAAAATATTTCAGTAAAGGGGCATATGTCTATGGAATATTGGTCAACCCTCAGGCTCAACATGTTTCTTTTCGCAGGGGCTGTCCATAGTATTGGCAAATCCCCCTTTACCTCTCTTTAAACAGCCTATTTATACCTAGCCAAACTGTTGGCCATGATTGGGTGCAACTAATCACGGGGGTAAGTATACATGAAGATTTTTCAAAGCACACTTTAACTAACAAGTTGAAAGGCAAATACAAACTCATCATTTGTCAAATCTGCATTGAGTCCAACAGGTAAGTATAAACATTCAATCCCATTTTATACACACAACAGTACTAACCCCCTTTCCTTTCCAGATGGTATCTCCCACGAACCACCAAGCTGATCTCTTCAGATCTGGGATCAGTCAAATCTCCAGCAGTTCAATAAAAGCGTGTACAAAATCAGACAACATGTATGATTAGATGTATTATATATATATATATATATATATGTATTAAAATAAGTCCACAGATCTTTATTTCCAGCTTGCTGGCTCATTGGATAATGAAGCAATAGGGGAAGTGAGGCTGCATCATCACACTGACTAATCAGCAATCAACAGAACGTCGTGTCACTTTCTCTCGCCAATTAGAGATCAGTACCATCTCATCCTAACTATGCTCACTTTACAAATCCTCATCCAAATGGGTACTGACAAATTGTGAGGAAAACGCGGTTGAAAAAGCATCTAAAGGGCGCTACACACCAGTCTGAATTGAGATTCGTACAAATCTTCTCAGTGGATCTCTCCTTGTGAAAAATAGATCCACTATGGCAATCAAACTATTTTTCGTTGGCACCTCTCATTTGGTGTTAAGTCCTGATGGCACCCATGGTTTTCAAATGAGGCGCGCTGTCACACAAAACTATTACTGCAAGGAAAAGTTGGGTTGTGAATTGGTCTTTATCGAATGAATAACGAACAATGAAACGGGCTCTTTTGATGACGGAAGTAGAACGTAGAAGAGCCGCTCTGTCTTCTTCCTGTTACCCTGTATGGCGCGAAATTCATCTGTTGTTTCTTAAACGCCATCTTCAGGCAGGGAGCCTCAACGCAGGCGAAGAGCTCCCTGCTGAGAAGCCATCCGAAGATTTGTGTGAATCTCAATTCGGATCGGTGTGTAGAGGCCTTAAAACTATTTGAGCCTTCCAGGTAAAACCTACCAGCCTTTAACCAATCAGCTGTATAGAAGAAAGTTAAAATAAAAGCCACTGTTCAGTAAAAGACTAAAAAAGACAGTAAAGTCCACAAGCACTTTATCTGGTTATAGTATCTTCAACTCTTTGGAGTGCACACCAGGATAATTTTTGGAAGAAACCAGGGTCTGATCATAACGGGATCAGTGGTATCCCTACAGTGAAGCAGGTGGTGGCAGCATCATGTTCTTCAGCAGCAGGAATGGAAGACTAGTCAGGATTGAGGGAAAGTTTAATTTTAGTATTTCATAAAGACACTCTGTGTGTGAAAGTCTATTCCAGAGCACTCTATACATCAGAGTTCATCTTTAAGCAGGATAATGACCCTAAGCACACAGCCAAGAGCATCACTCAAAAGAGTGGCTATAGGAGAAGGGGCTTCCACAAAATATTACGCAAAGACCGTGAAAAGATGTGAAGTCTTTTTTTCCCATTTATTAATACAGTGGTACCCCGAGATACGAATGCTTCGAGTTACGAAATGTTCGAGATACGAAAGGTCTTGCGGGAAATTTTTTGCTTTGAGATACGAAGAAAAATTAGACATAGGAACAATAACAAACCTTTCTGCTCTATTTTTCACTTATTTGTCTCGCGCTGCGCTCCTTAATGACGTTTTCCTGGCGCTTTTTTTAAATCGAGCGAAACATTATGTATAGATTACCAATAATGTGCTATAACAAATGTTAGAGTCAAGGTGTTGTAAAAGAAATAACATTAATAACGTGGAAAGTGCTGTTCTGTAGCTCAAGTTAGAGAAACCCTGTGACGCTCTCAGAAGCGTGAAATATCTCAAGAAACTTTCATACGTGGTGCTGTAATGTATTCCGCCACCTGTTCCACCTCCTCCGACACTTCGCCTCACTCTCAAGGTAAGGTTTCACATTTGTGTACATATTACGTATTTTGCTTGTGTTTTATTATCATTTATTACATTAACAATGTGTAGATTTAAGGATTGAAGAAACGTTACTTGATTTTTCTCTGTTTTTTTTCATCTACTTCTACTGTTGTTTCTGAGAGCCGTTGCACAGATTAGGCGTTTACATGTAAAATTAGCTTCGAGATACGAAATGTTCGAGATCCGAACATCACCTTAATGTCAATCAGAATGTTTCGTATCACGGGGTACCACTGTACTTTAATCTGCAATAAAATATGTTTTTTCATAAAAGCCAAGAAAGAAATTCCTGTACCTGAATTAGGTTTCATCAACTACAGCGCGTGTAATGTAAAAAGAGTAGATTACTTTACTTAGATGTGTCACTATAAAATGAACTAAATCAAACAAACCCTTTTGGACTGCACTGACATACCCAAAGAGGGTTTTGATGATGTTTGTTTGAACCAGAAGAGAGATATCATGGCAGCATCATGAACAAACATGATACGTCTCGCCTTCCTACCCTTCCCTGCAGCTCTGTCATCCTGCATACGTTCACACTGGTAAATCGCTGGAGCAGCCATCCCTTTAAGAGTCCCCCACACAAACACTCGTCCTTTCTCACAACCTTCAGACCACATTAAAAACATCTGTGTTTCAGCACAACTGGAGGCGTCCATCTCAAATAAACCAGAGTGGGTCCTGCCACATTCATGCTACTGTGGGTGTAAATATTTTGTAATATGTACATACAAAAAAATCTACATTTGTTTACTCCATCAAAGCACTTTCATTAAATTTATGAGTGTTTTTTTTCTAAATAAGCATACCTGACGTATTCCATGTCTCAATGAGAGGCAAACGTAATAGCTGATCATTGGTTTGCCAAATCCATCAATGCAGCAAGCACACATCTCTCATGATGTCAGAACATAAGGGGCTATGCCTGTCTCGCATCACTAATGTACTGAGCTTAGTTGCACTGAGAGCAAGTGAGATGGCGTTGCTAAATGTTAAGGTCCTGTGAGTTTTTTGCTCTATTTCATACTGACCAAGCAAAATCAGTGGCTCTCAATAATTCTAAAGAAATCTTATCGCTCCCTGAACTTCTTCCATTGCTCAGATTTGTACATCATGAACTCTTAATGCTCTTAAATGCAAATGAGAACTAATTAATAAAAGGATGACTTCTGTTGAAATTGTTATCGATTTAAAAAGCAGCTCAGTTTTGCATTTCTTCAACTCTACATCTCTACAACTCTATCTCTACAGTATCCTATTTCCTGGTTTGTCTGGGTCAGTTTCACCTGATCCCAACTCTGTCTGTTTTCAAGACAAAGACAGACTCCCTCCAGATCTCAGATGGTTGGTGCGCTGTTCTCCAAATGGAACACAATGCACCTGTAAAGTCCTGGCACTGGTTTATGTTACACACAGAGACTTGAGACGTGGGAAACAGCCAGACACTTAAAGTATGCAAATCTAAAGTGAAACACATTTAACATCCTGAAAGGTTAAAAGGTCTCAACAGTCAAGAGTTTAATCAAGGAACGGAGACGCAATAAAGTAGACGAAATTAAAACACTCGCCTAAAATTTTAGTCTAAGAGTAGATAAAGTGTTTACTGAGGTATGCAAAAGTTAAATGTAAATTATTAATCATGAATATGTCAAATAAGAGTTAAAACAGTGATATTTGAGTTATTGTGATATGGGAAATGTGCACTAATTATTTAAACAAACTTAAGCACCCTAATCATCTTACTGATTTCAATACCTTTAGCAACTAATTATCAGAATGCAAAATTGTTTTAATAACCTCTGAGACCCTTGACTCCATACTGGTCAATTCAATCAGAAGAATGTATTGAAGGAGGCCAATTGTATTCCTTCTATTAGCATTTTCCCTAATAAGTGGCAACATGGGAGCCTCAAAGCAACTCTCAGAGGACCTGAAAACAATGATTGTTGAACATCATGGTTTAGAGGAGGGATAAAGAAGGCTCAGAGATTGAAGCTCACAATTTCAACTGTGAGGAACATTGTGCAGAATTAGTAGACCAGAGGCACAGTTCTAGTTAAGGCCTGAAGTGATAGAACAAAAATCTCAGATAAGAAAAGGTGCATAATGGTGTCACAGGCAACCCACAGACCAGCTTCAAAGACCTACAACATCATCTTGCTGCAGATGGCGTCACCGTGCATCATTTAACTAATCAGTGCCCTTTACACAAGCGTGAGGTATGCTAAAGCACATTCGGACAAGCGAGCTTCATTTTCGAATAAGGTGGTGTGAACAAATGAAACAAAAGGTTTTGGGGCAAAACAGGCATTGTGGAAAATCATGTGTGGCATAAAAACAACAAAGCATTCTGAAAAAACACTTGCTACCAATAGTAAAATTTGGTGGCGGTTGGCCAGTGCAGGGACTGGGAATCTTGTAAAAGTTTAGGGTCGAATGTATTCCACCCAATATCAGGAGGACAATGTCCAGGAATCAGAGACAAAGTTAAAGTTGCGCAGGGAATGGATCAGTGTTTAGGGACAACAACCCTAAACACTGCTTAGTACAGTGTTCTAGAATGGCCATCTCCATCCCCAGACCTGAAAAATATTGACAATATGTGGCATGATTTAAAATGGGCTGTCCATGATCAAACCAGACTGAACTGGAGATGTTTTGTAAAGAAGACCAGTACAAAATACCTTATGCCAGAATCCAGACCATAATCGGAAGCTATATAATGCGTTTAGAGGTCTCCTTCTGCAAAAGGAGGATGCACAGAATATTGAGTTACATTTTCTTTTGTGGTGTTTAAATGTATGTACATGCTTAATTTTGTTTAAACAATTGTTGCACACTTCTCAAATATCAATGTGCTTGTTTCCTATATAATATAATTTCTTTTTCACACAACCAATGATTTATTTACAGGGGTGCCCAAACTTTCTATACCACTGTACAGTATATGCTTGTTATGTTTTGTAAAGTGTTTGTGGTTGCTAGGGTTATTACGTGTCTGTGTGGTTAGGGTTTGTAATGAGTCCATGTTGTTGCTGATAAAAGTGTTAATGCTGTTGCCAGGTTTGAAAAGTGTCTGTGGTAATAATGTTTGACCAAAAAAAAGTCCATGTGGTTGCTATGGTTTATAACATGTCTATGAGGTTGCAAAAGCTTTTAAAATGTCTATGCAGCTTACTAAGGTGATAAAGTATCCATGTGGCTACTTTATTTTTTTATAGAGTCTATGGCTGCTACAGTTTCTGAAGTTTGTATGAGGTTGCTAGTTTTGAAAAGTGTATGTGTGGTTGCAAGGATTGAAAATGTCCGCATGGTTGCTTTGGTTGATAAAATCCCAATCCAGTTGTTATGACTGATAATCTGTCCATAGTGCTTGAGTTGATAATGTATCTGTTGTTTCTATTGTTGTTGAAGTAATTGCTAGGGTTTGTAAAATGTCCATTTTGTTGTTAGCATTTATACAGTTTCCATGTGGTTGCTAGGGTTGTAAAAGTGTCTGCAATAGTTTTTGAAGAGTCCATGTGGTTGCTAGGGTTTAATAAATGTCTATGAGGTTGCTAGGATTTGTAAAGTGTCCATGTTGTTGTTAGCATTGATTAAGTGTCCATGTGGTTGCTAAGGTTGTAAAAGTGTCTGTGGTTGCTAGAGTTGTTAAAGTGTCCGTGTGGTTGCTAGGGTTTAATAAATGTATATGTGGTTGCTAGGGTTGTAAAAGTGTGTGTGGTTGCTAGAGTTGTTTAAGTGTCCATGTGGTTGCTAGGGTTTAATAAACGTCTATGTGGTTGCTAGGATTTGTAAAGCGTCCATGTTGTGGTTAGCATTGATAAAGTGTCCATGTGGTTGCTAAGGTTGTAAAAGTGTCTGTGGTTGCTAGAGTTGTTAAAGTGTCCGTGTGGTTGCTAGGGTTTAATAAATGTATATGTGGTTGCTAGGGTTGTAAAAGTGTGTGTGGTTGCTAGAGTTGTTGAAGTGTCCTTGTGGTTGCTAGGGTTTAATAAACGTCTATGTGGTTGCTAGGATTTGTAAAGTGTCCATGTTGTTGTTAGCATTGATTAAGTGTCCATGTGGTTGCTAAGGTTGTAAAAGTGTCTGTGGTTGCTAAAGTTATTGAAGTGTCTATGTGGTTGCTAGGGTTTAATAAACGTCTATGAGGTTGCTAGGATTTGTAAACTGTCAATGTTATTGTTAGCATTGATAAAGTGTGCATGTGGTTGCTAGGGTTCAATAAACGTCTATGCGGTTGCTATGGTTTGTAAAGTTTTCATGTTATTTTTATAATTGATAAAGTTTCCATGTGGTAGCAAAATTATTCCAAGTGGTTTTAAAGTTTTCACTGAGGTTTACTAAGGTGTTATTTACAGTAATCAAATGTTGCTAATAGGTATGTGTAATTGTTAGTGACTTGCTAAGTAATTCCTTGTATTAAATTCCTTCTATTTACTATATATTCCTTGCAATATGATTTACCTAGTCGCTGTAAGATTGAAAGAGGAGTTTGTTATGAAGTTACTGTTTGCAGTTAGGTAACTGTGGAAAGTTGTAAGATTGCTAAGATGCTGTCTGTACTATGCTATGGTATTACTATGGTATTGCTAAGAGATTTCTCAAAGGGTTGCTTCTATGGTGTTCTAGATGGTTGTTCAGGGGGTTGTTTCGAGTGTGTTTAATCAAGTTTTAAGCTGAACTTTGGACAATCGCCTGTTCTAAATGATGACTGTGATGAGTTCTCTGATCGCAATGGTTTGTTCTTAACACTCACGATTCAAATTAAACATTTTGTTGTGACTCTCTCAGTGATGAGGTGGAATCCACTGGTCTCCAATATCCCAAAATGCATTTCATGTTTAATTCATGGGGTTCAGAGCGCAGCACTGCTATGGCAGAACGTGTTTACCCAGTTTTCTTTGCCATTTTGTGTAAACGAACTGTGAATCTCAAACGAGACCATTGCATTAATGACACAGACCGATCTGCACAGATCCATGTGAGCACTGCAGTAATGAAAACATGTATTCTCTCATTTTCACTAATGAGATTAGAAATCATGTTTGTATTTTGCCAGCAAGTTACAATCACAAAAAGAACCTGACAGTTATGGCAAGGTATAAAGCTGTAAGATCAGTATTTGAGGAAACACTGATCTCTGTTAAAACCCTCTCTCCAATACAGACAGATGTGTGAGTAGCAGTGCAGCTCTTTGAATACTGATGAGCACTTTGACTGGAACCTTCTCGACCTCCTGAAAAAGCACAGTTTACATTGATCTCCTTTATTGAATGCTTGCATTTCAACCTGCTTATTGCATGCATGAACGTTATCTGTAAAGTGTAAAACAGCAAGGGCTTCCTGAAACAGTTATAATCTGATCACAAGCTCAATAGGTGCATGAATAAAAAGCTTAGGAAAGTTATGATAGAATTCACAACTTAGAGGGATAAATAGCACTGCTGTATCTTGGACTCCCTTTTGCTCCAGCCCATCAGTGGAAATACATATTAATACACATACAAAATACAATTTTTATTATTAAGGTAAAAAAAAACAACTTAGCTCCATACCTCCACACAGATGTAGAAGTAATGAGGCACACTGAGATCTGATAACTTCTACACCTATTTGCAATCAAGAAATTGCCTGCCTGACAAATTAAAATAACACAAAAATAAAAACAAATGAGAAAAAATAAGAGAGATCTGAGCCTGAAAAGGTTATAAAGCTATTTCTAAAGCTTTGGGATGGCACCGAACCACAGTGAGGGTCTTTATCCTTTAACAGTGGAAAACTTTCCCAGGAGTGGCAGGCCATCCAACATTACCCCAGGAGTGCAGCGACAACTCATCCAAGAGGCCACAAAAGACCCCAGACCAACATCCAACGAACTACAGGCCTCACTTGCCTCAGGTAAGGCGAATGTTTATGACTCCACCATAAGAAAAAGACTGGGCAAAAATGGTCTAAAGGGGCCCTGCAGGGCAAAAAAAACATAAAGGCTTGTTTCACAAAGGTGTTTGTCAAGTTATTTGTGACGTAAAAGTAATACTGTGTTTCAGAAAAAGAACATGCCAACAGTAAAATACGGTGGTGGTAGCGTGATGGGCTGGGGCTGCTTCAGGAACTGGAAGACTTCCTGTTATGAATGGATCCATGAATTCTGCCAAAATTCGTCCAAAATGTCCAGCCATACATACGTGACCTGAAGCCGAAGAGAGAGATCCAAAGCACACTAGCAAGTCCACTTCTGACTGGCTGAAGAAAAACTAAAACTTTGAAGTGACCTAGTCAAAGTCCTGACCTGACTCCAATTGAGAAGCTGTGGTAAAAAGGCAGTTCAAGCTCAAAAACCCTCCAGTGTGGCCGGATTACAACTGTGCAAAGATGAGTGGTGAAAATTCCTAAAAAATCTATCAAAAGTATCAAAAATGTTTTTATTGCAATTACTATGGGTGGCCAAACCCATCATTATGTTTAGGGGGCATTGGGGCAACACTTTTTCACACAGAGCTGTGTAGTTTGGAACTTTGTTTTCCCTTAATCGAAAAAACTGCATGATTTGTTGACTGGTGTTGTCTTTGACTGTTATTTACATTAGTTTGAAACATTAAAATGTGATAAACATACTAAAAAAGAACAAATGAGTAAAGGGGCAAACACTTTTTCACACCACTGTATATATTGAGAACTGATTTTACCTTTTTTTGACTCTGTTTATAGTGATGGAGTGAGCAGTTTCACCGACTCAAAGAGAATAAATAATAGCGAGAGAATCGGTCCAGCAGAGACCCAGCATCCCTCATGGAGTGCATAATTGATGCTTTGAGATGCTCCAGAAACATCTCGCCCACTCCAGAAAGCACTCTCATTATCCGAACGGCCGGATGAAAGATCACACGGCTGTTATGAATTAATAACATCTAGCTTTTATCTTTCAACGCCTGCGGAATGTTTCTATTAGCTAAGCTAAGCTAATTATGTGTTGAAATGGAAGCTAAAATAATAGAGACATCCTTTCGGTTTAAAAGTCAGACATTAAGAGAGTCTATTTGCTTTTAAGCACTGGTGAGTTCTCCTTTGTAACTTAACTCTACTGATGTATGTCATCGCTATGTTCTATTTTGATACGCCTACTTTTGTAGCCTTTTCCTGGTCAAGTCAAGTCAACCGTTATGTCTGTAACACTTTACATGGGGTGAAACTCAACAAAGTGCGAAACAATACAAAGGAGTTTCCATGTTCGTTTCCAACGGTTTCCCCCACAATCCCAAAAATTTGCTTAGGCTAATCGATCTAAATTCCCTTGTGAACACATGAATGAATGTGTGTCTTTAAATTGTCTTGTCTCTTCCACCTCATCTGTCCCTGTTTTCACCAGTATCTGATGCTGCAGATCACTTCTGCTCTGCCCGCAAGTGTTTGAGACACAGAAGGGAGGATCTATTCCACAAAGTGGAAGCAATTGATAAGTACAGCAATTCAGTCATGACGTGATAGGCCCCATAAAAACAGTGAGAGGTCAGTAACATTCTGCAGTCACTAGAGGCCTCTAAACTTCATGTGATCTTAAGATCAGCTCAAGTAAAGAGTGTAGAGAGCTGGAATTAATTTAAAGCATTAGAGCGAAGCATAGATGCAACGGAGTAAAGCATCCACCAACAGTAGTGGAGACTCGACTGATCATGCTTCTTCATCTGGAGATTTAAGCCAGGAAAACTTGTCCTGTTTGGCAGCATTGTGTCTACTATAAACTTTTCTGGAGGAGGATTATAGTGTGAGGTTGTTTTTCAGGAGCTTAGATCAACTGAAAAAACGATTGTTTGTTCCTGTTCAGGACTTAGCATCTGTGATCATAGCAAGCTCCATACAGACAGGGCAGAGGATCTTGGTCGAAGAAGCTAACCTGCACAAAGTCTTGACCTCAACACCTTTGGGATGAACTGGAGCAAGATCTTCTCTTATTGAGCATCAGTGTCACAAATGTGTTTCTGGAGGAAAGGTTCTCCTAAACGTTGTAGAAAACCTTTCTAGAAGAATTGAAGCTGTGCACAATGACATTTTAAGCGCTAAGAATGGCATTTATAAAGTCAGTCTAGCAAATAATAGACAGCTTTGTTTCACAAATAAAAAGGACATTTTAAATAAATTAAATAAATTTAAATATTACGAACTTGCCAGATTTCAAACATAACTTTTCCTGAAATACAATAAGCTACAGGGGTCATTCACAAAAAAAATATAAAGACCTTAGGACAGCCTTCTTCTGGGCACCCGAAACTAAAAGCAAACAAACTCGGGAGCAGGCAAATGTCAGCAGATTGAAAGAATAATGTGCTCAATACCCATGATCTAAGAGTAAACACACAAGCACATTATAAGGGGTGCAGGGTGTACAGGCTGTGTTCCAGGTGTGAAGAGACAAAATGAAACTGTACTGTTATGTCCAGTTGCATAAACAAACACAGATTAATTTATTTCCTTTTTATTTGACAACAAAAATAATGCTTTATTATCACTATCTCGACTTCAAAGGTGTGATCTCTGTGTGAATCAGAGGCTCATTTTAGTTCAGCTCGCTTACTTATGGTGAGAGAGAAAGAGGAAACCGTGGGGCTCTAGTGTTACTAGAGAGAGAAAGAGAGAGAGAGAGAGAGAGAGAGAGAGAGAGAGAGAAAAAGAGATCTTCTTCGACATCTGATACGGACATTAGGAAAGTTTCTGACTGAAATTGTCATGTTTGTCGCGCTGCAGGATTTAGGAGCATCAGCCAAAACAAGAGTGTGACTCTCAAAGAGTATCTCGCATTCTGCCATGGATACTGTCGCCATGGTAACATCGAAACCCTGATAACTAGAGTTTACTGATCAAACTATTGCACATCCTATAAAAGTGTAGTTGAGATTAATTTCTCCACATTGGCCATGGAGAAAACTGTTAAAAATTTATTTAAGGCATAATACTCTACTTTATTTAATATTTACTTATGTGTTTATTACTTATTATTTAAGCACAAAATTACTGTGTGCAGACAATTAGGTTGTCAGACAATGTCAGATAGGCCAGATTGAGATGGTTCGGACATGTGCAGAGGAGGGATAGTGGTTATATTGGTAGAAGGATGTTGGAGATGGAGCTGCCAGGAAAGAGGTCAAGAGGAAGGACAAAGACGAGATAAATGGATGTACTGAAAGAGGAAATGAAGTTAGTTGGTGCAAGAGTAGAGGATACTGAGGACAGAGTTTGGTGGAAACAGATGATTCGCTGTGGCGACCCCTAAACTGGGAACAGCCGAAAGGAGAAGAAGAAGAAGACAATTAAATATTTGTGAGACATAAGAACAAAATTCTAAAAATAAGACATTTAAGCTGCTGTAAAACCTCATAAAAAAGAGGAAGAAAAAAGTAACCAAATACTGAGCTTAACTACACATGCAATGAATGGAGAAATACACACAAACGGACCTAAAGATATAGCAGAAGTCAATGTAAGCCCATCAGGCAGCGTCCTCTCCTTTAGGAACTTTAGTAAACTCTTAAGAGGTTCCAGAAGTCCGTTTATGAGTAGAGGTCAGGTGGAGGTCTTTTGGTCCTAAAGAACTCCATTCATGGTCATGAGGTAGAAGTGTTTCTGTTGTAAACTTTAGTAAACTCTTAAGAGCTCGTCGAAATCCATTGGTTTTCAGCAGAACAATAGTATTCTTTTAGAGTTCATGAAACTTAGCAGGGCGGCACGGTGGCGCATTGGGTAGCACTGTGGGCTTCCTGTTAGAAGGTTGTCAGTTCAAGGTTGCCAGTGACCCTTCTTGAAGGAGTTTGTGTGTTCTCCCAGTGCTTGCGTGGGTTTCCCCCACAATCCCCAAAAACATGCGGTTAGGTTAATTGAATAATCTAAATTCCCCTTAGGTGTGAATCTGTGAGTGAATGTCGCCCTGTCGATCTGTCCAGGTTGTACCTCTAGCCCAATGTGCGCTGGAGATAGGCACCGACAGACCCCCATGACTCTAAAAAGGGAATAAGCGGGTTGGAAAATGAATGATTGAATGAAAACTTAGCATTATTAGCATTCATACACAGTCTGAATTAGAAAAGATACGATCGCTTATAAAGAGAAGAAAAGCACAAATACAATTTGAAATTTAATCTGTGTTCTGGAAATATAATCGTGTAGCATTTAGGAAATGTATAAAGAATCAATGTGACAGATTATATCTCCCCAAGCGGCCTTTATTGTAACTATTAAACAGGGTCTTTTAACAACTGATTTTAATCAATGAGAATGAGATGGGTGTTATAAGAAAACACTTGAATTGTTTTATTTCAACTGCAGGATATATATATATATAATCAATTAAGATGAAGGTTTTCAAGTTTGTTTTTCATCCGTAATGATTGAAATTAGAAACAAATAATAGCTGTAAATATTTTTCATTGTGTGTAAAGAACTAAAATAACAACAAAGTTTCACTTTTTGAAGCAAATTATTAAAATCATTGAAAATGTTTGTGTGATGTAACTCTACTTGATTTTAAACTTTGATTTGTAACATTTTAATTTTGTGCCTAATTTCCGAAAGTTCATTTTATACTTGTTCTAAATAACCCTTAATGTTAATTTGTATGTTACTTTATTTTTTTGTATTTAGGTTTGATGCAACAATTTTGATAAAAGCGGTGATTAGAGAATAACAAAAAAAAACTTAGCTACTTACATTTCAAGGTATGAACACATTGGTCAGTTTGTGTTTTCCTTAGGGTTAAGACCCAAAACAAGCTCTACTCAGAAATGCATCATATTTATTAACAAATTTACAACATATTAACCATAAGAGAAAAAATCACAGTGTAATATATTATTCCGTGAACATAGTTAATGAATATGTTATAAAATTTCGGTTCCTACTGTTCTTGGGTAACCACTTGACATTCTCATAAAATACTCAAAAAGAAAACAACTTGTCGTTCTTACATTGCTACATATAATACATTATAAAATGTTGAGAACTACCCTTCGGTTTGAATTTAGAATTTTTGATCATGTGTAGCAGAGTGAAGCAGATATTCCGAGCTATAGGGGGGCTTCACCGAGCACATGCGTGAGGAGGATCATCTTAAAGACGTCTGATGTGAGAGCGCAGCTGATCAGTGGAGGCGCAGCTGTGGTCGAATGTCATTTAAACAGGGCAAACACATGACACGTGCCCCCCGGGCCCTGCACACACTGCACTCTATTAACACGGTGGAGGAAGTGGATGATAAACGAGCTTTCAAACACAATTATTGTGCTTTAACTCAATCTACTCATGCTCAGTAGCTTCAGGCTGCTCCATTAGCATAATCACGAGGCAGCATTTAAATAGATGTTTTATTATCTCTATGCATCTCAGGAGACACAATGGAGCTTTCATTTAAGATCGATTTAAGATCGACGTAAGCTCTACGTTCTAAATCTTATTGAATCACGGCACTCACTTTGTGTTTAATGTTTGCCCTTCAAACTCGTCACTTTTCTCTCGCTTGTGTGTTTATTGTAAGATGTACTCGCTCATTCTCAGACCTCCCCTTTGTCTGACAGCGCTCCATCTAAGAAGCTCCATCTCTTCGCTCTGTTTCCATAGAAACCGCATCATGTGGAAAAGCAGAGGGGAAAGGATGGAATGAAAAGACAGCAAACAAAAGCTGAAGGACTGACTGAGCTGAAGATGTCCACCAACGCTTCCCTCAGAGGCTGACAACATTTAACGAAGTCCTGTGTTGATTTATAGAAGCAATAACTGACTCCAGATCATTGAAGAACTGTAATGGGGCTAGGAACCCTCGGCTCACCACTAGGAAGACAGTGGATGTTTTATTTGGAATTATTTTTTAGGTTTGTAAAAGCTCAGATTGTTCATCTGGAGTGAACTACTGTTTTTATTATTAGGGGCCACGCAGTAAAGCAGCAAAGGCACCTATTGTTTCTGATTCCGAATATTCTTCTTCTGCTTTGTTCATGCGTCATGGAAATCCTATGAACTGCTTGCGGTAAAAGTTATGAAATTTGACACTCGTACTGCCAAGTTTCTAACTCAATCTGTGTAGCCCCACCTATAGGTCAATGTGACACACAAAACAACTTTTGAACCGTAAGTTGTATAAACAAAATTCCACTTTCACCTGGCTCTATGATGTCATTTTCCACCATAAAAAAGCCATTTTTACTTTTATGAAAGCCTTATTTTTCCAAACTCCTCCTAGGCTGTTTATCCAGTTCTCACTAAATTTGGACCAGACCATCTACTACCCATGCCAACTATAATTTATCTGCGGAACTTTGATTTGTCAAAACGTTTTTAAATAAATAGCAAATGATCATTATGCAATATTGCCTTAATGGTTGTAAGGCTATAACTCCGCACTGATTATCTCAAATTAAAAAATGTTGTCTCAGCGCATTTGAAGCATCATGCCGAGTCGAACTATGTCTCATTTTACTGAGTCGGCCCTTGTGGGTGTTTGCTATTTTGATTTATGTCATAAACTGTATTTCAAGAATGCTAAAGAATAATATTCTGAATGTTGGCATACAAGTTTGGCACCATGCCCTGAAGGGACTCTTTTTTTTTAAGCCAGTACCACCCTATGGTCAAAAGATATAAAGAACATTAGTAAAACACTAATAACTTTTGCTAGCTTTAGTCATAAATCTCATATATTATTAGATCAAAAACCTTTTCTTTCCAACATCCTTAGAACTGGCAAAAGTTATTTGTGTCGTGTTCATTGGAGTTACGGTCTTCGATAAGAGCAATGGACTCCGAAGCTATAACGCTGCAACCTGTTATTTTATTTGGAATAGTGTGTCATCACTGCCTAAGGCTGACCACTAAACACAAGTTACTAAGAGCGCCACCTAATGGTCCAAAATAAAGTCAATTCAGTTACATTGAAGTCAATTAGTAGTACTAGTAGTTGTAGTAGTAAACTATATTATCATATCCCATTAAAGCCTTTGGAGCCTGTGTCTATAAAATTTCCACCTTGTACTCTTGCTGGAGATAGTTTGCTTTTAGTCTTCTGGGTCCTTATGGATCTCTTCAGTTAATAATCCTTTGATACAATAGTCATAACAGCTTTTCATTTTATGTAAGCTGAGTGTTTTTCTAGAAAACTATGCTTGAAATGTGGCTACTTCAATATCATTTAAGTTTTTTATGGCACTATTGAGTAAAATGTCATTAAAATGTTGTGTATTTTGTGATCTGTAAATATCCCTCTGTGCGCAGGAAGCCAACGACAACACTCATTTTCAATTGTTTTATTCATATATATTGTTAGATTCTAGATAAACAGTCTCAACCATATGGTCTGAGAGCAGCTGACTCGTAATGTGTTGCTTTATGTGTTTTTGAAGAGATCACCAGGAGTTAAACTCAGCTATCGTTGGTGTTTCCGGGGAGCTGCTCTTATCTGAGACCTTGAAAGCTTCATCAGATGAAGCACCTGCAGCGTGAGGGTGTGTGAACACCCTTGTAAACACGCCGGAGGAAGCAGCTCTGATCTGAGGCAAAGAGAATTTTGGAAAAAGCTTTTACTCAAAGTGACTTGTACTGTATTGAAGAAACATTCAATCATTTCTTGTTTCCATGAGATTTGAATCAATAGCCTTGAGGCTACAAGCTCCATGCTCCAACCATGCCATGTAAGCATATGGATTCAAAAAACAATAATGTTGCCAAAAATATTTTCTACAACAACAGGGTTGACATCATGGTCACACGTTGACAATAAAAGGATGGAATGTGGTCACAGAATTCATCAGATCATAAATCCCGGAATCTCTTCATGCAAAACTGTGGATCACATGGTTCTGCTGGTACATCTCCTAGTTAGGATTGCAGGGGTATGCTGGTGAATCTCCTAGTAAGGATCACAAGGGTCTGCTGGTGAAACTCCCTGGAAAGTCTGTGACAATAATGTTGACTGTTTCCATTAAATGTACTTGATGGTGAAGGTCTGTGTTGGTTCACTCATCGCTGTGAATCTCCACTGCTGTCTTCTCTGTTACATTCAGACTAAAGGTGAGAGTGCGCATCTGATGTGACGTCTCCTCTCTGATGTGTGAAGAGCAGGTGCATGCTGGGAAACTGAGAGAAAGAGCCTCTGTTCAGATCTTAGAAGCATGCTCCTGTGGAGCCCTGAACAAGGGTTCTACTATGAATCTAAAGAAGGGAGCTTTATGAAAAACCTTTAGCATTTTCATCATCGTTCATCTTGAAAATCCTTAAAGAACCCATGAGACAGCCAATGCTGCTTCTAAAACTTTTGTTTATCACCTTAATCATAAATGTTTTCCATAAATGTTCCTGAGTAAAAGACTCATGGATCCACCTGGAGTTTAACAAAACACACGTAAAATCTATAATTACTATCGAGATCAGACAATATACTATGTCTCCCCACTACTAAATGGAATGAAATACAAATCAGTCATTTTGGAACAGGATATGCTTATAGTGTCAATCTCGAACGAGGGTGATGTGCAAAGTTATAACAACTACAGAGGTCAGCTCTAGAAAGAAGAGGAATGAAAGTCAGTCGAAGTAAGACAGAATACATGTGTTTGAACGAGTGGGAGGGAAGTAGAACAGTGAGGTTACAGGGGGGTGAGGTCAAGAAGGTGCGTGCGTGTGTGATCGCATGGGTGAATGCGTGGGTGTATGTGTTTGTGAGGGCGGGCGGGTGGGTAAGTGTGGGTGCTTGTATGTGTGAGGTGAGTTTGGATGAGTTTCGGCAGTTGCTTCCTGGTTGCCCGCGTCCCCCTTTGTGGTTCTCTCAAAGCCCCTGGGATGGGAGGGCGGTGCTGCTCCTGGATGGACAGATGGACAGCATATCGATGGAGCCAGTCAGGGACCTGGCTCATACCAGACCCCACATTGGCTCCCGGTACATTTTTTTTCGCCCACATTCATAGGACCCTGGGGGTCTCTGTGTCTGTGGATGATTAAGAGGGCGGAGTGACATTGCCGATGACAACCCCTGTCCTACCTCAGGTCGGGGACCCTCAATTTTAATTCTATTAGACGCTGAACATATCCAAGGCATTGGAGAGGGGCCTGCATCCTGGAGCAATCATAGTGTCAATAACATTTACCACTGACTAGCTCCAGGGTCCGGCCACCCCCAGTGCCTCATACATTACCTTCAAGGAAACACTACATTTAGGAGTGGAGGGCTAGTCTCTTCATCCAGATCTGTTGGGTGGGGCTGCAGATCTGTGGCCCCTCCCTCCATTTATGACAGAGAAGACTGCAAGACATGTAGGGACTTGGGGCAGTTACCTGGACATCATCCATCAACCAACTGTGATGCCCCAGGACATCACTTCCGATTTTTAATGCATCTTCGACACATACATATACACATACACTACACTCCAGCTAGGAGCAGATGATGGGACTCGGTAGATGTCTGCCTCTGTCTTCCATCCGGGGGGAGGGATTTAGGGCTGCTGGTCAGGGTGTGTGCGGGACCGGGTTGCAGCTGGGGGGTGGCTCCCTCGTCGCTGGAGGGCTGTGCGGGGGGCGGCTGTCATGGGTGGGGCCTGCCGGGGCCACCCTGTGCTGTCGGGGGTTGGCCTACCAGGCTTCTCCCGAGCGGTCCATCCTCCCGCTGCGGCAGGCATACCCCCACCGGGGGGCGTTTCTCTCTGGGGGCTTCGGTCTCCGTGGGGGTGAGGCGGGTCCGACTCCACGGTGGTTGGAATGGCCCATCGGGTTGCTCCTGGCTGTTTACAGGCTTAGTCAGAGCTCACATAACACCTAGGTCACAGAGGAATAGAGATGATACATGGGACATTGGTCTGCTGCTTGTTTGTTGGGTTTCTTGTCCTGGGCACTTCGTATTACAGTCACTTATTTATTTAATGTCTGTAGGTCTCCATTCAGTGCAGATCAGGTCGGTATGTGGCTCGTACGTTTCTGTCCACTCACCCTTTGTGATCTGTCACCTGTATTATATATGTCCTCCCATGCAGCAGATTTGTATTATAAACTGTACAACCTCATTATTATTCCGCATAGTTCATTAACTGTGTGTATGCATATTTAAACATGTGTGTTGGTATTTACAAACTGCAAAAACTGTACTGCACGAACTGTATCAAACGGACTGGGTTTTTCTAAGTAGATGTTCTGTATATATGAGTGTTATGTACAAACTACAAAACTGGACAGCACAAACTGTAACAAACTTACATGGTATGTTCAGGTAGGTATTCTTCCTATTCTTCCCACTCCTGAAATTTTCCCCCTCACCTTTTCCAATTCCTTATCCACACCCCCTTTCTGTTTAACCGTGAGAAATACAACTAATAAATAACTACATAGATTTACTGCTTCAATTCAGAGGAAGAAACACCACACCAGGCGTTTTACTCCCCTGGAGATAACAAAACTGTCTGACTCAAATGAAACGTCTCCTCCCCCATGTGATTTTTGAGCAGGGCAGGACACCGTTAAAAAAAGAAAAGATGGGTTCACACCCCTTCCTCTTTTCTGAATATTCCCCAGGGTTCGTACCTGGTGATTCCGCCACTTAGTCCACTTCACTGCGGCCCAGCCAGGGTGATGTCCAGGTCTGGACCCTTGTAGGCTTTCCTGGGAGCTTGGCGGAAGCTGCCCAGGGCCTCTCAGTTTGTCCTCCAGACCATCCGGCAGGGTTGTCAGTACCCCCTTTTTGGGTTTCCCCATTTTGTGTAGTCTATACAACTCCCGGTTGGTGGTTCGTATAACCCTATTTCACTTAACTCCCCATTTGTGGCCACAGTAATTTAGTCCATCTTCTTCTCCTCATGGAGAAGGAATTCCCATTGCGTCAAGCCCTTCGACATACGTCTACGTTCCCTCCTTCAGAGAAATATTATTCCAAAATTGTGGTGATCACATGTATTGATTATGTATGTTCATATAAAGGGCGGCACGGTGGGGCACTGGGTAGCACTGTTTTCCAGTTTGAAGGTAGTCAGTTTGAGGCTCTCCGGTGACCTTCCTGGAAGGACTTTGCATGTTCACGTGCTTGTGTGCGTTTCCTTCGGGTGCACAGGTTTCCGCACAACCCCAAAAACATGCGGTTAGGTTAATTGAATAATTCCACTTAGGTGTGAATGTGAGGGAATGTTGCCCTGCGATGAACTGGTGACCTGTCCCGTGTGTACCCCCGCCTCTCGTCCAATTTTCGCTGGAGATAGGCACCGGCAGACCCCCGTGACCCAAAAGGGAATAAGCAGGTTAGAAAATGAATGAGTTCATATAAACAGGAGCTGGCTCATCAAATTCAGGTGTAACGCTCTGCTTGAACTGGTTTTATGTAATGTATGACTGTCCTAATTCAGAGTATTGAATGCTTGGTTACTGAGCTCTTTCCTTTGCCGTAAGAACCTGATTTTCTTGTACAGGAAGTTGTTTTTTTTACCTGGATCAAATTTTGCACATATTATATAGTTGGAAGTGCATAACGTAACTTATTACAGCCAAGAGGGAGGGGTTTTGTCCTTTTTTTTCATTACCTTAACTGTTTTGTGTTTATTCCTGGAGCAGGAAGTGATGATGAAGCACTTAGAGAGCCCCCATCAGCTCTTTAAACAGACAACGAGTTAATAACCAATCAGCTTGATCTGCTTTCACGAGATTTATCCGTCAATAATTACTATCTATCCCTTAACACCGCTAACATTTTTGGGATTGTTTGTGGTCATTAAAAGGAAACTAGCTGAGGTTCATGATCCCAGACGTCTTAGAAGTTGTCTACTTTCTGTCAAAAACGGGTCTATTTTTAAACTTCCTCTTAAAATGTAATGCCTTTCTATTCTTGCACCAAAAACAAATACTCTGTATATCTAGCAGTGTTGAACTACTGGGCTTATGATGATTGATTTGGTTCTTTTTTTCTTTGTATCGATGGGACAATGAAGACTGACAGGAAGTTAATGGCATACAGAAAAGAAAATAATCTATATGCATAGAACTCTAACTCGGATCCTCCTGTGCAACCACGCTGTATATACACTAAGCTCACTAAACACTGTTTTCCAAACATTGTTAGCAATTTCCCTTAATTCTTTGAGTAGTACACGTCTGAAAAGATATAGCAAATTGATTCAGACCAGTTTGAAAGTTCAAGTTCAAGTTCGTTTAATTGATATAGCGCTTTTCACAACAGACATTGTCTCAAAGCAGCTTTACAGTAAACCAACAAGTTCAACAAAGAGAAAAAAATTAATTAATAAGTGGTGTATATGTCCCTGATGAGCAAGCCTGGGGCGACTGTGGCAAGGAAAAACTCCCTTTTGGAAGAAACCTTGAGAGGAACCGGACTCAAAAGGGGAACCCATCCTCATTTGGGCGACAACAGCAGTGTGATTTATATAAACTATAGTATAAACAGATGATATAGTAGTATAAACAGATAATATAGTATAAACAGATGATGAATGTGTAAGGTGTAGGTCCAGGGGGCGGCGGAACATCTCCAGGTGGATCTGGTTGTTAGGGTGAGGAGCTGGTGGGCGGAGCCTCTGGATGAGTATGGAAAAGAAGAAAAGAAGAGTGGAGCGGAATTAGCGTAGCTGCTGTTCATAATATTAATATAGTTTAATGTAAGATCACAGTTTTTCACGGAGTTAAGTATAGGCTTTACTGAAAAGATACGTCTTTAATCTACACTTAAACTGGGCGAGTGAGTCTGAGCCACGGACTCTGTCAGGGAGGCTATTCCAGAGTTTAGGGGCTAAATGTGAGAACGCTCTACCGCCTTTAGTGCTCTTTGCTAATCTAGGAACTACTAGAAGTCCACAGTTTTGTGATCTTAAGGTGCGTGTGGGGTTGTACCGTGCTAGGAGGTTTGATAGATTATTGGGCGCTAATCCATTTAGGGCTTTGTAAGTCAATAGCATTATTTTGTAAAAAGTTTGACAAAAATTGCGAGTCAGTAAATCGAAGCGACCCAATGTTGTTCCCGTTGGGCCGCAGCTCTGTTCTAGTTTTTTAATTTTAGTTCCAATCCAGCTCCGGTGAACAAACCAGTAGCTTCAATCAAGTCTAGAGGAGCTTAATAAAGTTGCAGCTTTACTGTGCTGACTCGTTTTTCAATATTTAATTACTTAAGTCCTTTGTTTAAAATGTTCATCACAACAGAATCAAGTTTAATGGAAAACTATTCTCCAAATATCAAACTTTGGATCCTTGATCAATTTCAGGTTGATGGTGCTGCAAGAGCGTGCTGGAGCGGATGCAATCAGTAAACACATGAGATCAGAAGCTATTACAGCCACACGCTCACATTACTGAGGTACACAAGCGTGAAAATATTCCAACGAGGAGCGTGCGAGTCAGCCTGCTGTTTTTAACACTCTCACTCTCTTTCCCATGGTTCCCTGTGAGGGGTTTAAGAGAAACATGCCGAAACAAATCAGTTCAGATCACTGACACAGAGTTTGGAGACTGAAAAAGACCCCCAATGTTGTGTCGACCACCCTTCATTTCTCCAAACAAATAAGAAACTGATACACTTTAAGTCTGGGTTCATTTAGTTTCATTAATGCACAGATCATTTTATTGTAATCAGTCTCTAAATCGTTTGATTTTAGCTTTTCCCTTTGAAGACAGGTTCAAGTTCACTGCCAGGTCCAAAACATACAATTATTTATCTCTTGCCTTGGCTAAAGTATAGTTTATGGAAAGTAAAATATAAAATATTTCTCCAGCACACATCGGAGCGAAGGCGAGGCTAGACCCTGGACAGGTCGCCAGTCCATCGCAGAAAATATAAAATTATTATTTTATAATGAGTACTTTATAAGTATTTTCCATTTACACTCACCATTTTGCTTTTTCTCTTAAAATCGCTCAATTTCATGTTTAAGGGATTCAGATACTGAGAAGAGGTGCGCAGTGAGGCAGCAGCCCGACTAGAAGCACATCTTGCGTGTGCAGTAAGATGGTATTGCTGTCTCTCGGTATATATTGGTATTAAAATGTTTTTATGAGCACATTATGAGCTGAATTTGCATAGTTTAGCTAATGTATATGAAGTACAGCGTTTTTTATCAACAACCGTGCATGTGTGTACAGAGCCAATTTAGCAGTGTATGTCCAACACTTAAAGTGTTAGTTTCTACACAGCTGAGATCATATTTGGTCCTAATCTATTGGGTGTAAAACGTACACTGGTTGAAGTGTTGAATTTAAAGTACTAAATTGGCACTTCAGAGTGCTAAACATAACACCTTGGGCATAGTGTGTAACACTCTCCTCGAGACAGAAGTTTCTGGTGTAAATGTAAAACCACATAATTGTACACCTTTAATCTACGCAGGCGGAATGTACCGGATTTTGTTATTTTTTACCACCTTTTTTACACTGGTGATTTTACTGTTTAACATGTTTCCTGTGCCAAGCAATCATAACACACGCATGGAGGCATGCTGTTCTCCAGCCTCATGCTAGGGGCACTGGTAATTCCAAAGATTACAAACTGTCGGCTAAGGATAATAGAATTAGCAAGCTACAGTAAACAGTTAGCCATGTTCTTCAGCTTCAATTTTAAATGGAGAATTACATATAAATATTTTCCTAATTTGACTTTCATGCGAAGCAGGAGATAATTATAAAGGTAAGACGCTGGAGTTTTAAAATTACTAAAGAAGATGAACACTTCCACAAACAAGATATTGATCTTTTTCTTCAGAAAAATCAGCAAATGTTTTTTTTTTCAAGTAAAAACAAGTCTATAAAAAATGTGAGCTTTTTTGTATGCCACAGATTCTATATGGAAGAAAATCTTGAAATTAAATTTTAATTAAAACATGTTACCAGTTGCCAATCAAACTGTGATTTATTGGTGTTTATTGGTTCATATGTTAGATAATCTAACTGATGATGTCACTGACTCACTTTACTGGATGTAACTAATTTGGAAGCATGACCTCCCTCTTTCCTTTCAAATGTACAGTAGTTTTTATGACCCTGCAGTTCTTTAGTTAACCACTTGAGGTTGGAGTCAGGGAGCAGATTCCCATTGAGCTCAGTGACTCTAGAGGATAAGAAAATACGTTTAAAGCCTGGTAAAAGCCTGGTTTTTAATTTATCTCACTAATTCTGCAGACTGCTGTGAGGGGGAGAACTGTTATATCACACGGTTTAAATTAAATTAAGCCTAAATTATGCCAACGTTACACCTCTTCTATTTACGTTCAATAGATCCGAGGTTGGCATCAAGGACATAGTTTTATGTGGGATATGTTATTTACACAATACTAACAGATACACATTTGTTGAGGATTGAGGAGACTCTTTCATTTTGACAACACGCAATAGAAAGGTCCATGCAGTGTACTGGTCACCAGAAGTAGGAGAACATATTCACACTAATATAAAGCATGGAAATCCTGCTAGAGATATCCAACAGATTCACATCGACAGCACGCGAATCAATGTGAATTATTCCTGTCAACATGGCATCTCTGAATCTCTACTGATCTTTAAATCAATAATTGTTGATGGCACTAATCAGAGCATACAGAGTAAGTAAATAACAGTAGAAATTAAGTTTATAACAGGAAAACTGCTACGCTGTCGACTGATCTTTGAAATATAACAACTTTGCTAAATCATGAATGAATGGCAATCATCATCGTTACAGGACGGGACGGCTCCGGTGTGATGTAATGAGCTCTAAATGTCACGAGTCTCCAGTTTCCCCCGGACACAGATGCTTCTTTTTTAGTGTCAGAGTTTAATGAAGTCAGTTATGAGAGAGGAATCCAACACCTGACGACCAAAACCACCTCCGTTTTTAGCTCGTGCTGCAAGAAAATTAAATAAAGAGATGAACTCTTTGGGCTGGACAATGAAACTGAAACACTGTATATATGTGTATGTTTCACCTTTGAACCACTTGATATGCAAAAAAACACTTTGACAACAATATTTATTTAAATTGTAACTTATTCATTTTATGTGAATCACTTATTGCCAACACAGCCTCCTTTGTTCTCCAAAGAAGCTCCCCAGAGGACCACGGAAATGTAACTTTGGACAAATATAAGCAGCACCAATTCATTACAAATAGGGCTTAAGAGAATCTAGATTTTTCATTGAGAGAAACAGGTATTTCCTAATACCTTGTGTTTATGGCCATGCGTTTAATTGGATTACTTTTAATCTGTAGTTTTCTCTTATGTTTAATATGTATATGATTTATTTCTCCTGTTGAAACAACACTTCTCTGTAAATTAGGTGTGAAATGGTACATTGTTGATGATCTCTTCAGTCTGGTCTTGACTTTTTCTTTTGGATCACTTCCCAGACAGCAAATGAACGCTGAATCAATGTTGATAATTGATGTTGATGCAACATTTCATTTCTTCGTACGTTTGACTTGGCTCCCTGATGTTGAATCAGTGTTATTTTGTCAGTAACCAACTGTATTGAGTTAATTGTTGCTTAAATGACAATGATTCCCGCTGCCTGGCCAAAAAAGCGTCACCCTAAAGCTTGTGACCCCAAAAAGGGAATATGCAGGTTGGAAAATGAACGAATGAATGAATGAGTCTGGGTTTGGGTGAGGGAATTTGTTGTGTGAGTGTTTGGAGAATTCCATAGTTACTACAGAGGAGGAAGATCTGAGAGAGTGAGGGTGTCTGGGGGTGTGAACTGGAATATTGAATCTGTATTTGAATATCAACAACAGTTAATGTACTGCAACATTAATGTATTGGGGCCAGACTTCACGCGACTCATCAGTGCTTGGGTAGGAAACAGCACCATCTACAGTTCAAAATGTATTAACTTTAATTTAATGCTCTACAACTGTTTCATTACACTTTTTCTAATTCATGTTACTGGATCGTAATGCTTGGAACTGCTATGAAGTATTTGTATGTTCTTACTATAATAATCCATGCAGTTTGGACAATGAAACTGAAACAAGCTTGGTGAAACATGTACATGTACAGTTCTCGCGCAATGATTGATTGATTAAATAAAATAGTCATCGTTTTAGAAATTTCATGGTCAGCAACATTTTTTTTAAATGTGGAAAGATTGATTCGCATCAAGTGTTTTGAGTTGCACACTATCAGTTGTTATCAACCCCATTCGTATCCTCTAGTAAGCGCCTACTCTGACTGCCAGCCACTAGTAAATCTGATCCTCACATTGAAATGCTGTTTTGTACACCTGACTGAAGGAATGACTTCTTCGTCAAGAAAATGGTTATTTAAGATAAATGTCGTGTAGATGTTCTTTTGTCTACTAAACCCAAACATGTTGAGGTTCCAGTAGGTAGAGTAGGTAACCAATGTAGGTCGTTATTAGGAATAGCATCCAAAATGGAGGATGTTGACTGAATTAACTAATACCTTGCCAACAATACAGCCCCTGAACTGTAAATATGAGTTTATTTAACATTCCTGTACACATTTATTCTTTAACAACAGTTGAAATACTTAACAGTGCGCTCCAAAATAAATAAATTAGGAAGTAAATGCCTTCCACAGTCCAAATCTGTGCTCGAAATCAAACGAGAAACAAAATGTTCATCAAACCAAGGAAAAGCATCAAAGTAGTTTGACAAATAAACTGAAACAGAGATTGTGGAGATACAGAAGATGGTTGGATGCTTTAGGTACAAAAACATGTACTAAAAACATGAGAAAAAATCAGGACCGAAACATCTGGAGAGCAAGGAAAAGCGTTTTGGACCCAATTAAATAAAAACGATTGCATGAGTACCTTCAGAAATGATTTAAGATGAACTCATTCCAGTCATTCGCTGAAAAACTCGAAAAGAAATAAAACTAAACTCCCCAAAATGTGCCAAACTCAAAATCCCCGAGCCAGGGAGCTCCAGATGAGTCATGCAGATGAGTCCAGCTCACATTCCCGACTCGTCTCCGGTGTGTGACGGTCATCGATCGAGGATGCGCTTCGGTGCTCCCGAGAGCGTTTAAAGTGACAGCGTACCCCAAAATGCTCCTTTGGGAGGTTTTCTCCTCCCTTGGAGAATACAGAGCTCTGTACTCCTGTGAGGGGTTCCCATATAAACGCTGTGAGTACATTCTTGCGCAGAAAAAAAGGCAACAGTGTTCGGATATTCAAGGTTGTACTGTCTCTTTAATGCGCGTCTCGAACCTCTGGAGCGAGATCCAGCGCGTCTCATCCGTCTGGAGAGTACGTGTCTGTCAGCGCACTATCCGGAGGTGATCCATCGCGTCCTACTGCGCGTTCCGGGCCACTTTCTGCGCGGACACGTGCACGAGCAGCTGCTGCTGTTTTTGGCGGCTGGACTTGACGGCCAGGATCGCCTGTCGGTTCTTGTAGCGCACCATCTGCAGCGTGATCTCCGCGTTCCATCCCGCGTCCTGCGCGCAACGGAAATCGATCTCCCGGCCCTCGCTCATCACCACTGTAAAGTACACGAACTTCCCCTTGCGCTCCACGCAGTCCACGGTCTTCATGCTGGCAAAGGGCAGCTCCTTGAGCCTGCCGCCGGGCTCAGGATGGTGCTTGGGTGGGTGCAGCACGAGCCCGTCCTCGGTGAGCACGCAACGCTTCTTCTTCCAGAGCTGCAGCAGCCCGTCGCTGCGCTTCTCCAGTGCGCCCTCCTTCAGCACGCGCGCGCACTCCGGCATCACTCCAGGAGCAAAGCTTTGGGTCAGAGAGAGAGGGAGAGAGGGGCAGGGATGGTGCAGGGTCCCGGGCTGGAGCGCACACTGCTGATAGAGCGCGCACGCGGCGACTTTCTGTCCGTGTTTGACGCGCGCGCGGACCGCCCACCGCATGAGTGAATTAGCACGCACGCGCGCTCTCGTGGACCAAACGCGAGATTTACGACAAACATGTAAACAAATCAAATGATTGTTGCAGTCAGTAGTAAAAACATCCAAAGGAGGGATCTCCGGAGCTGAAGCAAAGCAAACGTTTGCACTAAATACATTTGATCTAAATAAAACCAAATCTTAAAAATGTAAAGCAATGCATCACTACACAGGTAGAATATACCATTTCTCATTTGTCAGTGACACAAAAAGAATTGTATTATTGTGGTTATAATGTTCATTTATAACTCTCGGTTGAGTTACTGCATCAATGCAGCGTGACCTGGAGGCAACCAGGCGGCGGCTCTGCTTCCGATCATCTGTGAGGTTAAGAATAGGCCTCTTAGGGATTCAGGAGTTTGCTTGAAGGTGCCATTTTTAAAGCATGTATAATAAATATTAGAGGCTTCTGTTCTAGAACGTTAGTAACTTTGTAAATGTAATCATAAAAACGTCTTTGAATCACCTCGTGTTTTTGCCTCGGCAAAAAGCGGTAATTTCTTCAGAAATTACGGTATTTACACAGAGGGTTTAATGAATGATGAATTAAATTCAGAGAAGTCGTTCTCAAAATAACTTGTACATAACCGACTGTACATGAGAGGGCGTTCGTGAGCCAGAGTTCTGAAACCACGACGGTTCCATACGTATCAAGAAGTCGCGAGTGCGCATGTGCGCCGCTTAAAGTCGCCTTCCAGGAGCCAAGTGCATCCCTTCTCTCCAGTCCAGGGCTCCACGGCTTCCTAATAGCACAATGGCAGTAGGCGGTGTCACGTCATCCATATTTTCTAGTCTATGGTTTACACCCCCGTTCCGCCATGCCCCCTGCTGACCAACCCTCAACTTTGTCAGAATTTGGCAATTTCGGCATATTACACTTCAACAAACTTTCTCTCCATTAATCTCAGTGTGGGTCAGACAGCACACACGATCTGCAAAGATCGAGGGGCAACCTCCTGCTTTCCATCTTGAAGCCCAATAGGACTGAACATCAATTCCTCTACCTGCCGCTAGAGACTGGCTCCAGAAGTGAGCAGGTTCTCATACACTCTCATGTTAAAAGTGGCTGAATTTGTACCTGAAAGCTCCTCTTTTAAATTGTTTGACCTTCATGAACATTCTGAGAGGGGTGAATTTTTTTAAAGCGTTTTAGAATTATTAAGCCTTAAAAGTTATGCATTTAAAGACGTGATGTCTTGACAGACGCAGTCATGCATCATCCTCTGGCGTCTTTCATTTCATCTGATGAACATGGCTACCAACCTTTTGCTTTGAAATTTTACGGTCTGTTTTTTTTGTGTTCATCACCAACTGAACAATTTCAGCTCACGAATAAGGAATAAAGGATTATAAAAACATCTTTAATATCCAGCATATAATTGCGCTTGATCAGTTTGCTGGACACAAGGAACTATCGAGTAGTATACAAACTGAATATTAGTGACCTTGAAACCTTCTGTTGGAACCACAATATCTGAAACATTTGTCCTCCCACCGTTAACAATGATCACCCAAACCAAAATCAAAGTTGAGAAACTGAGCAATTTGTTTTTTTCAGTGCTCTATGAAGCACAGTTAATGTTGTTTGAGTTATCGCATCAATCCCTTGCAACTCCGTTCACAGCAAATCCTCTCCCTTTTGTTTTTCGAAAAGTATGCGTGAAAACCCCCTACTGATACCCACAGGTGATGGGACTCTACAAATATGATCTTTTGTGGGTCAGACCACCTTCAAGACACAAGGTGCCAAACACAAGGCATGAAGGAGAATTTTAGTTTGATTAATCATCTTGGAACAATCCAAAAGTACACTCGCAAGTGATTCAGTTTCATCCTTTTTGCTTTAAGCAGCAGCAAAACACAGTCTTCCACATTTGACAGATTTATTTCATGAATATACATCCACGTACAGTTATTGAGTACATTAGTTTTTGTAACATGGCATTTCGCTTCGACAACAGCTGCTGACGGGAGCAGAGCACCCCCTGCTGCTTCTACCAGAACCGTGGACGGCCGCAGACAAATACACAATACTGCGCCGACTGGGCTTCCAGGAGAAAGTATTGCTTCAGACCTGCTGGGCTGCGCTACAAAGAGAGAGGGGATCCACCGAACACACGAGCGCACACACCCACCCCTTCACAGTGATAGGCCTGCCAATCGAACATCACTCAGGGCAGAGTTCTGGAACTCAACCAATCAGAAGCTCCTTCAAGTTGCACTTTCTAAAAGAGTGCACGCAACTCTTTGTGATGGGGACACTCCACAAACATGAGGGAAATACAAAGTGCTCAGAGAGTGTAGAAGAACATACAGTAGACATGAGGAATGATAGGATTCTTAAGGAATGTTTTAACTGATTTTACGAAAGTTCCAAGCAAATGGAGAGAATAAAAAAAAAAAAAAAAAAAAAAAACACCTCTTCTTTAATCTGGACCAAAACCATAATATTTCTTACCAATCAAATAAATGGCTTCCTGTTGAAAGAGTTTTGAGTTCCTTTAAATTAACCATTCATCTAATTTTAAGTAGTTTTTTTAACTAATTTCGTGTAGGTCACAGAAACATAAGCAGTAGCATTATTCCGATTCCAATAATTATTTTTGGAGGCTTTAGACGAAACGTGTAGTAGAATGAAATTCTTTAAGGAACCAAAGAAATTAAACAACTTGCTTTGTGGCAATAATTATTTATTTTCAGGAGGTTATTAAATGTTGCTTTTTATAATTCTTGAAAAAAATTCTTTTATTGAGATTCAAGCTAATTCACGTTTAATTTGACGACTTGCATAAATTCATGTGCTGTTTTAATGTTACATTTTAAGTGGTTTAATGTAAATAATTGCATTTTATAACCCTACAAAATCACAGCATTGCCGAATTCTCAAATCCTCCAAATGCAGTAGTTGGTTGATTAAAACGCATTTATTGTAAAGCAAGAGTAAAGATAACAATATTTTCTGCTCTAATTTTTTTACTTTTTGAAGTTTCAGCTGACATTTAAAGCGGAACCTTTTAAACAGACTTACATTTCAGAGATTAATCACTTCTTTTGAGGATTTTAGGACAAGATGACATCACAAATTCCATTAAACTGTCAAATTTGGTGTTAACCTCCTAAATGAACTCCCATTTCTTTAAGTCAAAACAATAGACTTCATTCATGTAACCTCTTTAGCATTTGAATCACTAAATTCCCCAAAAAGGCTTATATTTGAGAAGAAAAGTGAATAGTTAAATGTTTCCAAATGATTAGTCTGAAGGAAATGAGGGCACATCCCAATACTTTTTAAACCCCACATCGGAAAAAAAATAATCAGGTGAATTAAAAGATCAGTGTTGAATTTCGAAGATTTACGTGAGGGTTGCATGGTTTTATGAGAGCACTTCAAATCAACGTTAAGAAGCTTTATTTTGTGAAAGGAGTCAGATGGTGCTGCTTTTGGTAGCGCTCCCCGTAAACCAGACAGTCGTTCTACAGCTGTTGTCTAAGAGCAATACAAAAGACTCGACGAGAACCCAACAATAGTTTATCAGTGAAGAAACGAGTGTCATGCTAACCCGGGCTGATCTGCAGGAAACTATTTATATAGAGAGGAACGGTCAGAGGCTGCTCCCTGGAGGAGGTGCTTCTCATTTTTTATCTTCGTAACAAAAACCTCAAAACCCTTCTATTTTGTTGCTTTTCAATCATTTCTACCAAGAGAATACAAAACGTTGTAAGGCGGTAAGTAACTATGTGGTGTTCGAAGCCGTTACGGTGTGTGGGAGGGTCCTGAATGTTCCGGTGCCACCATCACTGCTGCTTGCACTCCTCTGGGGGGTTGGCATCTTTCTGAAAAGACAAAATATAATCGAGGTATTGAATATTGGTAAAGAAACACCAGACAGTTGAACCACATCACTGCAAAAAACAAAGGGATGGTGGAAACTATGGTTTCAGCAGCACTGATGCAAATGTTGAAACCAGTATCTTATATTTCTAGGATTCCCAATTAAAAAAAAAAAAAATCACAGCATTGCCATCGAATCGTTTACAGGAGCAGTGCGTACATGGTCAAAGTCAGCTGAAATGATTATGGGTGGAAAGCAAATGTCTTTCATAAGAATACTTTAAAATATAAACAAAAGTATAAATGCATTTGATTTAAAAAAGTTTTTCACAATATGAAACACAGTCAATATACATTTCTTTGAATGTCAGGTAAGCTCCTAAAATTAAATGTACTATTATTATTACTTAATAATATTAATAGAAGCAATCTATGCGTTTAAGATGCATTAATGCCTTTTTTAGGCCATTAAATGCAAGTTTTAGGCATGTTTAACCGAGCTAATTGACGCCTAATTTGACGACTTTGCTTGAAGAAAATAAAAAAAAGGCCGTTCACCCAATCGTTAAATTAATACAATTTAAGGGGAAAATAATTCTTCAAATAGCACAAAATATAAAGTCAAAAGTGTAGATGGGCCCATTCAATAACTACCCACGAATATTTAATGCACAATTAATGTGCATTTTTGTTTCTGAATAGTTTTTCTGAAAACCACTATATTGGGTTTTTTTTTTTTTAATCTGGCAAAAAAAAAAAAACTGTCCTGGTAGAACTTTTAAAACAGGTTAATTTACAAATCGACTAACAGTGACTGCAAAAAAGTAATACAACTATTAAAAAATTAACTGGATAATTAGAAAATTGTAACACTTATACCAAGAACAAAGAAAAGAAGTTCTGATCAAATTAAATTTGGATTCCAACAAAGTTGCTATCAAACACTCCCATAAAACATCCCTAAACTAATGATCAGTTGGACCCCATTAAAGTTTCAAACTCAAGTCAGCTTAGAAGTTAAGGAGAGAGCTCAGGGGTCCTTGTGTCTAGGGCTGGGCAATTCATCTTAAAGTAATCACCCATCAAAAGCTAAAATTACTCATTTTTTAGGTTGATTAGAAAGCGTTCACTTAAACAGTCACTTGTGTGAAGGGTGCTTAATATCAGTTCATGGTCTTAGTAGATCGTGTGCGTTTCCTTCAATTATTTTAAAAATCAAGTAATGTAGACTTCATTCAAAAATCTAACTAGTACGGAAACATGAAAGCAATTTTACTGTACAAAACTTCAGTGAACTATGAGAGCAAAATAATTGTGACTAAGCAAAATAAAAAAAAAATCTTCATTTAATTGAGATTTTGATTTTAGGTCAAACCACCAAACCCTACTTTTGTCACAAGAATGACTGACGACAGCTTTAACCAACGAGATGACAGCAAGCAGGGTTCCTAGTGGTCAAACCAGTGGTTCATTCAAAACAATAAAATGTTTCCACATTTAGCCACACAAACACTCCAAAACAAACTGATAGATGCTCCAACATACAGAAACAATACGGATGCTACGGGACACTTGACGGGTTAGCGCACAAACAAGCGGTTAGTGAGTGGTGGTTGGAAGGCATGAGCGTTACCTACCGGGGCAGGGACACTACTGACTTCACTTAAACCTAGCGAGGAGAAATTTAGAGAAGTCTCACAGAGGTGCAGGGAATAACAGGTTTATTGTAGTGAAAATGTGATGTCGACGGTTCAGTGAAGTGCATGCACTGGAGGCAATGTGATTCTATGGGAGGAGTGCAGAGTTAATGTAATGAGTAACAGACATCAGTCTCAGAGCTGGGATTAAAATATAATTTGATAAGTTCATCTAATACAAGTTATTTAACGAGAAAGGAAATAGGAAAGTTTTTGAAATGCAAAATTGTTTGTGGAATATAAGGAAGACTGAAGATTTTTAAATTTAAGAAAATTTATTTACAGACACCTGTAATATACTTCTGCCCAGTAAGCAGAATTCTGGATCTGTCCCTTTATGAAGCATGGCACCCAAACCTGCAGCCTATGGACCAATCATTAAATGGAGCCTGACCGTCAAATCATATTGAAGCTACAGCTACGAGAAAGCGGTGTGTAGCCAGTGATTCTTTTACCAGACATAAATGTTTTAGCCTTTATTTTTTGGAGTAAAATTATAATCACATTAAAATGGGTTAGTTCTTCTCAACACAGTGGTTCTCAAACTTTTTTGGTCGCGCCCCCCTTTAAAAGAATCTGGGCCCCCCCAGATGTAAAATAATAATTATTTATTATTTTAATGTAAAATAAATGTAACTACTTAATGTTAAATAACTCATTATTTATAACTTATTCAAGTGACAATTCAGTTGCATAGAAACAATTGAATGCTTGTTCTAATATAAATCCTTTTGATTTTTGTCAGCTCATGAAAACCCACATAACTCCATTAATGAAGGATCAAACTGTCCAAGTGAATAAAGAAAAATAGCATTTTTGTAATTTGTTTAGCGGAAAAAAAAGACTGAAGACGATGCATATCGATCCTCATCTTTTATCATCAGGCTCAAGAAACAGATCACAGATAAACTATTATCTGTGTCCATTTCACATCTTGAAATTTATTTTAGCGTGAGAAATCGGAGGTGTGGCGTGAGAGATCACTCAAATGTCTTACGTTCAGTGTCAGGGCTCTAGAGTGCGACCAATTTGGTCGCATATGCGACCTAATTTCTCAATGGTGCGACTAAAAAAAATCAAAGGTTGCACCGGTGCGACCCGTCGTTCGAGGGGAAAAAAAACGAAACTCCGTCTACGGCCGGTCCGCCTCCTGCGCGCGGCTCACAACACGCGTATCACCCATTCATGCGGCTCAATACGCGCCTATCGCGGCAAGCGCGCCTCTCAATTCGCGTTTACCGCGCCGCTGAAGCCTCAGACGTGCGCAAACGCGTTTTTGCATTGACTTAACATGGAAACCCTCCGCGCTTACCGCGCGAACCGCGTTCGATGTGAACGTACCTTTACAGCGGCAGGCAGCTGTAAACAGATCATCAGACGAGGCCGAGATGAGAATTAAGTTTAACGTTGCCTACAATATTGCTAAGGAAGAACTCCCCTTCACTAAATTCAAGTCCGAAATAATTCTTATGAAGAAAAATGGCTTGAACGTTAACCCGACGTACAGCAATGATGTCACGTGCACCCAACTTATAGGAGTCCTCGCAGATACATTGAAAAATAAAAGACGTCTGTGCAAATTGCGAACAGTGCGTACATGGAATTCCTGATCGACGGAGGCACATATATCGCCACAAAGGAATTTGTCATTGTGTACAGTCGTGTCTTGCGGAAAGGAAGACCGATGAATATATTATTGAACACATTGAGGTCGAGCATGCTCATGCCCAAGGTAAGCCATGTCATGTTATGAATAAAGAACTTTATTTTGACCAGGTTGTTAGTTAATCATTTACAAGTCAATATTGTCTATGGACAGTGATTTAAAAAAAATAAATGAATAGATAACTAAAAAAAGTGAACTTGTGAAAATGGGGTGTTAAATGTGATGCAGTTGAAAATTTGGGTGCACCTAACTTTTGTGCTGGTGCACCTAAGAAAAAAATTTAGGCGCACCAGTGCAACCAGTGCAAAAAGTTAGTCTAGAGCCCTGAGTGTGTGAGTTGGCAGCTCTGCAGTTTTCACTCGTGAGTATGGATGCAGAAACATCGTTGCGGCTACCGTAGCCAAAAACATTGTGGGAAATGTAGTTTTTTTTTTTAGACACTCAAAACTTTTAAGCTCTCGCGGGCCACATTAGATTACATGGCGGGCCACATTTGGCCCGCGGCCCTTGAGTTTGACACTTGAGCTCTACGTCTTTTGGCTGTTTTTGTTTTGTTCTTTTCTCATCTGCTGATGATCTGACCCCCCCTGCAGTGCCTGTGCACCCCTCTTGCCGGGCGCACCCCACCACTTTGAGAACGACTGCCTTAACACAAGGTTTTAATCAATGTAAAATAGGGTTTTATTGAAGTCTTCGATTAGTTGATTTAGTTCTTAGGAAAGAAACAGAAACAAAGTTTTCATCTGAGTTTTAGACTGTGAAACATGGGTTAATATGACCCGTTACACTGGCAATAGCTCACACAAACTTGACTGGGGGTAAGCAATTTTTCAGAAATATCATTTACGCTGACAATTAAATTTTTGAACTCAATGTTTGAAAATTACAAAATAAGTTGTATACAGCAGACTGTGTGAGGAGTGAGCCAGACCATAAGGCTGGAATCTTATCTGTTCATTTATTTAGATTTATATTGATAATACATTCTTGAAGGCATAATTTTAATATTTAATAATTCTAAATATTCAGAGCTCAACTAGCGCACAAGAAATCTTTGTATTGCTGCCACCAGCTCCTCCTTCGGATAGTGTGTAGCACTGGAGGAAATGTGGTGACATGCTGAAAACCAGAAATTGTGAGAAAAAAAAAAAAAGACAAAATATTACAGTTGTTTATTAAGCAGTTAGTACAACTGTGTGCTGTATGCTATTAACTAGAGATGATGTTGGTTAATCTTAATTTATTTTATTAATCATGCAATATGATTATTTGGTCCATATTGCACAGCACAATATATTACTAATAGTAACTCTGTTCAACTTAGCAGGGAACCCCTGGATTAAGGCCACAAATCTTGAGGAGCGGAAACATCCTGCATTTTGATCGCGTAACCATAAAACATTAACATTCAATCAACGAAAACTTGCACACATTTCATGTTTTAGTCAGAGACATTTAGCTCGTCACCGTCTCATTGTTATGTAAACAAATCAATTAATTTTCAGAGTCTCCATAATGCCTTGGCAGTATATCTTTTTATACAGAAAATAATTTTGGTGTGGTACCCAACCCACTGTATACGCAGCAGCATGAGAGCACTGCAAGGACAACCTGAGCGGACTGAGCTACCAACGATAGGGTTGGGCGATGGCAAGCAATTTTGGCATCGACAATATATAATATGAAACATTGCGATGGACTGACAGTGCCAATCACCCACTTAGATTTGGCAACAGACCCAACGTTACAGTGAGCATTGCCGACTAATAAATGATGACCACAATATCAGCGGTTACGCCAGCTGATACACAGCATTGCACAAAACACCTGAAATCGATTTATAAGGTCAACGAAACACCATGAGGGAAAAAAAAAACATTCCTGATTTTAAACCCGTACAAAATTGGTATGAAATGCATGCCAACTTTGTTCATAAACTCATGTAAACAGCACAACAACGCCTTAAGCAAAACTTGCAGCAATAAACAGCTCATCATCACTGAACTACGTGAAGAGCGTTGTCGTTTCTACATGTTTGTGGTGGATTCATTAGCTTTCAAAGAGATGAGACTTACACAGAACTCTTTGATGCACTTTAGACTAAATTTAAGTCCATTTCCAGCCCGGGTGGAAGTTAGTTTAACCTCTACTTGCGGCCATTAAGTTAAACGGGACATGCTGTTTATATTGTAGCCAGACTAAAGAGGTTTTAAAGTTGCAAAACAAATAAAGTGTTGTGTATCTTGACTGCAACATTCATGCATTTAATTTCTTCAACTCATATTATGTGTTCTTTGTGAACAGCAGCAGTTTGTGGACCATTCAAAACCGGGTTAATATAGTACAAGTCTGGTCATTTTAAGCCAATTTACTGCCAGTAACTAATTATTAGGAAACGGAGTTAACACCTAGTCATGCAAGGAAACAAACAAACAAACAAAAACTTATCATATCGTTAATCATGAGGAACTAGAGGAAAAGCTACTGATCACGCCACAATTCCCTAGATGAGTTATTTATTTTTTAGGGCCTTAAGTTCATAGGGTAGAACAGATGCGCATGAAGCCCGAGGACAAGCTTTCATTATTCTCCTCGGACAGTTTGATCTGGTGAACCAAGACACATAATTCTCTCAGACCCAGAGAAGGAGAGCGTGAAATTGAACTTCAGAGTCTGTGCATTTCTAATTAAAGAACCGCAGACTCTAAATAATCACAGAAGCTCATTGTCTGTCTGTTTTCCAGGGGTTAGAGGTCTGCACACTGCTGCACTAACAGATGTTCAGACGGAGATCAACACAAGAAGCTCCTTCAGAGATTGAGCATAAAAACAATCCCAAATACAGTCATTTCTACTTAAATTTAGTGTTTTTACACAGAACATTTAGCACCTCAACCCTTCTGACTTCAGTAAGATACAGTATTAATGTACATAAACATGCTTTTATACAAATTATAATTCAGTATTACTTAAGCTTGGCATTTAAAAAGGTCCCAAAAATCAAATGTGTTTCTCTTACTATTCTCCCTTGAAAAGTCAAAAACAGTCCTGAAAGTTTATAATAAAGTAATTTGAGGACGTCTATCTGCAGATTAAGTTTTCTGTGCTGGGAAATAAGAAATGTAATTTCCGCTGAACAGTTCAATACAACAAAGATAACTTGAAGTTATGTGGGGAGGGGGGCGTATTCGGTTCACGAATTTCTGTTCAAAGCACTGAAAAGCAGGAAAGCACTAGCAGGCCTCCGTAGTCAATCCAAAGCCTACAGTCAACTTTGCTGCTTCTTTCATGAACTTAAGGCTGCCCTTCATCAAGAAGCACGCTGCGGAACGCAAGACGTGTTTAACCAAAAACAGCAAACAACTGCAGCCTTTTTTTGACATTGCACCACCCATGATTAAAAGAATAAATAATCCCCGTGTCAAAAGACTACATATCGCATCATATGAATGTCTGGGATTTATTGGTTTGCTCAAACTTGATCCTGGATATAAGCTCTATAGAAAGTACTATATCATTTAGAACACTATGTGTAATGAATTGCTTCATATTTTTTATTTTATTTCATAAAATGGTTTGAAATTGATTTTTCTTTGGGGGCTGGGGGTTTATAGTTCCATCCATGGTGAAAATGCACGAGTGAGGCGGACCATGTATTCTGTATGTTGAGATCTCAGTGTTAAACAATCGACAGACAACTGAATTCTTACCTTAGGCTCATAGTCTGGGTCGTTCTCCTCATCTGCCTCTTCATCGCCCTCCTGTAAATATAAAAAGCAGTTCAGAAACGGTTATATTTAGCTAATTATATGAAGTACTGTTCATTCTGTGAAATTAACCAGCATTCATAATAATCATAATAATACATAAATAAAGGACGCACCTCATCATCTGCTTCCTCTCCCTCCTCATCATACTGAAACAAGAAGAAACACATTGGTCAGTTGTCTAAGAGCACAACAGCTTTTTGCAGATTGAACATGACTCACATCATCATCATCATCTTCGATGGCCTCTCCAGTGAAGTACAGCACTGCTCTGGGAACGATTCGCTCACGAATGAAGTGGCCGATCTCAAAATCTGCTGCAAGAACAGCCTCAGAATCTTCATCCTAGAAAACATCCAGGACAAGGGAAGTGTTAAACAGCAAATAGAAATTAAAGACAATTCGTGATTGGTTCATTTGAAACTCCCAGAAGCAGAGCTGGGCTAGCTCTCTCTCTGGACCATGTAATGTACCGGACGGAGAGCTGCTCTGACGCCCCTCTGGGCCCGAGGTGACTGAAACGCTTTTCTGATTATCCTAATGTATCAATAAACCTGTTTCCTTTCTGTTCATACAAGCCAGTTTCTTGAGTCTTAAATATTAACATGAGAATGTATTAATTCTGTAACACTCACCAGATCTCCACTCTCGGGAACTGTGAAAGGAATCAGAAAATGATCACATTTAGTGAAGTACACAGACTTCTTTTAAGATTGTACCGCATGTTAAAGGTGGTGTACCTTCAGGGGGAGAGAAGAAATTAAAGAAGGAGTCGTTGGGAACCGTTTTGGTGACCGTCCTCACTGTTCCACGGCCCTTGTGCTTTTGCTTCTTCTTAATGGTTTTCAATGTGACGTTCTTGCCTTTGGTCCAGTCGATCGTGCACCTGAAAGGAATTTGGAATTCATTTTTTTTTACTGCACAATTATCAATTCCCAGTTTTCCTCAACTCATTTTATTCTGTGTAGGGTTGGGATTTTTATTTTTAATTTTTTTACACGATCTGGGCAGGTCCTTACATCACATAATCCTTGACTAACACAAAGGATAAACTGAGCATTTAAGTCAGCTTGGTGCATCACATGGAGGTTTTAAATCTGCCAACCTTGATTTATTACCTGTAATATTGTTTCCCAAGATTGAATTATATTCTTGTATATCTGCATCTCATCGATTACTGCTTTTTAAGATTATACTTGATCTTTAGAGTGACCTTGAATTAATTTTGGTGTACCCCCAATTCAGCATTTAAACGGTCAGCGTATATACATACCCTGTGCATCCCATGATCTCAGGACCGTCAAACGAGAAGGGGTCAGACTCGTCTGGCTCGGACCTCATCTTGTAGCTCTTGGTGAGAACTGTGTTTGTGAAGAAGTCATTAGGCTCAAAGTGGAACTCCAACGCAAAGCTCTGGACAGACAGAAAAAGTCAAACACAGAACAGAAACACTTTAAAAGAATACACACCCACCAACTCACCATGGGCTGGCCAGCATCAGAGAATTTGACTTTAATGTCCTGTAAGTGCTTGAGGATTGGTTCGTCATGCTCCTGGAAAGGAAAACAAAGTTAAGTTACAAGAAATGAAGAGCAAAACAGACAGCAGTCATACATGATTATCAGGCTCCCACCGCATCACTTTACATTGTACTATGTGGAAGTAACCAAGTTAGTTGCATTAAAGTCAAACATTTCCCCAGTTCTTTGATCGTATGCATTAACCAGCTGTTCCAGCCTTGTGGATTGAAATTCATGTTTAGAAAGTGCCAGAGGGCCGGAAAAAACACTTAAAAAGAAATAGTTGGAGCTGAAAACTCACAAAGCTACAATGAACTGTTCAGGAGTGCAGTCCTTTATTTGCACCTGGTTTCAGTTTCCTATTCATGCCTTTGAAAGGGATTTAAAATGTACACGAGGCAGGATCTAGCCTCTCTTTCAGAGCTCAGGAGAGAGGGAGAAATTCCAGAAACATCCACTAAATATGTAAGACATCTCACGGACAATGAATGTTTGCTGGGAGAGAGCACAGTGCTAGAGATCTCATTCGTTAAATGTAATGCATTTTCTTCGCGACTCAAGATTTGTTCCAAAGATTTGTGTGGAACAGTGTTAACATCTCCAAGCTATTCTTCCTTCTGTAGAGTTAAAACAATCATACATTATACTCAATATTTAAATCAATAATTGCAGACTATTAAATTGCCTGGAGTAGCAAAGAAGACACTCAGTTCTAGAACATGTCGTGAGTGATTTAAGAAATAAAATGTGCATTTATTCAAATGTTTTCATTGTAAAGCCATATCCATATTATTGGACAAACAAAAAGCTCTGAAATCAGATCTGATCTCTGTACCTGCAACATCTCACTGAGAAGATCCACATTCTTGAAAACTGTGAGCCAAAACTCTGGGATGCCTTTGGGATCTTCCTTTTCCTCATCCTTCTTCTCTTCCTCCACTTTTGCCTTTTCCTTCATTTCCTCCTGAGAAAAGCCATAAACCAAGTTAAAGCAGCAATTCAGGCGCTCCCACACTGCCACCTGGTGGCATGTGATCACTACTTTCCGTTCTAGGACTTAAACTGTGCGATTTAATTAAAATGAATGTCACTTCTCCAGTTATTAATTAGACAAAACTTGTCTCCTCATGATTAAAGAATCAAAGTATCATCCGCATTGCATGAATAGAGAACTTAATCAGTGTGGATGGAAAAAGTTGAAACAAGAGCTTTCTGATTATTTAACAAATTTAATGCCAACGCTTCAACCATGTTCTAGTGTTTTCAAAAAGACAAATGCTCACAATAATTGTTGTATATTTGTGCAAATCTACATTCATTAACATGAAGTTCAGAGCTTTACAACAATACAACCATCACGCACTAACCAATCAGGTCGAGAGCTCCGCCTCTTCTTTTCAAAAAGCCACTAGGTGGCAAGTAAATCTAGACTAAGTTGGCACCAGTGTACATACAACTACACCGGAGGCCTGATCGTCCGGTAACGTCCAAAACATGTGATCTGGATTCTCTTACCGGTCACTAGATCTGATCAGGATGCCCCCAGTAAAGATGCTACTTATTTAAAGTATTTTTTAATGAAAAAAATAAAATGTTCAAATCAGCTAAACATCACTAAAGCTATCGAAACCACAGAGAAGAGTCATTCATCCGTTTGCCTTTTAATAGAAAAGATGCAGGTCAGTCACTCAATGCAGGGACAATAATAAAGAGTGCTTGCATATCAGAGCTACTCTTTTTAACGTGTGTGTTTTTAATATCATAAATTAATTTTGGCACATGTGTATATTCAATCATCCTGAGTGTACTAGACCAGATGGATCCAACATTTCCTCCAAAAGCTGTGAAAAGGGCAGAACATCCCCTCAGACACCACCTCTAATCTAACATTTTCCTAATGTGTCCAGTAGGTGGGCGGAGCATGCAGGCGTCGATCACCTGTACCTGCTTACTTACGGTCAGCTCTTCCTCCTCGTCCTGTTTCCACTCACACTCTTCATCGGTGGGCTCATACGCTGCCCTCACGATCTCACTCCGCTGTAACAAACAAAAATCACCAGTTAAAAACTCATTGAGAGTTTATTAAAAACATATTTATTCAATGGCTAGCTATAAGCTTACATGTGCATTCCTGCCTAAAATAAGCTCTTAACATTAGAACGGGTTTCACAAATCAACCTAAATGAACGTGCCAGCATTACAGAAAAGTGCTGATCTCACCTTGTCGAAGAGGGGCTGGTAGAGAGCTGCATACTTCCTTTCCAGCTCGTGGACTTCCTCATAGAATTTAGCTTCGATGTGGGCACACTTGACTTGAAGGTTCTTCAGAGCATTCACACGCCTCTTCACAACCTTGGGCAAACTTCAGAAACACACAAAACAAGTCAATGATGCTCTACAGTGATTTCACTAAGAATGCCAGTCATTATAGGGCCATTGATCTGATCTGCATAAGTTCACTCATACCTCTCCATGTACCCAGACGGGGATCCCACAAGGCCATCGAGCCTCTCCTGCAGCGCCGCTAGAATCTGAGGGTTCTGCATCATCTGCCTTGTTAGTTGTCGTGCTGCAAAGAAAGTATGTAACATCTCACTTTAACACCAGGAAACGCAACTCGACACGTTAAAATGATGTACATTTCCTGACTGGTTTGAAAATGACCATTAAAAAAAATATATATATATATGTATGTATGGAAATACTCAAGGACCGCTCAGAAGCAAGACAATAATACAGCAGTTGCTCTGTATGAGCCGCACAAATACATTACGTTTGTTGTCTGAGGACCCTACATCCAGAAGTACAACCTCTTTTTACAGCCAAGCATTGTGCATCGTTTTTACAAATAGGATCAGGTTGACTTTGCAAATATGATCAAGTCTGAAGACAACTACATTTCCATACACTTTTGAATTTATGAAAAAACTAACACATCAAGATGGGCATACATTTTGAAAATAAGCACAAAAAATTCTGGGCATAGAGCAGAATTATTAAATTACTATTGTATTATAAGCTTGCGAACAATGTAGCAAATAAATTAAGTTTAAACAGCTCAAAAGAGATGAATAGTGCAATGTTGTTTAAAACCTGGCACATCTAATTTTCATGTTTATTCTATTGCTTAAACAAAGATAATGCAGCATGTCTATTTAAAAAAAAAAAAGGGTAGAGGCTGGCGTATAGATCATCCAATCAGCAGTTTCTAAAGATCTGGGGCATCACCTTCAGCAAGGTTCAAAATAAAAAGATGTTTTCTTTCCAAAAATAAGAGCGAGGCCAGAGCAATAGCAGCTGTAATTAGCAGACAAGGATGAAAGCATGAATTCATTTTAAAAATGCTTCCTTCTTGTGCTAAACACAGCTGAGGTCACAGAAGCCCTGGATTGAAATCCTTTTACCAAAAACACAGCATGCTAATGCAAATTAAATGTAGACCAGGGGTGCTCATTACGTCGATCGCCTGGTCAATCGCAGAGGTGCCATTGGTCGATTGCGGCGTGAAATTGAAACAATATCAGCCGATCATTATTCAGTCACTTGATCGATGTACAGGGCAACCAGTCAGATGCCAACTGAATTTTGACCTTTACGTCACCGCTCATGAGTATACAACGACGCTAAGTGCTAAGCTAATCAGCGTATTACATCTGATTTTTAGCCCATGCTTAAGTTTGTCGTCACCAAAATGAGTGAAGGAGCTGGACCAAGTAAATCATAAAGTCCTACATGAAAATCATTAAATCCAAATAGCGTTCCACAATGACTGATGAACATTTGGAAGTGTGCTTGAGGCTGTCTGTCTGCAGCTACTGTCTGGACTATGCATCCCTGGCTCAATTCAATTCAGTGCAGGTCATCAAATTAAACTCAGGTTATTACAAAAAATGTAAATAATTAATTATTATGTGTGTTTTGTCGATTCTCAATAAAGTTGAAAATAATTGCTTGTTGATAGATGTTTTATATTTTTGTAGCGGGTAGATCACTTTGACTTGGTCATTTCAAAAGTAGCTTGCAAGCTGAAAAAGTGTGAGCCCCCCTGATGTAGACGATGCTGCTTCCTAAAGGCTCATAGTGATAAGAAGCCAAGATGATTTTCTTTAACCTCTTAAGCCCTGAGGCCTATTTTCCAAAAATCCTATACTTTTACTTTTTAAGGTATATCAGCATTTACAAGGTCTAAACTGCAAATATTGGTATCAAAATGAAGATGGGTTCTTGGGGAGTGGTGTGGATGAGTTAATTTGACAGTCAAGAACACTGGGTAAGAGTAATTGATGTTGGAATGGCCAAAAATGAACTCCGCCTAAAAAAAAAACACATGTTTCCTCCAATATCTCCTTATTTTACTTATAACGAAGCAAATAAACACAATCAATTGTAACAACTACATGTCAAGGACATCTGTAGCAAGTTTGGTGTTCATACTACAAGAAACTAATATTCTGTAAAGGTTTTGATTGAACAAAGTTCAGGCGTAATCCATGTTGGCACAGTTTGGCACAATTTGGCACAATAATTGAAATATGGAAAAATCTTGTCCAAAGCTTCAGCTACGTTCATAGTCTTGTTTTCTTGCTTATGAGACATGATTTCAGCAAAAAAACCTCCTAAAGAAACACTGTAAAAGGGGGGTAGAAGCTCATTTACGCCATCTTGCTGCGCTTTTGGGAACATTTCATTCACAAACGCTTTGACGTCGAGCTTCGCGTGTCCCTACCCCCCCGACCATCTGTCCAATCCAGAAGATCTATATATCGACGGAAAGCTCTGATTCTATGGAAACCAATCAGCTCAACCATTTTGAGACTGACTGGATCGCCGACGAATCACACGACGCGCAGCGTGGAGAGACGTGCTCTTACGCACGGGGAGTCATTCCATATTTGGTGACGTAAGAGGAGCACTGGAGCAACAGAAAAAACACAAAATGGACTTTTCGCGAAGCTATCGACCGGACATAACAACAAACGGACTTTATCGCTATGGAAATAACTTTTTGTTGAAAAAACGGCAAAGGTAAGACAAGATTTACATGCTTGCTTGGTTTTTGCTGGCGTTTTTTCGGGGAACTTTCGCTCCCTGCTCTGAAATACTTCATGCAATGTTAATGAGTTGCATATCACTGGATTCAGCTGGTTGTTAGCTTTCATTTAATGTAATGGTTTGGGTGTTTCCGTTTATATTGTGGATACATATCGCACAAAAACAAAAACGTGGTCATGAATTATACTCCGGACATGTTGTTGTTCATTTGCATGGCGTTCGAGCTGTGGTTAACGGATATGAAATTGAATTAGATACGTTTTTAGAGGAGTTTCCGCTGAACACAACAGTATTTAATATGTGTGGGTTATTCTCAGGGTTAGTGAGCTATGAGTGAAAATGTAACGCACAAGGGGGCAAGTCCCCGGTACCGGGGACTCTCGGGCTTAAGAGGTTAAGCCCTGAGGCCTATTTTCCGAAAATCCTATACTTTTACTTTTTAAGGCATTTCTCAGCTTTTACAAGGTCTAAACTGCAAATCTTGGTATCAAAATGAAGATAGGTTCTTGGGGAGTGGTGTGGATGAGTTAATTTGACAGTCAAGAACACTGGGTAAGAGTAATTGATGTTGGAATGGCCAAAAAATGAACTCCGCCTAAAAATACGTTTCTTCTAATATCTCCTTACTTTACTTGTAACAAAGCAAATAAACACAATCAATTGTAACCACTACATGTCAAGGACATCTGTAGCAAGTTTGGTGTCCATACTACAAGAAACTAATATTCTGTACAGGTTTTGATTGCCAAAATGGATTACGCCTAAACTTTGTTCACAGTTTGGCACAATAATTGAAAAATCTTGTCCAAAGCTTCCGCTACGTTCATGGTCTTCTTTTCGTGCTTACAGGACATGATTTCAGCAAAAAAAACTCCTAAAGAAACGCTGTAAAAGGAGGGTGGAAGCCCATTTACGCTGTCTCCGTGAGCCATGTGTAAGCTCCTATTTATGCCGCTTCCAACCTTTTAACTTCCCCGTGTGCCCACCCCTCGACCGTCTGTCCAATCCGGGAGCTCTACACCTCATTGGAACGCTTTGAATCTGTAGATTCCAATGATATCCACCATTTTGAGACGGACAGGACAGATTCCTTTTTAGAGGAGTTTCCGCTGAGCACAACAGTATTTAATATTTGTGGGTTATTCTCAGGGTTAGTGAACTATGATCGAAAATGTAATGCACAAGAGGGCAAGTCCCTGGTACCGGGGACTTTCGGGTTTAAGAGGTTAACTTGTATGCTCAACTGGGAATGTACTTTTGAGTACTAGTTTGGCCACAACTTTGTTTCAGCAAAAACAGAAGTAATCTTTCAATTAATTGAAAATTAAAAAAAATTGACTATGTGTACTCATAGCTACATACACTGCCACTGGACAAGAGAAACCGCAACCTCCCCAACTTTAGCACTCGCTTATTGCATATTTACACCAATTTCATCAATTAGATATTTGCTCATAGACATGTTTATCACTGACATCTGCCTTTTCACATGCATAATTAGGGGTGTAACGGTTCACGATATGTATTGAACCGTTTCGATACAGCCTATTCAGTTCGGGACACTTGTGTACCGTTTCGGTATTTTTATTAAATGATGTAAATGTAGTATTAGCGCGATATTAAGCGCAGCGGAACAATGTTCCTAGGCGAGTTTCCGTACGGACGCTATTGACTGACGAGGACGAGTCGGAAAATGGAATCATATCAAAAGCGAAAGAGAAGCCAGAGCTTGAAGACCTGCTCACCTCACTACGGTCTCCTGTTTGAGAACACTTTGACTTCTCTGTTAAAATACATAACGGGGATAGACGAGTGGATAAATTTAAAGTTGTATGCCAACATTGTTCCACGGAGATCGGGCAGGCAACACATCTAACATTTTCTACTGCTGGAGATATTATAACCAGATCTATGCTCTCTTCAGAAAATGTGGATAGGTAATCTATCCTAACTAGTTGCAGTATTTCATTATTTATTTAAAAATATGTGTTTTTCTTAATAAAGAGTGCAATTTATTTAAAATATCACGCAAATGTGTCACTTTTATTTAATGCAAGAATTCTACTGTGTATTGGCAGCTTTTCAAAATAAAGAATATGTAAGTTCTTATTGTTTTGTACCGAACCGAACCAAACTCTCCAAGACACTGTACCGAACCGAATACGATTTTAGCGTACCGTTACACCCCTATGCATAATATAATGAAAATTTATGGATGAGTTATTTAAATGAGAACCCATGGTCCATAAGCACACATTGAACTGAGAAACGGTTCAGTTTAAGAATACTGTGGCATCCCTAATAACAATGGATGAGGAAAATCTTTGATTTAAAAAAAAAATTGGTTGAGACATTCCAGCAGTCATCATATTACTGTGACTTACGTTAAAATATATGTAAATGCAGGTCACACCATCTGATCACATGAGCAGCAATCAAGAGATTGCAAGCTAAACTTAGTCACTTGTATCTCTAAAAATCATGGACTTGTTAGTCCTGCCCAAAAGGGCACATGACAAATGCTGTCTGACTCTTGTGAACCATAGGTGTGGAACCGTGGAGAACATCTTTAGCTACAGAGACTGATGCAAGAAAACTACAGACATCTACATCTCACTATATTTACTTTTTAAAAGCATTGATTGCAACATGGCGACAGTGTTTCCATGTTAATCATAGAATTCACAAATGCACTTTTTCACAGAGACAATTCAGTCCTCATTTCTAAAATAATCCATAAAACTTCTAAAGACACAAGTTAAAAATGAAGTTAAAGTTTGACCACTGTGAGGTGAAAGCATCACACCTTTACTGTTGTCCTCTCCAGTCTCCTCTTCCTCCACCTCTTCAACATCCTCCATATCAGCAGGATCCATTTCAGTTTGGTCTTTACTGTAGACAAAGCACCAGCAGGTTAAACGAGGGCCAGATATGAATCATGCTTTTAATTCATCTTGCAAGGAGCAAGCCCTTCACCATTTATTTGTAATGCACACTCTCAAGCACGAAGCTTCTGATTGGACATTAACCCTGAACTACATGTTGAAACCACATCGAATTTCTTGAAGCCAAGTGAATGATGAAATGTACATCTGCAACTAACAAAAGGGGGCAATACAAACAAAGAGGACTTAAGAATCATTTAAAAAGGAAGCTTTTTTTTTAGGGGCGTACGATAACCATCAGGGTCGGTAAAAGGAAAGTATGAAGTCCTTTAAGTCGACATCATGGATTGAAACAATTAATTACATTTTCTCTGAATTGAAAACGAAACATGCTCCCTTAAAAAACATTGGTGAACAGTAACAGACTCTCCATTCGACTATGGTTCAGAAATTTTTTAATCTATGGTTGAGTTTCACCCTTCTTTCCACTCGTCATGGTGTCAAAAGATGCTCCATTCGCATCAGGACATGAATGCTGGACAAGCTATTTTCAACAAGTGAAATAATTGGACATTAAATAAGCAGTTTTTAATTATATTTTTAATTTAGGTGAACATGCTGAGCATCTTTACAAGGATGTCACATTAGCCTTTTTGGGGACCTTTAACAATTACATTATTGCTTTTTAAAAAGCATTCAGAGGCTACCCAGCTCTAAACTTCCACTGTGCTAATAGCCTTTTGTAATTGGGGTCATAAGGGCTATACCCAGAGAAAACTTTTTTTTTGGAGCCCTGCAGAAATATAATTGAAACCGTAAAAAAAAAATTGTAGCAATTCATGTTTGGCCAAACTTCATAAAAAAATCCAAAGAACAAATTAAAATGTTGCATAACCGACAAATCAAGATGAGATATGAAGTTAAACAAGATAATCTAAGGCAAAAAAGCACTTACTTGTCAAGATCTGCCATGGTTCACAATTGTTTTTCCTAGAAGTAAAACCAAAAGAAAACATTAAAGCTGTTCATTAAGTTCAGAGAACAAGAGCCAAACCTAGCCTTTAATGGTGTCAGTCAATTGATGTTTGAAAAGCTGTATTTGAGCAGTGGACAAATTCAACCGCTTAGGAACTTCCAAAGTACAGTTTTTTTTAATTTTTTTTAAAGGAAACCTAGCTTTGATAACTTTTCTGTGGCAATTTTAAATTAATTGGCCAAATATGCAGCAGTAAGAAGTGATAAAGGTAACCCACATTGTTGCAGAACATTTTGAACAGTAATGTGCAATGGCACAACAATGAGCAATGGAGCCAGGAGGATTGGACTCTTCAGTACTTAGGTAGTGAAATTAACAGTTTGGAAATGAGAGAAATTAATCTCAGCCCATTGTCTATGCCCGACGATCAATAACCCCTGGAAGCATCGATCGAGACACATCTGAAGGTTAATCTCTCGCTGTGTCAGGACCAGACAGATGAAACCCATAATGCACCAGAAGTTCCCAAACCATGATGGCAGCCAGGGATCGGATTATTTCACAAACCAGGACAAAGTTCCTGGCATGTTTCTGTTGGACTCTTGACACCCATTCTTCAGCAATGAGAGAATTAGAACCTTTTAAATCTACAAAACATTGGTCCAGAGGATTCGATTAACATCAAACAATGGATGATTTAAAAGTTTAATAAAACAATTACAGTTCAACAAATTGCTATTAGTAAAGTCTAGTATTGAGACATGGAGCAGATTTAGAACAGCAGCTTTAAGGGTTATTGTGCTTCCAAAACGCTTCCATCCATGTGTAATATTTACTAGGAGAGAATTATACGTTTTTAAAACTCTACCTGACTAAGAGCACAAATGTTTTCCACAATAGTTACAAACTGTGTGCAAATGTTAACTTCCTCTGGTGGTTGGGGGATACACATACAAATCAAACTAGGCCCTGACTTTCTTAGCGTTTATGTCTTAATTTTTAATTCAGTTTTCTTTCCAGCATTACATTAGAAAGATTTTAAAGAGTTTTGGCACATCCCATTTAAAAAAAAAAAAAACTGGATGTAAGCACATACATGTTGAAAAAAATTCTGCACTCAACTAAGTATGAGAACTTTTTATTCGTTAAGAAAAAAAATGTCCTAAACTTAGATGAAAACGCATTTACAGAATAATTCCCAATGTCAAAAATGGGTAGCATTAATAGACTAACCAAAGAACTGATTTTATAACACACCATTTGAAATGTTTTGGTCGTTCTAAAATAAATAAAAGTCTGACAATCAAAGTGGTTTGGGATGATCACTTCCCAAAACTGTCTTGACCGGTGGCATTCCCAAAAAGGACTGCACACATTGCATTTCGTCTACGTTTTAATATGCAAGAAACTTACACGAAAAAAGGACTTCTAGTGAAGCAACTTCAATTTTATCTTTTAAAATTTGGTGGCAGTTTGTCAAGAAGTGACAATTTTGTTCTCTTGGGCTCATTGGATGGAAACAGTGCTTTATTCCCAAATATTTTTTTGCTATACTCAAGTTTTGTGCAAAAGTTTCATTAGCATCTTTGGATGGAAAGATGCCCATACCGTAATATGTATGAGAATGTTCATTTGAAATTGATAAATTTCATATTCATTAAACGTACTGAAAGAATGTGTTCACTTGCTTACAAAACAACCCAGCCTTTACATGAAAGGCTAACGCATATTTATAAAATTGACTGCATGAAAACAATGTTAGAAAATCCGCTCAACAGAAAAAAAAGAGACAGGTCAATAATTTACAAAACATAAAATGTAGAAAACTGAAACCTTTAATCTAAAAAGTGTATTAAATTAGATGATCATTGCGATTTGACCAATTTAACTGTAAACTAACGAACACTGACACCCATCTAAACCAGTCATTTATAACTAATACAACTAATAAACTGGGTAAAAGATCTGTGTTTAACGTTAGCTCCCACCAGACCACGTGTTTCCAGTACCGGCAACACCTGCTTGCAATCCAACAGGCTTTTAATCCAAAGTTAGCCAAACAACCGATACTGACGTTAATTAAAAAGAATTAAAGCAACTCGCCGAATCACTAACAGGGTTTTAGAAAGACGTCACGCATAACGGAACTTTAGCTAGCACGATTTTACATAACGTTGAAAAGCTTACGTTTGCGGTTTATAATTTTAAAGTACACCTTAAGATAATGTCTTTACATTACAATCACAAGAATAATTACTTTAACTAAGACAACACGTTTTCCTTTTCCACCCCCGACAACGTGATCAGACACCCGCCTCCAAAAAAAACTTACCCGCCAGATCTGACCAACATTTACTAATGCCGTCAGCCGGATAACGGATCAAGACGGCATTTATAATGTTGACTTTTTAACACCTTAACGTCCAAACACAACATATGTTGATTCGCATCGATGTCAAACGATAAAATGAGTATTTGAATCATATTTAAAAGACGAACAGCCATTTTCATCTCCATCATGGAGGAGTCTGTCTCGATGGCTCATGATGAACCGCTAGCTTATGAGCTAAACATCCGCCTCGGCGAGCGTTAAATCTTACCACAGCTCATTTCATGTCTTCTTTAACGACAGGAAACATGTTACTAAAGTTACATGATTGACTGTAGTCTTACCGAAAAGCCGAAGAGATGAGTTGTGCGTGGAGAGGCGAATCTACTGCGCAGTGGACGGCGAGATACTCCCGCTCCGGTGGCGCTAAAAGGGAATCAGATCCCGCCGCGTGCGGTCATATACATCTGACGTCAGCACGTAATATGAATCGTGTATCCACCAATCTTACTAAAGCAAAGGATTACTTTATGAATATTAAGAACACAACCACTGAATGCTTTTCTCATTGGTTAAAAGAAACCAATCACGTGCCAACACAAGGTATATTAATATTCATGAATAGGATCTTGGCCATAGTAGGATTAGGTTAGGTGACGTTTCATCTGGACCGAAGCCGGTGCAAAGGGAGGAGCTACCGGAAATGGTTTAAGGGGAATGCCTTTGTGTCAGAGTAGCCTGAAGTGGAAGCTCGCGCCAAATATATACAAATAAAACTCAATGGCATTCTTTAAGATGTAAAACCACAATAATTGGTGCGTAGATTTTGTCTTTAAAAATGTAACGTGCGCTAATTCACATTTAAACGTATACGTTTATTTTAGTCATGCTTACATGGGCAACATAATAGTATGTCACTGACTCCTCCATAGCAACAGAACTTTTTACACTAGCAACGAAATCACCAGATATAAATCTCAGCTTCAGAAAATGCTGACAACATTGTACGTGGTATATTTATCACTTGTAGTGTTTTGGTTTTGATTTACATGGTCTAAAAAACTCTGCAAACTCCACACACCACTGAATCAAGAGGATATTGAGCTCCTAATTAGACTAATGGCTGTGCTAACTTGGATTTTCTGCTCAGCAGGTTAATGTCAGCAATCGCTGATGATGAGGAGAGGATGAAATCCAATGATGATCTTTAGTGTGTAATACAGAAGAGTGGCCACAAAACAGAAACACAGTTCATGAGATGCGATGTTGGGAAGCAATGGTGAATCGGCTTCTGCTAGCAATGTCCAAAAGATAACTCCTATAGAATCACTGTTCTGCAGGTATATTTTTGCATTTTGTCAAGCCTTTCAGAACTAGAGGTTGTGTGAGGTGGTGTTTGCAACCCTGAGAAGATGCACAGGTAGTTCAGCTCATCCATGTTGGCACATCAAGACACACAGTGGGAAGAAGGTTTGTTGTTTCTCCAACATGGAGGACATAGTCAGACAACAACCCAGCAGCAAAAACTATTATCCCACTTTGTACCAGAGCCCCCCCAGAATGTTATTCTGCATGTCACTAATGTGCAAGAGAGTGATTCAAGGCTCACTACCCAACTCGGTTTGGTTTTTGCCACATTGTTGACATGGGAGGCCCTGAATACAGCTGCTTCTCAGTACCTTAAGTAGGCATAATTATTTTTATAAATTATAGAAGGAGCAGATTCACCATCAGATCAGGTAAGAGCAGGTTCAAACTGAACACGTGACTGTATTGAGTCTGGAGATGCTGTGGAGCATTGTACAGCAGGAACGGTTTGGCAATGGGTCAGTGATGGTCTGGAGACAGCTTTCCCTGGAGGGCATCTATGTTTTACCAGAGCTGCCTATGCTGCCCTAAATCAAGACATTTGGTTTGGTTTTTGCATTTTTTTATTTCTCTTTTTAAACACAGTAGATGAACAAATAGAATGCAAAACAAGAATGTTTTGCTTAATCATTGACAAACATAGGAACTTAAAACCAAAAATAACTTCCTCGTTTTAAGATTCAGGTTAATCTTGTTTTATTCTTGTTTCAGTAATTCTTTTCAGGAAGCCAAATTTGGGGGACAAAGATGGCCCCTGGGTGAACTTTAACTGAAGCAGAAGCAGTTTAGAAGAAGTGAGCTGACATGTAAACACAGGGATACTCAATATAGACAAGAATAGTGCTTGCCACCCATTCCTTTTCAAACATTGAATTATCCTGTCCTTATAAATTGTATATGGATTAAATAGTTAGATAATAATAATTATAAATTATGTATTTAATTTGAAATCGATGCAGGAAGGGGTTTGTTCTGTCGAGCTGCCCCTGTCACAGCATTATCCCAAAGCAACATTCCCTCATCAGAGGCACTGCTCCAAAAAAGATCTATATCTAAAGATAGCTCTCATCTGACTGGCAGCTGAGTCATCCAATCAAGAGATCAGACACAGAATCTTCACCTGCCTCTCTCAGCAAACACACCAAAAATAAAACTTTTATTAAAACGTTTTCGCAGAAACACCAGGCTCCTCCGTCATCTATCCTTGCAGTACACAAAATGTAAGCACTGAAGCTGAAATTTCAAAATTCAACTTGTCGGTTTAACTTGTGGATTCCCTAATGGTACAACCCCTTTCTTTCTTCACTGAAATGTTGTTGTGTTTTCGGATTTGTTCGTTTGTTTTCTTAATTGTGAATTGTTTTGCACTTCTCGGCCACTGTACTTGCCTATGCAAACTAATCAACCAAAAAAAATACAATTTTTCAAATAACACATTAACAACATATTGTAAAAAGATACCCAGAAACGTTTTATAAGAAAATGAGCAATGTTAAAATGCCACACTTCCAAACCCATTCAGTAGAGGAAATGTATGTAGAAAAGTACAGGAATATTAATGTATGTCAAAACTATTGAGAAGCACTTAGAAAATCACAGGTGAGAAAAGATATAAACTTTGAAAAGTTGAAAAGAAATTTCTATGTGTGTGACTATAATGAAACACTCTGCTCACGATCCGATTCATTTCATGATATTATGTCCATGATACGATATGGATCACAATATTTTGCAAAACCATTTTTAACCAACTATTTATATAAAAGTGTGAAAGCTAAGAACACTAGGGTATAGTTTGATTTAAACGAGAGCATTTGATACCATCCACCCACTAGGGGGCAGCGCTAATATAGTCCTCTGGTTTACTATAAGTGATAGAGTTTGTTTTATAATGGAAGTCCTGTTTTTGATTTAAAATGTGAGTAAATGTTAAACAAAACAGAAAAACAACATAAAGAAGTTTCAGAAGTGACTAGAATCACCCTTGCTAACAAATCACAGTAATTCCACAGTGGCAATTTGTATTGCGATATATTGTGCCTTGAAATATTGTTAATATTGAACCCCTTCTGCATTTTTTTAAAGATAAAGGGAGTTCTGCATCCAAATGTCATCCAAATGTCCAAGCTGTGCCAGCATTGTTGCAACAACTATTTAGAATCAGCCAAGACCCGCCCAAGAGACATTTGGCAAGTCTAACTCTAACCCATTAGGCACTGAATGGAGATCCTCAGACTTACTGTAAGAGTTTATTCTGGTGCAGTGCTCCTTATGATGCAAGATGATGCTAACCTCAGGTGGATGGAGTGTCAGCAGTCCCTGCATGATAAAGGCATTGATGTGTGCACTCAGTCCTATACACCACCTCTGGAACCTCATGCCTCCTTTCATCCACCAAATCTGGGAGCACATCCATCATCTCACCAGGAGAACACTCAGACGAGCATACATGCATGTACAGAGAATCAATCGAGGAATCTCTTTTCCCTTTTTATTCAGAATCCAGACCTCTAGAAGATTTCAATCATTCTCCACCGTAGAGCTGTATTTTAAGGGTTCCTTTTATTCTGTTATTAAATAGAGAAACTGATTGACACTGAACAAAAGAGAACATGATTCAAAACCAACTCAAACACACTTTAGTCAGCAGAGAGGAAGTACTGTACTATTTACGTGGATAAATTGTTTGCTGACATCACTTCCTGTATCAAAAAAATATCTTAATGACCCAATTTAGCCATTCAAGGCTATTTTAAGCATCACAACCACCACAGGAGCTCGGAGCGTCCGAGAGAGAGGGTGAACGGGGCATACAAGCGTGTGAGCAAATGCTTTTAATCCCCGGCTGAAAGAGAGCTCGACTGCAGCACTTCTTTTCTCTCCGGCCGGGATAAAGACCCTGCTGAGCCAGCGAGAGCTTGTCGTGTGTGTGGAAAAAGAGAACAAATGCAGAGAAAGTCAAACTTGGTGACCTGTGGTTTAGTGATAGACCCTAACTCTATACAAGAGACACGACATTTAACCTCCGTCTGTGATTATTTGTGTTAATTGAAAGGTCATGATGAAAACTGAAAGGTATATATTTATAGCATATAAATCCAAGCAAGTCATGTTGTCAGGCGATTGGAAGTTAATTATTTATATTTTGTATTCAGAGCAGAACCTCTCGTGAACTGACTCACTAAAACATGCAGCATTGTATTCACAGACCTTTGTCTACTCCGATGGACTGGCGACCTGTCCAGGGTGTATGCCCGACTCTCACCCAATGTGCACCGGCAGACCCCAGAGACCCTCCAAAAAAGGGAATAAACGGGTTGGAAAATGAATGGATGAATGAATGAATGAAGGACCTTTGTCAGAAAAATCTGAGATTTTATTATTAACATTATGTCAGACTCACGGGGCAATGTCTGCAAGAAGGGGGTTGATATTATGTCCACGATATGGTATGCATCTCAATGTCTTACAACATTTTTTTTTATCAGCTTTCTCAGTTCATCCCCCCTAGTGGGAACCACTTTAATGTGTAGGGCATCATTGAGAACACGCTCTAAATATTATTCGGTTTTATCATCGTTTAGCACCTTAGAAACCAATGGCTGACAGCCCAAAACAAGACATTGCTTTACACTACGGTACATAGTGTTATATGGCTTGGATTCGACTGCTTGTCCATGGAAACCAGTTGCTCAACTAGATGGTTAAAGTTTGTAAATGTGCATTTTAAAATTATTTTTTTTAAACGTTCTTATTATAATGAAAAACACCCCTATGTCTCCATGACTGTCCTATGCTGACTTAGAGGTATGTAAAATTGGTTGCTAGGGTAAACAGTTTGGTTGCTAGGGAGTTGTAATAAAAAATGTAAGTTATTACTTTGATGAACATAAACAAACCTCCATTTCTCAATGGGTTTTCATCTTGAATATATATATATGTATATATTTTTTTTTTCTGGAGTTTCTTTCTTGACTCTGACTAACGTTTTAAGTTGTGGGAGGCTCCCTGGCTGTGTTGTATTTCTGAGTTCCATTGTGAGTGTACTGGGCTGTGTCTTACCTCCACACCCAAGTTTAAATTACGAAAGGGCGCCATTTACCTTCTGCAGCACGATGGATACTAGAGCTCATGTTAATAATTAACTCAAGTCCTGCTTCATGCAATGGTTGTCACAGGACGCGTAACCTGCTACTGTGTGAGGTAACCTGCAGTCCCGACATTCGAAGGGCCCCAAAATAATGTAGAAAACCTTTTTTTAGAAATATTTAATTCGATAAAGAGTTTCATTTGAAATTATGATGCTATAGCTTTTAAACATATTAATAATCTATTAAACATTCCTCGCTTTTAGGAATAACTGGCCATCAAGATGATCTGATGAGGTTTCCTCATGCTTTAAAAAGGTTATGGAACACAGAAACACCCCACCAATCTATAACCATTAACTGTTTGTATGTTAAAATGCTTATTTCAACTAAAAAAAGCAGCCACTTTGAACAAGATTACAGTATCGTTTGATGTGGACAGTGAAATGAAATGTCTGTGTGATGGTTAAAGTGTGCTAATATTCTATATCCTCCTGGGGATGGTGCATCTCTCTGATCCTTCTCCCCATGCTCCACTTTTCCTCTGCGGCTGTTTTTGTCTGTGTTTCATCATTTTTAAGTCTCTGTTTGTTGTGCAGGATTAGAAACAGCCTCAGCATCTCTAGATACTCCCGGATACGGTATCATAGCAACCCTGGCACAAGACACAATAATTCTCCAAATATGGACAGAAAGGAAATCCATTGATTAGAGTAGCAGAACGTAATAGAAGATAAACTTTTAAAATTTTAATATTATTAATTATATACATATAGAAAAAAACTTTTTGAATCCTTGAGCTGCAAGACACTTCAACATGACTTGAGATTTAAAACATATTTGACATGATTAGTATTATTAATAAACACTCACCGGCCACTTTATTAGGTACACCTTTTCTAGACCTGAGTTGGCCGCCTTTTGCCTTCTGGACTACTTTTATCGTTCATGGTGTAAATTTAATAAGATACTGGAACATTCCTCAGAGACTTTGTTCTATATCGACAAGATAGCTTTACGCAGTTGCTGATTTGCCCATGAAGGAATCTCCCGTTTTACCACATGCCAAAGGTGCTCTATTGGATTGAGATCTGGTGACGGTGGAGGCCATTTGACTACAGTGAACTCTTTATCATGTTCAATAAATCAGTCATGAGAGATGATTTGTGCTTTATGACATGGAGCATTATCCTGCTGGAATGAGCCATCAAAAGATGGGGACACTGTGGTGGGATGGACGGTCAGAAACAATACTCAGGTGGGCTATGGCACAATCCTCAATTGGTACTAATGGACCCAATGTGTGCCAAGAAAATATCTCCAACACAATCACTACCAGTCAGAACCATTGATATCTATGCTTTCATGTTGTTGATGCCCTACCAAATGTGAGCATAGGGACTCATCAGAAACGTTTTTCCAATCTTCTATCGTACAATTTTGGTGAGCATGTGTGAGTTGTAATCTCAGTTTCCAGTTGACAGGAGTCACATCCAGTGGGTACCTCTGCTGCTATAGTCCATTTACCTCAAGGGTCAGAGATGTTCTTCTTCGTACCTCGATTGTAACGAGTGGTTATTTGAGTTACCTTTTCTACACAGTAAAATCCTTAGAGTTAAATTAACTCTACTCGGAGTATATTTGGTCCCACTCTATATAGAGTTAAACCGACTCTGAGAAAGAGTAATTTCATAATCTATTTTCTTCATGTTTTTCCAAATCTGCATGGAAAATGCAAACTAAATATTAACTATTCAGAGAGGGACCAAGTCCACTCCAGAAAGAGTAAAAACAGACAAAAATAGACTGTTTAGTTCAAATAGACTTATTTAAATAACTCTCCTTCAGAGTTGGTTTAACTCTATATAGAGTGGGACCAAATACACTCTGAGTAGAGTTAATTTAACTCTTAGGATTTTACTGTGTACCAGTCTGGCTTTTCTCCTCTGACCTCTCACATCAACAGGGCATCTGCACCCACAGAGCTCCCACTCACTGGATATTATCTTTTTTTTTTCGACCATTCTCTGTAAACCCTAGAGATGGTTGTGTGTGAAAATCTGAGCAGATCAACAGTTTCTGAGCAGCTCGCCTGGCACCAACAACCCCGCCACGTTCAGTCACTTAAATCAACCTTTTTCTCTATTCTGATGCTTGAAAGGCAGCAGATTGTCTTGACCATGTCTGTATGGTTACATCCATTGAGTTGCTGCCATGTGATTGGCTGATTTGAAATTTTCGTGAACGAGTGTGTACCTAATAATCTGGGCGGTGACTACACCTGATTAAATTAGAACCCAGATAATATCTGACATTTATCTGAAAAACAGCAACATATTTAAGGTAAAAGCTGATAATAGTAATAGCAATAGGAGTTTGAAACATAGCCAGCTGTCCCCTGAATTACTGAACAATGTAGCATTTGATCGATACATTCCTTACTTGAACTGTTTTCTTTTCCTACATTTCCCGTGATTAATGAGGTAAAAGCTTGTCGGGAGTAAATAAAGAGGGATGAAAAGTATTTTAAAATTTATTTGACTTGAGGCACTCCTCTTAAAAAACACCAAAAAGCAAAATCGACAGCAACTGAACATTTTCCGTGTTTGTGTTAACGACACATATTAATTTTATCACCTTAAAACTGAATATATTACCAGATTATACAAAATCTTGGAGAGTAATCAGAATAGCTTAAACATGTACAAATATTACACATCACCGACACTTCAAATGAAGAAAAAAAAACACTCCTGAGTTTAAAAGCCATTTAAACCACTGTTGCAGTCTAGAGCCATCTGCTGGTTACTCTAGTAACTGCATTTGAACACTGAATAACGTCTCATCACATGAGCATTAAGTACTGTATGTATTTAATGCATCATAAATTAATTTATTTTCCATATTTTATGTTATTGTTCTTTAATTAATACTATTGTACATTTAATCTTAACTTGTGGTAGTTTATCATATTGTATTGCATTCCATGTTATATGTCCTACAGTTTTTAGACAGTGAAGCGCCACCTACTACCTTTCCTATTGCTTAACTGATCTAGATTGCTATTGTGAAGTGCACTACATTGCTAGACCCTCTTCCTGAAATCTCAGCTGGACCCCAAGGCACCCACACATTTCATGGTATGAGTTTTCACCGTTCTAAAGATCTCCATGTTCCTCTAATCCATTTCTTGTTGTGATGAAAATATGCCTACAGGTTCTCTTTTAGTGAGCAGAACAGTTAACGCAGCCAGTCCACACACTTTGTAAGTGATTACTCTTAGAAATCAAGCACATTAAGTTTCATAATCTTAAATTACTTCAGATCACTACATTTAAAATAAATACACAAGAAAAGACATTCAGTGCATTACAAAACTCTTGTCTGGGATTTGTTTATCTATAATAAAACATTATACTGAGGAAATTAATTGCCAAGGGAAGTAAAAATCAAGATATGGGATTATGGTTCCTGCCCTATTAGTCTGACTGTTTACATATTGACATTACATTTAAATCCTACCATCAATAATATAAAGTCCCAGTGACCTTAATGCTGAAAAATAACTTTATTAAAGCAATTTTTACAAGTTAGGTCACTGTGATTCTGCTCTCAAAAGGGTAAAATTAGTCTCGGAACAGTACATTTAATTAATAAAATCAACTTTTAAACAATTAATGGTTTCTTTGTAGTTCTGCTTGATGTGACCTCCAACAACAGGGATGCTTGTTGGTTTACACACCAGAATGTCCTTGTAATGACGTTTGCTGCATTATGGGGTCTCAACTTGATCTCAACTTCTTTTGAATTGCACACGTATCTGAACACCTGTAACCTCTATTGCCTTATCATTATATACATTACCTTGATGCATCATATTTTCTTATATATTCTTTTGTGATCATTAACTTGTATCTTATTTTAAATGAAACTGTTACTTCTTATATGTTTTTTGACAAAACAACTGTTGAACACAAGTCAGGGACGAAATGCAAGAAAACAGTTTTCGTTTATTGGGGAACAGTCACAGATGACGATAAACATACAAGTTATTTCTGTCATACAAATATTGTCTGTTCTGTACATACTGTATACAGTCAGAGAGAGAGAGAGAGAGAGAGAGAGAGAGAGAGAGGGGGGGGGAATCCTGCAGAAACTCACAATGTGATTCAGAGCTGACAAAAACCTTAAAAAAAAAGACGAGTGCAAGCAATAAAAATGAAACTCAAGAGATGAACTGTGCACCTCACTGAACAGATGAACATAAGAGAGAGGTCGATCCCTGGCAGTCAAGAGACCGGTGGCAGCCTGGAGCTCCGGGACGAATGGAGGATTCATGGGGAAGCATCCACGAGATCCAGAGTATGGCACATTCACTCAGAGAGGTGAAGACAAACCATGAAGCGGTTTTAAAGCAGTCAAGGTAAACCCGCTGATAAACCGGCTCCAAAAGGCACGTGGGGTTTTGCTAACACATTTTACGTTTCCCATTATACCCAGTGATTCCTTAAGATGCAACTGCATGCTTGTTGTATGTAATTCACGACTTCTGTTGAAATTGTAGACAATACACAACCATTAAAACTCATTTATGACTCCAGTGACCCACAGCTTTTACTTTTTTCACTTATTCTTCATTTTTATATGGATACCCTAACTAAAGAGTATAACAAAATTTCATTTATAATCGTTACAAACTCTTTTAATTTGGATGATCCAAATTATGTTAAACTGCAGACTATTCCTGAGTGATAAACAACTTAAAAAAAAAGAAGGGCAAAGAACTTGTTTTCCATAATGAATAGATTTTCAACAGGAAAAATGGCAAATTAAGAAATACTTTCAGCATGGCAAAGACTAAATATGTAAATAACAACTGAAACATGCATTTGAAACTGGTTTATTCATTAATCTGATTTCTTTTATATTTGGATTAGTTTTTTGTAAATTGCAGTGTGCTGAGCTCTCTGAACAATTCACCCTCAATTTACTAAATCTCAAATAAAAGTATAACATTAGTGTCAGTAAATGGTTTAAACATTCACTCTTAAACTCAAAATGTAAAAAAACTAAGCTGCACAAAAATGAAAAATTGCACTTTAAATAAATTTTTACATTTCTAAAAATTTCAAATTTTTCAGTTTTCAAATAGTGTTTTTTGTTTTCTTTTTGAATTTTAGCTGTAAATATAGATTAATCTAATTATTTCACAATGTAACATGTTTTGTTAATAAAAAAAGCATACTGCTTCAGAATTTCTTCGACTCAATTTATATGTAAGCAGTTTTAAGCCTGTCAACACAGTCTGAATTTTTAAAGTACTGTAATTATGAAGTTCCTAAATGGTGAACTGTGAGTTGTCTAGAGTTGCATCCAACATGAATCACTTGGTAAAGTAGGCAACGAAAAAAAGTGTAACACTTAGATACTAATCATTGATCCGGTGAGCACATTCAAACGTGTGCAAGTGATCAGGTGACCGACTGAACACAATAACAAAGACACGTGGGCTATGGGTGATGTGTGTGAAAAACACACATTTCTCTTTGTATAAAATGATATTTGTGACTATTTACAGAAGTGAAGATAACACCATCATCTACTCTCAGACTATTTGGCTTTAGGTAACAGTGGCTAAAGTACGCAACAGTTTCCCGCTACAGGTTTACTATGCTAGGAACTACAGTTTCGTTATAATAAAGGTCGGTTTCTGTACACACTTCAGTATCGTTTCTTTAAATAACTTAAACAGCATCACCTCCACATCTATGAAATGCAGGATCCACAAACACACTGAGCTGTAGAAGTTAAGATTCAGAGTGAGGTTGTTCCCGGAAGGGTTTAAATAATACAAATCTTGACCTCAACTCACCAAAATCCTTCATTATATCCTCATAAAATACCATCAGGAACAGTGGAACTCTTTTTTTCAGCATTGAGTTCGGGTGAATTTCACAAAGATGCTCAGGTCACATTTTTCAGATCCAAAAATATGCATTAAAAATATTCTCATTTCTACCCATTCATTTGTTTGTAACAGTAAACACAAAGGCAGTAACATTGGGAATGTTTTTCAGTCATGGAAATTTGGATTGAAATGTGCTTAAATGTTAGAAAAACAACATTGTAAAAAAATATCCAACAAAGAGGCTTCCTGTTATTACATTTCTTCAGATTTTAGGGGAAAATGTGGCCAGACGTGATTTGTAAAGTTGATGTCTGGTATTTCTGTACCAATTTTAAGCATTAAAATTCATTTTCTCAACACGTTCAAACTTTTACAGATGAAATAAAAATGAGGTACATCATTATTTTTATATATTGTCCATTCCAGTCATTACAATTTGGAAGATATGTGCTTATTAGTAACACCATAATTAAAATGCCTTTTTGAGCAAAATATTCCATTTCATGGATTTTGGAACAAAGTATGACCTTGGTATTTCTAGTTTTTCAAATCGACAACTATCCAACAACGCTAGCTGGAGGCAGCAATGTAAAAATATGTAAAATAACTTAAAACAACACAAAGAACCACACAACTGGTCTTTTTTAAAGAATAAAAGTAAACAGTTTTTGTATAAAAACATCCCACAATGCACTTCAACCGTATTGAACGTCCTTGCGCAGAGCTCACAACAAATTTGATGAAACAAACCAAATAAAACAGCATTTTGTTGCTGTGAGGTGACGGATGGAGTGAATGCTTCTGTGGTGTCACTTGAAGATAAAATTGAGAAAGACCTGGAGGAAGATAAGGAAGAGGATGATGGCCACGTCTCTCTGTGTGAGGAACGAACTTTCTGTCGACGAGTGACTGGCCACGCGACTCCTGAGGGTGGCTACGCTCCTGCGCAAAAAAAAAACAAGTATATTCATAGACTATTTATAGAGTATTCATTATATAAAATAACATTACATAATAGAAATAGAATGATCTAGCACAATCAAAAAGATTCAGGCTGTTGCTCATCTTATGATTCGCTTTGTGACCTCTCTAAACTTCATTTATATTTGGCCAAATTTGCATTTGTATTATATCATTAGTTCAGAATAATGAAGCAGAATTCACTGTAAATGTCTACCTGGAGGAGGGGCTATAAGCGTTGGTAGTTACGAAGGGTTTGCCTAAGGGTTTTATCCTCACCCATTGTTGTAGGTTTAAAAATACCAGAATCGTTGTCCAAAATGTACAAGAAATGCACTTTACACAAAAACATTTTACACAATCTCAAGACCTCCGTATACGGATAGGATTAGATTTCTCAGACGAGCGCCAAGAACAGTAGGTCTTTTGCTCTGGAACTTATAACAGAGGCTGTGAGAAAAAAATTGCACTGTGGCCTTCCAGTTAGAAGGTTGTCGATCGAGGCTTGTCGGTAATCTTCCCGGAAGGAGTTTGCATGTTCTCCCTGTGCTTGCGTGGGTTTCCTCCAGGTACTCCGGTTTTCAGCACAATCCCAAAAACATGCGATTAGGTTAACCTCTTAAGCCCTGAGGCCTATTTTCCGAAAATCCTATACTTTTACTTTTTAAGGCATTTCTCAGCTTTTACAAGGCCTAAACTGCAAATCTTGGTATCAAAATGAAGATAGGTTCTTGGGGAGTGGTGTGGATGAGTTAATTTGACAGTCAAGAACACTGGGTAAGAGTAATTGATGTTGGAATGGCCAAAAAATGAACTCCGCCTAAAAAAAAAACCACATGTTTCCTCCAATATCTCCTTATTTTACTTATAACGAAGCAAATAAACACAATCAATTGTAACCACTACATGTCAAGGACATCTGTAGCAAGTTTGGTGTCCATACTACAAGAAACTAATATTCTGTAATGGTTTTGATTGAACAAAGTTCAGGCATAATCCATGTTGGCACAGTTTGGCACAATAATTGAAATATGGAAAAAATCTTGTCCAAAGCTTCAGCTACGTTCATAGTCTTCTTTTCTTGCTTACGGGACATGATTTCAGCAAAAAAAACTCCTAAAGAAACGCTGTAAAAGGGGGGTGGAAGCTCATTTACCCCATCTTGCTGCGCTTTTGGGAACCTTTCATTCACAAACGCTTTCGACGTCGAGCTTCTGCGTGTCCCTACCCCCCGACCATCTGTCCAATCCGGGAGCTCTATATATCGCTGGAAAGCTCTGATTCTATGGAAACCAATCAGCTCAACCATTTTGAGACTGACGGGATCGCCGACGAATCACACGACGCGCAGCGTGGAGAGACCACCTCTTACGCACGGGGAGTCATTCCATATTTGGTGACGTCATGACGCCACAGAGCTACAGAAATAATCAAAAATGGCGTTTGCGCGAAGCTATCGACCGGACATAACAACAAACGGACTTTTATCGCTATGGAAATAACTTTTTGTTGAAAAAACGGCAAAGGTAAGACAAGATTTACATGCTTGCTTGGTTTTCGCTGGCGTTTTTTCGTGGAACTTTCGCTCCCTGCTCTGAAATACTTCATGCAATGTTAATGAGTTGCATATCGCTGGATTCAGCTGGTTGTTAGCTTTCATTTAATGTAATGGTTTTGGTGTTTCCGTTTATATTGTGGATACATATCGCACATAAACAAAAACGTGGTCATGAATTATACTCCGGACATGTTGTTGTTTATTTGCATGGCGTTCGAGCTGTGGTTAACGGATATGAAATTGAATTAGATTCGTTTTTAGAGGAGTTTCCGCTGAACACAACAGTATTTAATATGTGTGGGTTATTCTCAGGGTTAGTGAGCTATGAGTGAAAATGTAACGCACAAGGGGGCAAGTCCCCGGTACCGGGGACTCTCGGGCTTAAGAGGTTAATTGAATAATCTAAATTCCCCTTAGGTGTGAATGTTGCCCTACGATGGACTGACGACCTGTCCAGGGTGTACCCCCGCCTCTCGCCCAATGTGTGCTGGAGATAGGCAGCAGCAGACCCAAAAAAGAGAATAAGTGGATTGGAAAATCAACGAATGCAGATTCAGACTGGATTATAACGACCCCCTGTGAAACTAGTCCAGTCTGAATAGGAGAGAGAGCAATGTCACTCCTAAACACACTGTATTTTGGTGCTGAAATAAACACCAGTGGATGCATCAATAGTATATAGAACATTTTTCTCAATCATGAAAGCAAGATAATTTGGTGGATGTGGGTGTTTCAACAGTCGTCATCTCTCAAGATTCAGGTCAAGTAAGACATCACCCGCTGAAAAGACAGTCAACAACAAGACCTGCTAAAAGAAGCGAACTCACTTGCTTCTAATTGGCTGAGCTATTTTGTTGAGGTGTATCTTTGCGCTCATGCAATTTGCGATTTTTTTGTAAAGATCAACTGGAAAAGGTTTATCTGACAAAAAAAAAAACACTGAAGAAATAACATTTAGGCACTGGATTAAAATGTTCAAGAAAAATATGTACAGCTTTAGTTCTCGATATAGAAGATGCCCACCTATTTGCAGCAGAGTTGCTAAGTTAATGTAATTAAACTAAAATCAACAATTTAAAAATGGTCACGTGACCACCCACACATGACTAGTCGATCGCTTCAGTCATCTACCTGTTGATGTCCTCCTGGGTTTGTCGAATGGACTCAATGGCACTTTGAATTTCGCTCAGATCCGTTGCTTTCTTCCTAAGGCGGCTGCTGTGTTTGCTTTTATGTCCTGAGAGATGGAGGGAAAGAGGTGTCTTATATCAGGGGTTACAGATTTACATTTTTTTCTGGTCGGTCTCAAAGCAGTTCTCTGTGAGGGTTAGTAAAAGGCAAATTATTTTCTCTGACTCAATCATCACTAGCTCAACTGTGTCTGTGTGACATACTCTCGCTGCCTGAAGAGTCCTGTTGGTCCGGCTCTGGAGATGAGCAGCCGCTCTCAAGACTCTTGGGTTTGTCACTCTTGTGTTTCCGTTTTGGTCCCGTCACCTAAAAGCAGACAGATAGATAGAGAGAGAGACAGAGAGAGAGAGAGAGAGAGAGAGCGATGGAGAGGAGCACAGGGCATTAGATTTGATTTGAACGCTTTATATAAGTGAGTTTTATAGAGTGAGGATTTCAAAAAATGAATAAAGAATGGATGACAAGAGAGTCCAAAATTAACAATTTAATGGTTATAGTAAAATAGTTAATTGAATATACATTTTTCTGACTAGTTATACCGGTATATAACTATATAACTATATATATATATATATATACTAGGTATCCAGAAGTGGGCAGGGCTTGTTATTTGGCTACTAAAGCTGTAGCTAACGAATATTTCAGTAATGAAGTATTTTATAAATTTTATTGATAAATTGAGTAATTGGATAAAACACATTTTGGTTTAGTTAAAGAGCATTATTAAAGATGCATGACTAAATAAGACAGGTTTCTTAAACTGAACAACCAACTGTATTGTACTCAATAACAGAAAGTCAAAACTTTTCAAAACTTTTTATCTTCAAGCTTTGACCAACTGCCGTGAACTTTGAACTTATTAATTAAGAACATTTATGTGCTATACATTTTGAGTTTAAAATAAATCAGGTATTCAGTATTCAACCACCAGTATTCAGAGAGACAGGTATGAAAAAATATATTAAATGAGATTCAAATCAAATGGCAGACGTTGGTTTTAAGTGAAAGGATTAAACAAGAACATTCACAGCAAAAAATGCAAGTTTAATAAGAAAAGTCAAGAGAAGAGTCAACTTTGGATCCCTTTTATAAAAATGCAAGTCACACTCATGCATGCATCAGGAGCATAGAATACAGAGAAAGAAACCAGAAGAAAGAGTGGTCATGTGACCAGGCCAGGCAGCAGATGATTGGTTGCAGAATGGAGCGACGATGAAGTGAAATGGGAGCAAGAGAGCAAGGCATGCTGGTAAGGAGGAAGACAGGAGGACGTACCTGGCTCAGGTAAGTGTCCCTCCGGGAGCCCTGCTGGGTACTGAGACTAACTACACTGGGTGAACGTACCATGGGCGTCCTGTGGCGCACTTTGGTCTGAATAACACCGTCTTTCTCGAACTGAATCAGATCGTTGAGCGGATCCCACGGTCGAGTGCTGGGACACACAGAGACATGTCAAATCATTGTTTATGCTTGTTTTACTGCAGTAATGATGACACAGAGAGGCTTTGTCTGACAGGGAAACACCCGTTTAGAACCACATATGAGCTCAGTCCTGAACAGTTTAGCTTCAACCTTCATGAAACATGCCTGGTCTCATCGAATAAGCTTCTCTTTTTAAACATATTTTTATTACATTACACTATAATTCCACAGCCACCCTGAAATTGCACAAAAAGAACAATTCTAGAACATTTTTACTGCAAATATTGAGAACGTTTTTATGTTTTATAACAAAAATCTAAGTGTTGAGACAAAATAAAAATTCAATAATCCCCATAAAAAGCAAAGACAAGGTCAAAACAATGGGGAATTTATATAAAAAAAAACAGGCGAACCTCTCCCAAACCTTATACACTGTTTCAAGCAGTGTTCCGTTGTGCTTTATTTTGTGCAAGAATTTTGAAGGCCTTATCACAGGTCTTCTACTTCCAAGGGATATCCCTTATTTTCAACACCAGATGGCACTGATTTGGAGTCTGTAAAATGTAACTGAAAGACATCGATGATTGGATGTGCATGTGGTGCTGTGATTGGTTGTGCATGTTCTCAAAAAAATACAACTGTGCACAAAGGGTGGTAACAATTCTGGACATGCCTGACTTGCAGTTCCTGACAGACCCAAACCCTGTACGAGAACCTTATGCAAAGTAGCCCAGAAAGATTACTAATGTGAAGAAATTGGAGGAAAAATTCAATAAAAAACTGAAGACTTTGCTTTAAGTTATTAGAGTGTGCTACCAACAACACCAAGGTCGTGGGTTGGAACCCCAAGTAATGCAAGAACTGATAAGTTTGGATAAAAGATTTTCAAAATGCATAAAAGAAAAACTGCAAAAATAAAATGTGGACATGCAGTTCTTCCAACACTTTCTGGATTCACTGCAGTAACATAATACTGAATTTGATGTTTAACATAATTGTCCTGCTTCTTCCTCTAAAGGTGCTTTCACAGCTGTGTTTGGGTTTCTTTTGGTCCAGAACAGAGGCGACATTCTGATACCTAATGATTTCTCAGCCGCTCTGGGTCTCTTTTACACAACGCTCAAAGTTCTGGTTCAAACTAGATGAAATTAACCAAAAACCAACATCTCTCAGCATTATCAAATGTACTTCCAAATATATGTATTTCCAAGATTCTCTGTAGACTTTTGCTCAAGCCGGCTCCAGAAGAAACACACAGCTCATTTAATTTCAGATCCATGGTTTTCAGTTAAGCAGTCTAATTAATTATGCAAAATTGACATTTCAGAGACTTCTATACTTCACCGCAAGATTGAAGAAATGATCTTAGGCTGTTTTTTTTGTGTTTCTTAAGTAATCATTGAATAATACTTGCAGAAAACAGGCCTAAAATATTGCTTGTGTTTATGCATTTGTCTCACTCAGCGTAGCGGTAATGCCACTCTCCGGTGCCCGAATCCTGTTCGAAGAGCCCTGGAATCCACTCCTCACATTTTGCCTTTCGCTCACGAGCAGCTTTCCTCTGCGCCTCCTCCAGAATGAACTTCTCATTGGTTGCCTCCGTTTGGTCCTTGTTATTGATTGCGCGGGTTACGTGCTGCCAAAGCCTGAGAACAGAAGAGGAATACATGAAGGAGACCTCAAAGTGCCTGTCAATGGATCTTTTTGTATCAATTTACTTTCTTTCATCACTGAAAGCTAAATGGGGAGGCATTTACGCCAAAGTAGGTAAGAGTTGAACTTTTGATGAACATATTGTTAGCTTCCTGGAGGTATAGCATAAAGAGGATGCATCCTTCTGTCATTAACAGTGTTGTGCTGAGGATCTGACAGCAGATCGTGCGCAAGAGGAGCTGCAGACGGGAAATTCCAATGTTGGTAGATTCCTAACAACTTTTAGTACAGTAGGGATCCTATCTCTACCCATTTATAGATTTCTGTTACCTCTCGGACTCAAACTCGCCCTGCTCTTCAGGAGGAACAGTGCAGCGGATCAATCGCTGCTGTCTCAGATCCGCTGTGGGGTTCCAAAAGGTCTCCATCTCCCCAGTCTTCTTATCATTGATGAACACTTCGCTGTCCTATCAAACAAAAGCATCAAAATAAGATTTACAACTACAACAATTGCAAAAAGTAGCATCTTATTGACAAATATTGTTTATTACTGAACAAAAACAAAATGGCCCTAAGAATCTTTTACCTACTTATGTATAACGCTGTCAGGAGCCAAAGCTTGTTTTTTTTTCAGTTCTCTTGCGCTAATGATTTGTTTCATTTGTTTATTTTGAAAAAAAAAAGACAACAAAATGCTCATTCATCTCTATTTTTGGTCTTCCATCTCTATTTTTGGTCTTTGCCTTCTTCTAAAATGAGGATCTCCAATACCGCCTTCTCACTGAGGGGCAACCCCTTCGCTTTCTCGCTCACAACGGCAGCGTTGGTTGTGCCCACTCTAATGTGGCTTTGTCAAGAATAAAAAAGCATCCAATATTGTAAGTGAAAAATGTTAGGTGTGTACAGGTGTTTATAACATAATGCATATTGTGAATTGTCGTAATCAGCTCGCAACCTTTTTTTCATCATCAAAACACCAACGACTATGGTACTGATGTATCTTGGATGCCGGTGAATGGCTTGTGAAACTATAGTTATTGTACAATCTGGGTTTCCATAACCTCATCTTGGTTCCCAAGGGAGTGTGCATACGTGTGTGTTTCTTGGGAGAATAGCTTGTGTATCTTTGCATTTATTGTCTAAGTGGTCAATCAGGCTACTTGGCTAAATCTATGTTATTACCCTTGAATGCGATCACTCACCCAATGCCCCTCCAGTGTAGCTAGCACCTCCTTCCCCAGTTTGATTTTACCGCTGATCTGATTGACGCTGTCGCTGCTTCCCAGGAACGGCTGGAGAAACAAGCACACTCCAGTGAGCCACGGACCCCAGAGAAGCTCACAAACACTTTTAAAGATCCCACCTTGAGTTTGAACTCTAACTGTGCACTGTACCCTGTCTTCTCACAGCCGATAGATATCTGACCCCCTAGCTCCAGAGTCATCGTACCGTAAAGGATACCTAAGAGAGAGGAAGACTATAGTAAAGGCCCTTGGATAAATGATATGAGGCATTGAAATTAGTGAGAGTGACCAAGTTTGGAGTGATCTACAATAGGAATTTGAGCTCTGCATTTTACCTATCTAAGTGCACACACACACACACAGCAGTGAACACACTGTGAACACACACAAAGAGCAGTGGGCAGCCATAGCTGTGGCATCTGGGGAGCAGTGGGGGACATAAGTGACATGCACAAGGGTGCCACAGTTGTGGTTGTCATAGGTGGCAGAGTTTGAGCTTTGACGCTCAACCGACCTTTGACTCCCAGTGGAGCTGGGGATCGAACCAGAAACCTTCAGATCACCAGTCCTTATCCACTAGACCACAATTGCCCCAAACCACTGGCACTACTATAAATAAATGCTTTGAAAAAACATGTAAGAATCGTATTCCATGATTCTCCTATAGGGTTTGGACAATAAAACTTAAACACTGTGTTTAATGTTTTAAAGCCCTTGAGTTAGGTCTGTTCCTTTTGATGTTTAGCCATGTACATTTAATAATTGACTTCAGGTGCTTAATAATATTTTTATTGAGAGCATTTAATTTCAAGTGTATTTAGTATTCTATTCCAAGTGCACTGTGACATTTTTTTCAAGTGCTTAATAACATTTCTCTAATGCATTGGAGCCTATTATTCCATACTTTATTTCAAGTTACAGATACAGAGTTAGCTGGAGGTTTGCGGGTTAGGTGCATGTTTGAAGGCAGACCTTTGCAGTGAGCATAAGGCATGTTCATCACATAGTCCTCCCCTCGGTTCAGGAAGGTTAGTCTGGCTTCACCATCCAGGATAGCTGACAGAGAGTTTCCTGGGAGCAGAAAGCATCATAAAGCACATTACAAACTACCCGCAATCATGTTGATCACGAATGAAATTCATTATGTTGACTAGGGTGGCACAATGTGGGATAATGGTTGTTTCTGTGTAAGAATGCGAAAGCATCGATTTTTATTTAAAGGCAGAGAATGAACAGAGAAATTGTAGGAGCTAAACAGTGAACAACAATGACAAAAAATAAAAAATAAAGAAAACAAGGTGATGTCATTGCGAAAAAGCCCCAGTCGGGACTCTTCGAAGACACATCAGCTACCCTTGGGGACTCGTCGCCTACAGGGGTTAAGCTGCTAATGTGTCATGCTGAGCAGCATGGCTTATCCTGTCTACTGAGAGATGCAGTGGTGATGTCATCATTGACGCAGTGAACATCTTCTAGATGATGGCAGGGGGCGATGGCATTTAAAGGGAAAACTCCACAACAAGGTAAAAGGAGCATTTTCTAACAATCCCATTGAGAAATTGAAGCGTAGCATGTCCAAACTCTCCACCTATTGTGGTGAGTGATAGAACTACAATGGGTTCTGATTGGTGGAGATTTGTTGTGACCTCTTACTGTACTTTTGAAGATCCTGCGGTGTGTGTGTGTGTTTTATATAGGGTTTATTAGGTGGTTTGCATTATATGTCAGTGTTCCTTTGTTCTTATGCATTAATTGTGTTGCACATGTTCTGAAATGGACAGGATGTATTATGCCACACATTTTTTTGTACGTTGTCCTGTCCCACTCAAAAGCCATCATATAGGAGAGTATGGGACAGTTTTGCTTTCTCCAGGGGAGTAAAACCCCTGGTGTGGTGTTTTCTCCTCTGGATTGGAGCATTGAATGCATGTAAATATTTATTAGTTGTGGTTCCCACGAGTCAGTTTACATTAGTTGTGTCAGGACAAGACGGTGTTGGACTGAAAGGGGGAGTGGATAAGGGATTGGGGAAGGGTGAGGGGGAAAGGTTCAGTACATTTGTATTGCAGTGAAATTAAATCAGATGAAGCAGCCAAAAGAGTGCTACAATATTTAATTTTATTCAACAAATTGTTTAAAAATGGAACATTATTTTTCCTTTTTTTAAAATTGATGAATACAAAAGAAATATTTACTTTAATTGTCAACCTGGATAGAATTTTACACATAGCAAGATGTATGGTATAACAAGAAATAACTGCAGCAGATGTCCAACTGTTAAAGTCCACCGGGTCCATCTTTACTTCTTTGTGTTGGGTTCCATATCTCTGATTTGTTTTAAATCACAAATATAATTTCATTGTTTATTTATACAACAGAACTACCGTATTTTTCGCCATATAAGACACACTTTTTCTTCCCCAAAACTGAGGGGGAAAAGTTGGTGCGTCTTATACGGCGAATGCAGAGCGCCGCGGAGCGGAAGGCGGGTCACGGCCGTAGTAGAGGCAGAAGAGAGGCCGTGGCTTCAGCCTAGCTCCCGAGCCGTCGGCTATGGCATTTAAACATCTGCCCTGACTATCCGCAAATGCATTTAAAGATAGGAATAAATGTATTGTGACTAGTAGTAAATATATTTTGACTGGGCGTAAAGACATTTAGAGATATCTTCAATTGTAATTGCCCTAGTAAGAAAGTGAATTTGAGATATCTCCAATTTTATATTGACTATTCAAAACTCAACTGAAGATATCTGCAATATAATTAAAGATATCTCTAATTCAATTAAGACTAGTAACAATTGTTAAAAGGGCTTGCCTTACGTCGGCCATATTTGTACACCCGGCGGTGCGCGCTGATGTCATCGACCATCTCTGCTCTTCGATCCTACCATAGCGCGGATCGTAAGGAGCAGGTAAGCAGCTGCATTGTGCCCAGCTATTA
>SRMA01025512.1:113939-352652 GCA_007224835.1 Danionella cerebrum
CATTATTATTAATGTAGTGACAATGTTACTGGCTATTATTAGTAATGTAGTGACAATGTTACTGGCTATTATTAGTAATGTAGTGACAATGTTACTAACTATTATTAGTAATTTAGTGACAATGTTACTAGCTATTATTAGTAATGTAGTGACAATGTTACTGGCTATTATTAGTAATGTAGTGACAATGTTCTAGCTATTATTAGTAATGTGGTGACAATGTTACTGGCTATTATTAGTAATGTAGTGACAATGTTACTGGCTATTATTAGTAATGCAGTGACAATGTTACTGGCTATTATTAGTAATGCAGTGACAATGTTACTGGCTATTATTAGTAATGTAGTGACAATGTTACTGGTTATTATTATTAATGTAGTGACAATGTTACTGGCTATTATTAGTAATGTAGTGACAATGTTACTAGCTATTATTAGTAATGTAGTGACAATGTTACTAGCTATTATTAGTAATGTAGTGACTGTTACTGGCTATTATTAGTAATGTAGTGACAATGTTACTAGCTATTATTAGTAATGTAGTGACAATGTTACTGGCTATTATTAGTAATGTAGTGTCAATGTTACTGGCTATTATTAGTAATGTAGTGACAATGTTACTGGCTATTATTAGTAATGTAATGACAATGTTACTGGCTATAATTAGTAATGTAGTGACAATGTTACTAGCTATTATTAGTAATGTAGTGACAATGTTACTGGCTATTATTAGTAATGTGGTGACAATGTTATTGGCTATTATTAGTAATGTAATGACAATGTTACTGGCTATTATTAGTAATGTAGTGACAATGTTAATAGCTATTATTAGTAATGTAGTGACAATGTTACTGGCTATTATTAGTAATGTAGTGACAATGTTACTGGCTATTATTAGTAATGTGGTGACAATGTTATTAGCTATTATTAGTAATGTAGTGACAATGTTACTAGCTATTATTAGTAATGTAGTGACAATGTTACTAGCTATTATTAGTAATGTGGTGACAATGTTACTGGCTATTATTAATAATGTAGTGACAACGTTACTGGCTATTATTAGTAATGTAGTGACAATGTTACTAGCTATTATTAGTAATGTGGTGACAATGTTACTGGCTATTATTAGTAATGTAGTGACAATGTTACTAGCTACTATTAGTACTGTAGTGACAATGTTACTGGCTATTATTAGTAATGTAGTGACAATGTTACTGGCTATTATTAGTAATGTAGTGACAATGTTACTGGCTATTATTAGTACTCTGGTGACAATGTTACTGGCTATTATTAGTAATGTGGTGACAATGTTACTGGCTATTATTAGTAATGTGGTGACAATGTTACTGGCTATTATTAGTAATGTAGTGACAATGTTACTGGCTATTATTAGTAATGTAGCGACAATGTTACTGGCTATTATTAGTAATGTAGCAACAATGTTACTGGCTATTATTAGTAATGTAGTGACAATGTTACTAGCTATTATTAGTAATGTAGTGACAATGTTACTAGCTATTATGAGTAATGTGGTGACAATGTTACTAGCTATTATTAGTAATGTGGTGACAATGTTACTGGCTATTATTAGTAATGTAGCAACAATGTTACTGGCTATTATTAGTAATGTGGTGACAATGTTACTGGCTATTATTAGTAATGTAATGACAATGTTACTGACTATTATTAGTAATGTAGTGACAATGTTACTGGCTATTATTAGTAATGTAGTGACAATGTTACTGGCTATTATTAGTAATGTAGTGACAATGTTACCGGCTATTATTAGTAATGTGGTGACAATGTTACTGGCTATTATTAGTAATCTAGTGACAATGTTACTGGCCAGTATTAGTAATGTAGTGACAATGTTACTAGCTATTATTAGCAATGTAGTGACAATGTTACTGGCTATTATTAGTAATGTAGTGACAATGTTACTGGCTATTATTAGTAATGTGGTGACAATGTTACTAGCTATTAATAGTAATGTAGTGACAATGTTACTAGCTATTATTAGTAATGTGGTGACAATGTTACTAGCTATTATTAGTAATGTGGTGACAATGTTAATGGCTATTATTAGTAATGTGGTGACAATGTTACTGGCTATTATTAGTAATGTAGTGACAATGTTACTGGCTATTATTAGTAATGTAGTGACAATGTTACCAGCCATTATTAGTAATGTAGTGACAATGTTACTGGCTATTATTAGTAATGTAGTGACAATGTTACTGGCTATTATGAGTAATGTAGTGACAATGTTACTGGCTATTATTAGTAATGTAGTGACAATAATACTGGCTATTATTAGTAATGTAGTGACAATGTTACTGGCTATTATTAGTAATGTAGTGACAATGTTACTGGCTATTATTAGTAATGTAGTGACAATGTTACTGGCTATTATTAGAAATGCAGTGACAATGTTACTGGCTATTATTAGTAATGTAGTGACAATGTTACTGGCTATTATTAGTAATGTAGTGACAATGTTACTGGCTATTATTAGTAATGGCAGTGACAATGTTACTGGCTATTATTAGTAATGTAGTGACAATGTTACTGGCTATTATTAGTAATGTAGTGACAATGTTACTGGCTATTATTAGTAATGTAGTGACAATGTTACTAGCCATTATTAGTAATGAAGTGACAATGTTACTAGCCATTATTAGTAATGTAGTGACAATGTTACTGGCTATTATTAGTAATGTAGTGACAATGTTACTGGCTATTATTAGTAATGGGGTGACAATGTTACTGGCTATTATTAGTAATTGGTGACAATGTTACTGGCTATTATTAGTAATGTAGTGACAATGTTACTGGCTATTATTAGTAATGTAGTGACAATGTTACTGGCTATTATTAGTAATGTAGTGACAATGTTGCTAGCTATTATTAGTAATGTAGTGACAATGTTACTGGCTATTATTATTAATGTGGTGACAATGTTACTAGCTATTATTAGTAATGTAGTGACAATGTTACTGGCTATTATTAGTAATGTAGTGAGCATGTTACTAGCTATTATTAGTAATGTAGTGACAATGTTACTGGCTATTATTAGTAATGTAGTGACAATGTTACTGGCTATTATTAGTAATGTAGTGTACTGGCTATTATTAGTAATGTAGTGACAATGTTACTGGCTATTATTAGTAATGTAGTGACAATGTTACTAGCTATTATTAGTAATGTAGTGACAATGTTACTGGCTATTATTAGTATGTAGTGACAATGTTACTAGCTATTATTAGTAATGTAGTGACAATGTTACTAGCTATTATTAGTAATGTAGTGACAATGTTACTAGCTATTATTAGTAATGTAGTGACAATCTTACTAGCTATTATTAGTAATGTAGTGACAATGTTATTAGCTATTATTAGTAATGTAGTGACAATGTTACTAGCTATTATTAGTAATGTAGTGACAATGTTACTGGCTATTATTAGTAATGTAGTGACAATGTTACTGGCTATTATTAGTAATGGCAGTGACAATGTTACTGGCTATTATTAGTAATGTAGTGACAATGTTACTGGCTATTATTATTAATGTAGTGACAATGTTACTGGCTATTATTATTAATGTAGTGACAATGTTACTGGCTATTATTAGTAATGTAGTGACAATGTTACTGGCTATTATTAGTAATGTAGTGACAATGTTACTGGCTATTATTAGTAATGTAGTGACAATGTTACTGGCTATTATTAGTAATGTAGTGACAATGTTACTGGCTATTACGGTATTACTAATGTGGGGACAATGTTGCACTGGAACAGTGATGGTGATAACGAATGGTGGACTTTACAATGATGAGTGGGGGCAAAGAAAAAACGTACCGGTATGTTTGTCTTTTTGTTTTTTACTGATCCAAATTACTGTAGATCCGATCTGGCATATAATTGTTCTTAAACTGATGTTAACTTTTACACAGTTGATATAAAATATTTTACTACAGTATTTGGTTCAGATTTTTTTTTCTAGATCTTCCTCATTTAAAATGATATATTCTTATAGTCTTATATGCCGGTGCGTCTTTTACGGCGAAAAATACGGTATACGTAGTATGCAACAGCACCATCTACCAGCACATGACTTTAAGAAAATATATTTTTCCACTAGTTACTATTTGTTGTCAAAGCTGTGTCTATTTCTGAAGTTTTGATGAGTTGGGATTCATTTTATTTTGCTTGTTTTTGGTTTGCAAAATAATTAGCAAATTATAATAGACAGAAAACTTTGAAAATGGATTCAGTGTGCATTCATTTTGTGTGTCTGGATCTGTCTTTACTTTACAGTCCCAAACTCTAAAAGTAAGTGAATTTGTAACACTCACCGTAAAATTTGGACTTGGCCAAGATGCTGCCACTGAGACAAAATCCATCCTTTCTGTTACTGACATAAAAGGCTGAAACTGGGGGATGATGGGACACCTGGAAAAACAGAAACTCAGTAAAGATTAATGAGCAAAATTTCACCATCACTGCGAAAAGTACAATGTGAGCTTGATGCACAGAGACTGACGTTAACAGCCAAGTTAAAAAAAATGTAAAATACACAATCAATGCCTTAAAAATAGCTCATAAAATAGCAAGTGTGTTGAGGAATTTAAAACTAGTTTGTAAAATTTTCAAATCAATTAGTAATCGCACTTGATATAATAGTTGCCAGTGCAGTATTAGCAAAACAATATATCAGCAGTGTTTCCATCTACCGATTTGTATACACATTTTTGAAAATTGCAAAAAAAAAAACAAAACCCTGGATGGAACTGAGAAGGAGTTTTTATTCGATAAGAAAAAATATGCATGAACTATCATGGAAAAGCATTTACCAAATAAATCCCAGTATGTGCATCAAATAAAGTCATGTGATTTTACTTCAATGGTTTGTTTCTTTCGGAACTGTGGCGCGATGGGGTGGCATTAATGGACTGATTTCATTGCACACATTTAAAATGTTGTTTTTGTCATTCCAAAATTCCTAAAGTCTGTCATCAAAGTGTTTCGGAATCATCACCTCCCACAACTGACTATCAAAGACAAGATGACATGACTGCACATATTGCATTTCGTCTACGTGTTCTAAGACAAAAAGTAAGTTTATATATAAGAAAAAATGAAAATTTCTTTTCATATTTGTATCAGTGCATCAGGAAGGGATGATTTTGTTCTCTTGGACTCGTTGGATAGATATTATGCTTTATTTGCAAATATTTCCAGTTTTGCGTATAAATGTAATTTGCACCTTTGGATGCAAACATGGCTATTTACAAAAGCATTAGTAGAAATGTAGGTGAGATTGACAAAATTTTACTTAAAACAACAAAAAATGGTTAAATGGTCTTGTTTTGAAATGAGGTAATGCTAAACTCCTTGAAGTGAAAAAAAAAGCCAGACTGGGTGTGTGTTCTCCTCTACCTGCTCAGCAATGTAAAAGGTTTTGCTGTTGGTGCTGCCGTGGATCCACAAACAGCGAAATGTTTCTCCAATGATGGGGTTGTACGGCTTCTTTAACCCCTGTCAAAGATCAAAAATGAGTTAAACAGATCAACAAGATTGATTTCCCATCTTTGAGAAGCGTATTATTACCTTTGGCTTCTTGTAGAATCCAGAAATGTACCATTTGACTACTTTTTTCATTCGGTTATAAGCGTTTTCCTCGAGCGCCGCTCTAATGGAAGGCACAAACACACACTAGTTTAGATTCAATCAAAAAGAGATCCTAATCTAATCTCAGCTCACCATTTATATACACAATATATTGTAATAAAAAAAAAATTGTCCCAATACATATCATGGGGCTACTGGGAGACATCGTCTAGGATCTGAAGTGATTGTCATTCTAGTCACTTCTGAAACTTCTTTACCTTGTCTTCTTGTTTTATGTAATATGTACTAGGAGACAATAATCCTTTACTCACATTTTATACAAGAAAGATTATAAAAGTAACTCTCTTCATCACTTAGAGTTAAAAAGATGACAATGCAAACGTTAACACAGCCCTCTAGTGGATGGATGGTAACAAATTAGCTGCAGATTAACAGATTCGTTTTCTTTGCTCAATAGCTCGAGACCAGAATGTTCTTAGTAAACAAATAATACCTATTTTTAATCTGTGTTGTGTAGCGGACAAACTACAAAACATTTTATCAAAACAAGTTTCCCTCGGCATTCGCAGAAACACATTACGGTCTATGAGCAACCCGCTGACATGGAATCGCTTAGGGACCGTCTGCAAATGACCAGATCCAAAATATGTTTTACCCAGAATATGCTTCATAACTTCATTCTAAATTGCTCTATTACAACCAAAATCAAGCAACACGCCACTCCTCACCTGCATATTGTACTGCACGACTCAGTTTCAATAAAAATTTTAAAAATGTATTAGAGCATAATTTTTATTCTTGATTATTTGGATCAAAGCTCAATTGCTCCCATAAAAATCACTCTATTACCACCAAATTCAGGTCACACACACAACTGTTCTAATGATTCAATTCAGTGCAGGTCATCAAATTAAACTCAGGTTATTACAAAAAATATAAATAATTAATTATTATGTGTGTTTTGTCAATTCTCGAAAAAGTTGAAAATAATTGTTTGTTTGTTGATTGATGTTTTACATTTTTTAGCAGGGTAGATCACTTTGACCTGGTCATTTTAAAAGTAGCTCGCCAGCTGAAAAAGTGTGAGCACCCCTGACAGTAGATGATATTTTCACTTTGTTATTAAAATCCACAAATTACATAAATACGGTAATATTTTAGTGTGGTCAATCAATTAAAATCAATGTAATTAAATTAACAAATTAATTAATTGCTCCAGGAGTCTGTGATGAAGACCAACCTCCATGAACTAAACAAATGGAGATTTTTAAGGATCTGTTGAAACTCAAAAGTGTTCTTGAGACTAAAAAATCAGTATAAGGAAGTGCTCGTACTCAGACAGGAAGTCAGCATGGTAGTAGTAGTCAGAGAGCTTATCGAGGAAGGACCGAGGCTCCAAGATGAAGGTGGGTAGCACGACCTTGGACAGATCCATCCCGGGTCGAACCTGCTTCAGGAGTGTCCAGATAAGAGACTTGTTCTCCTCAGAGACTGTCTCCGTCTGAGAGGCTTCTCCCGCCTGAAACAAATGCACAGAGAGGCGAGGTCTTTGTTTATATTATCTCATATGTATGAATAAAACATATATTTGTGTGTGTATATGTTGCAATTTAAAATAAATAACTTGATTTAATTAAAAGGAAAGGTTTTAGTTTTTCGTCAGGATACAGAGGGAAAAAAAGAATTTTGTCTGTAACTCAATTTAAACATAACTTTAATTCATTCACATTAAATTGGAGAGTGCTGAAACAATGATTTCTGAGAAACCTGAGTAAATTCACAGTGCGACAAAATAATGTTATTATGCTTTACATCACATATACTTAATAGTAAACCCTTGAAAGAACTTTGATCATTTAGAAGATTTACAGGTTTTACAAGAAAAATGTCTTTAAACAGTAAAAAAAAACACATTTCGTATAATTTCTAGGAGGAATATTTCTCTTATTGTCATATGAGAGATGCACTTGACCCATGAAACGTGTGTGTACTGGTTGGTTTCTCTTTAGAAATGACATGCGGACAAGTTGAAAACCTCTATTTGGCCAATTTATTCTTGCAAGAATCTCTTGGGAATCGTAGATTTTCGGGAGTATTTTGATAGTTTTGTTCTGTTCGATGAATGGAATCAAATTTTTTTTTTAAACGGTAATAATGTATACTGTTAATATTTTTGCACGAGAGCCATTCCTTCGGATTATTTTCAATTATGTTATTGGACAGAGCTGCAAACAGCTGGCTGAGTTGCTATAAGGTAATGTAGCACACATGCTAACTAAGAGTGCTACATTCTTCTCCCAGAGCTGTTTTCATTTTGCAACATCATTCTTCATAATTCAATCACTGATCAATAAGTGAGTTTTCCACAAGAATATATTTTTGAATGTGATATTTGGGACTGAGACACATTTTCAATATGTGGCTTGGTCATTTTGGTTATGCCATCCCTATAAGAAAACCAAAAATACTCAACTAGTGACTGACATTTCTGCAAACAATACATTTCATTTAAATTAAGTTATTTTGAGAAAAATTACTAACAAAGTTATGCATATATTTGATAAACAGACATTGACTTATGACTTATAAACAAAATGATCAGATGTGATGACGGATTGAAAAACCGTGTGTAACTGGGGCCTTAACTTAATCAGAAGTTTTTGGTGTAAAAGACACAATACTAGTTTTGACCAGCAGCAGATTCTCAGATGGAGAATATTTAGGACTTCTCATTTATTCAAGACTTAATTGATTTCATAAATGCACACTGTTATTTATATGGGTTGTCATAGATATATTTATAAAACTATTGTCTGGTTGATTTCTGAGAGAGAACAGAAAATACAACACAAACAGGAAGTTACCTCACAACCAGGAATTTCCAAGCTCTTTAAATGAAGTGGCCGACAGAAATGTGTTATCTTATGGCTTAGAGCTCACAAGAGAACCACTGGCTCTTTGATGCCCCTTTTGTTTTTCCCCTCCTTCCTTTCCTCTTTGGACAGCATGCCTTTTCTAGCTCTCTCATGTATGATATTTAAGCTAAATAAAGCTGAAATTTAAATCTTGGTCTTTTTACTAGGTTTTGAATTAAAATTCAATAACAGGGTCCAATGGCTTTTTGAGTGTTTAAGGCTACCTGCCATTAACCTTTAAGTTATATGGTGAAAACTCAAAGGGGTAAATGCTGTAATTTTTGCTCTCAGGGCATGTAAAGATAAAGAATTTTCTTGCTGAGTGAGAGATTGTCACACCCCTGATTTTCAGCCTTTAACCTCTTAAACCCGAGAGTCCCCGGTACCCGAGACTTGCCCCTTGTGCATTACATTTCCGCTGATAGCTCATTAATTCTGAGAGTATCCACAATATAAACGCAAACACCAAAACCATGGCATCAAATGAAAGCTAACATCCAGCTGAATCCAGCGATATGCATATCATTTACATTGCATGAAGTCTTTTAGAGCAGGGAGCGAAAGTTCCCCTAAAAAAACGCCAGCAAAAACAATGCCAGTATGTAAATCTTGTCTTACCTTTGCCGTTTTTTTCAACAAAAGTTATTTCCATAGCGATAAAAGTCCGTTTGTTGTTATAATTGGTCGATAACTTTGCGAAAACTCCATTTTGGGTCTCTTCCCCATCTCTTTTCTAAGAATAACATGATCAAATATGGAAACACTCCCTGTGCGTAAAAGCAGTCCTCTCCATGCTCCGTGTCCTGTCCGTCTCAAAATGGTGGATATCATTGGATTCTACAGATTCAAAGCGTTCCAACAAGGTATAGAGCTCCCGGATTGGACATACGGTCGAGGGGTGGGCACACGGGGAAGTTACAAGGTTGTAAGCGGAATGAACAGAAGCTTACGCATGGCGCCCCCCAAGAACCCATCTTCATTTTGATACCAAGATTTGCAGACCTTGTAAAAGCTGAGAAATGCCTTATAAAGTGAAGGTATAGGATTTTTGGAAAATAGGCCTTAGGGCTTAAGAGGTTAATTGTTTTGTTAGTCAGAACTTTGTAAAATCAAGACAGGCCAACATTGTCTCCATCCGATAATTCTTGCTCGGTTATCACCATGAATATATGAAAATGTCCGAGCAGAGGGTCAATCAAATGAAACAAACAGGATGTAAAAAAACTCATAATACTGTGATTTCCTTTTAAATGTCAGGAAATTATTAACTAAACACAGTCTCTGTCTGAATTGTGGGAAGGGTTCACACAATTTGTTTTATTTTCAGGATTACCGGGATGGAAAAATGCTTTTAATATGATATTTGTCTCTCGTACCTCTCCGAGTTCCTCATGGCTTTGCTCGATGTAAGTTGTTTCCCGCAACATCTCGTTCGGATCGAGATCGATGTAGGAATCCTCCTGTCTTTCTGATGTATCGCTGTCACTCTCTTCGCTCTTTTCCATCACCTCATTTTCCCATTCCTCCTGCTCTTGCTCATTCTCTCGATCCGATTTATCTGAGTACAGGTCCGGATCCTTGAACTGATCGCTGTCATTAAACCTGCCAAATTAAACGAAACATCGGTTTTCACTGAAAATGTTTGATTGATTCCAACTCAAGTTTCAGCAATAAAAATCCATATCACATAAGCGTAGCCCCACATGGCTCTATTTTAGGACCAATGCCTGTTCATCTTCATGGTGTAAGTTATTGAGGATTTTTAGATTTTGAACAAAGATGACCTAGGATTTCAGCTCCATGTATCTTAGCTAAGATTGCGCCACTTGTCTCTTCATTTGTCTCAAAAAGTTGTAAAAGTTAGCATTCTGGCCAATCCTTAGTGACAATTAAATGTTAAATGGTGTTGTAAATTTTGACATTGAAACATTGATGTGATGGAGGTGAAAAGCTGGTAAGCTCACTGGAAGCCCTGCATGTTGTGTGCTCGCAGCAGGCTGTAGAAGTTGATGTGTGAGTGCTCAGTCGTCTGTGGCGATTCCTCTTTTCCTTCACGAATCATCGTCCTCTTCAGTAAACTGGAGCATTTCAGAGCCAGCTCCAGAGCATCCATCCAGCATCGCCCTGTGAACACACAAAAACAAACAGCGTTAGAGCAATGTCCAGCAAACGTTTTATTATTTTATAAAAAAATCATTTGGCTCTAAAAAGGGAAAATGTTCAAAAACAATTATATTGTATTTTGATTATCTCAAGTTTTACATCTATTCAGCCGTTATCCAGATCTGGCAATGGTACTTTTAAAATAAACCATTAATTTCAAAGAATTTCCATATTCACAACATATTATTCAGATTCAAATGTTGATTCTTTTAACTATATTGAGCTGTAAAACCAGCAATATTCATTTAATATGTTTAATTTATGTTAAAAAGAGTTTTATGTAAGAAAAATATGGAATATATATGACTATATATATATATATATATATATATATATATATATATATATATGTATATATATATATATATATAATAATAAATATATATATATATATACTATATTCGGAGACTCAGTGACTTGCTTCTTTAAATATGCTAATCATGCTTTTAAATCTCTTTAGAGCTCCGTCTCTCCTGTTACTAATATTTTATTCCTTTTCTTGTGTTCCTATTTTTTTGGCCATTTCTCATGTGTCGTTCTTATTTCCGGTTCCTTATGTTGCCCTCTTTCTCCTTGTTCAATTTTCTCCCTTTTCCTTTTAGTCTTTTGTGTTCCTATTATTCTGGCTCCTACTGGTTTGTTTCTCCAGATTCTGGCTTCTGGTTGGTCAGTGTATTTGTTCTTTTGTGCTGATATCCTTGTGTTTATTTTGTGGTTAGTTTACCTCTGCTGAAGTTTTATGTTATTGAGGTTTTCCCTAGTATGGGCTTTTTTTAACCTCGTCCTATCATGCTCAAAAGCCACCACATGGGGAAGTAGATGCTTCATTTGAGTTGGACAGTTTTGTTATCTCCAGGGGAGCGAACACCTGGTGTGGTGCTTCTTCCCCTGGATTGAAACAGTGAATTTAAGTAGTTTTTTAGTGCCTAGGACAGGAAACTGAATCCATAAGCAGCAAGAAGCAGACCAACGTCCCATGTGTAATCTCTAGTCTTCTATACCCAAGGTGTGATAAGAGCTCTGACTCAGACCAGGCCTTACAAATAGCCAGGAACTACTATGGGCTTTTTATGTTATTTATTTGTATAATAAAGTGATCCTTTTCAGTACTGTGATTGTGTTCACGTCATTCATTCCACATATGGGAGAGATCCATGACAAGCTCAAAATACTACACAGCCTGGAATAGGAAATCAATTCTTACACTTTTTACCTAACTCCAATTTGGTTTGCAGCTCTTCTACATTACATGAAAAGTTACTGGGATTTGGAGGCACATGTGGAAAGCAAATACCACACTGCGAGTGAAAAATGTACTTCAGAAGTGATGGCTCCACTCAGACTTTCTACATTACAAGTAGTTTATCTGACCACTGTGCTGCATTATAATCCCCGAGAGCTTCCTTGTTCACTTGAAGTTTCATGTTTCTCACCGTCTGATTCTGAGGCAGCTCTGAAGATCAGGTGGCTGCTGGGTAAGGGCTGAGTGATGGAACCCACAGCTTCCCCTTTCGGACCCTAGCATGACAAAAAATACGGACAACCAATAATTAGGAGAAATGTGCACTTACTGCTACCACAAGGTGTTGCATGAGTACACCAAAACGAAATCAAACAGCAAAAAGAAATGGTCTCTCAATTGTCATCTATTAATTTGTTTTGAGAAAGTTCAAGAATCTTTTTTTTTTTTGTTTTAAAAGAAAACTCAATTTAATTAAATGTAACCTTTACTGAAAAAGCACTCCCAGCTTGGTACAGAATGACCTGCCTTTCCGGTCCATGGGTCTCCTGTACTAACATTAGTATGGATATACACACATGAAGCTGGAAATGTATTTCCACACAAATAAAGACCAATATGCACATGTGTCATTTTTAGAAAGATACTGTTTGTACATCCCAAACAACATCAAAATGAATGAGAGCAGTGGTGAAGAACTGCCAAGTGACCTGTACAGTGTCTACCCCTGATGTGTGCTGGGGATAGGCACCAGCAGACCCCGAAAGGGATCAAGCAGGCTAGAATATTAAAGAATTAATAATTCATGGCCGCCCCCATGCTGTCTGTTTAACAAAGTTCATTCTACAACAACGATTTAAAGATTTTCCAACAAAAAATATATGTTGTTGCCATAACATTAATTTGTGTACAGCAATATGCTTTAAATTGTGGCAAAATATTGTTCTTGTACTTAACAATTCAATATCAAGTCATCATGGCAGTTTGTTTGTTAGTTTACCAAAGAGCTTTGTGCTAATTACGCTAAGAAAATGTCACTGCACTGACTACACACAGTATCCACGCACTAGACTCTTGGGTCTACAGACTGCATTACATAGGGCATTTGTTGTGAAGAGTTTTTTTTTTTTTACCTTGTACACCCATCAACCTGTGGTTCGAGACTCCCAAAACCAAACACTGAACTTTTCAAAATAATAAAAGGGTGTCTTTTAAAATCATAAAAGTGGACTTTTGTTGCAGAGCTCTCTCCGCGAATCACTTCAATCAAACAAGAGATGAAATACAAACGTGGTTTATACTTGATAAAATGTAAGTAGCCATGCACTTTCTAGCTTTTTTACAAGGTAAGGGCTAATGGAGTGTACCTTGACGGCCCAGATTGACTGCTCCAGCGGGTGAAAGAGTTTGAAGCAGAAACCATCTTTCTTGGAGGGCCTCTCAATGAGCTCACAAGCATTCAGAAGCACTGTCCCCACCCATTGACCGTTCTTATTCGTCTTATAGATGAGCAGCACCCCCGGCTTCAGCACACACCACAGCTTCGTCCAGCTCTTCAGCGTACCGCGAATCTGAAACCAACAAAAACAGACTAGATTATAATATTTATATGCCACTGTATTGAAATATATGTATTATTGTTAAGAGAGTTCTGGACAGAACTCATCTAATTATAAAAATTGTGTTTTTATTGCATTTTGTTTCACTTTTTCAATTGTATCCTTTTTTGAAGCGAGTGGAGAGAGAGGGAAGAATGGGAAAGGGTCGGGACTCGAACCCACGTTGCCCTGCGGCACCACATGTATATGTCTGGTATACTGTTCACTACACCAAGGGGCCAAGGACTGTTTATTAAAGGGCCATGAGCCCCTCCTGTTTCATGCGTCATCTGCCTGAGATTATTTTTAAAAAATGTGGAAAAATGAGTTTGTACAGCTGCACAGAGTAGGTTGGGGTGTGGCTTGGTGGAAAATCGAAAGATGACAGCTGATAAAACCCACTCATTCCTGCACTGAAATGGGATAGAAGTCCTCCACAATTGAAATCACATCGGCAGACAAACGAAAATTGCCCATTCTCAGGTTCACATAGCTTTCGAGGATCCAGCTACAAATCTATAGTTTTGACGTGTCGGTTGTTGGTGGTCAAACAACCGTATGAAACCAGAGTTTAGCTCTGACTTAATCACAGGGAAAGCCATGCATTACCTCAGCACCACGGAAACAAACAATTGTGAACCATTCTGAACTACTGCACGGTCTTGCAACTTGTCAAAAGTGAGGTGTCATTAGTAATTAATACACAGTGTCTTCTCATAAGATAACAGAGGTTAGGCTCATGAATAATTAGAATACTAATGAGTCGATAGTTCCCTTAGAGGACAAAGACCTAAGACCTAATTTCCTGGGAAATTCCTTTTCAGAAAATCAGAAATCAAATGACAGACATTACTCCGTTTTACCCAAAATTAAACGTAACAGACAATAAATGTGTCCTAAATAATGCAACACATGCAAATCACTGAAAATATCATATTTGTGACATGAAAACATTATGTTGTTGGGGATCTTTTGAACTCAAAAATGCTTTGTGCTATAAGGGCCAAATAGGCATCAAATTAGGCAACTTATTGAGGAATAGTGTGCAATTACTTGCTGGCATAGTCCAACTTATTTTATATTTGTTAATAGTCTAAAATTTCCCACTTAAAGCATTGCAGCTACAGAGGCCTTTTGATACTAAACCATTAAGACATCTTCAATGGCAGAAATTCTGTAAAAAAGCACATAATTTAAGGCAGGGGTCCCCAATTATTTTTACCCAAGGGCCAAATTGTACAACACAAACTAGAAAGAGGGACAAAATCCTCATTTCCCCCAGCAAGATCAAATAACAGCCTCCTCCAGCAAAATAACACTTAGCAAAAATATATATTTATTTTTATTGCTACTCCTTAATCATTGAACGTAAAAGAAAAGGAACATATTTATGTTATGTAAATGTTTGTGACGGTTTTCAAGGTCATCTTTAACATTTTTACTGCTTGCCATGTTCTCATTTGACATTATTTAGTCACTCATGGAATTGATTATTTGGCAGAGCTCGATCTGAAACAGCGAAGGGGTTTCAAAGTACGTTTTGCATGTTTGTTTATAGACATCAATGTCACTGTAAAATATGGTCATGGAGAATGTGCGTGCCCTTCACCCACACACGGACGCACGCAATCTGCGTTGACCAGACAAGATTTTTACTTGACATTAAATTGGCGTCGGCAAACATAATATGCCAAGTTCAGCAGTCTACAGTACAGTCCATGTGAGGGGCCAGTCAGAACTCCTTGAGGGGCCGGCTCTGGTCTGCAGGGCCGCCCTTTGGTGATCACTAATTTAAGGCAAAAATATTAGAGTGTGAAAAGACTTTAAACTGCTTTCTTTTCTCACATAATGTACCAAAAGTCTCATAAATGTCTCAAAAAGTGATGAATATTCCACAGCAAAATAAAAAGGAAATAACATTACACTTGTGAATACTCGTAGCTGCCCTGCTTCGGACAGTACCACTTTTACTTTTACCACTTTTTTTTTTATTATTCCTGAAAGAAATTTACTATTACCAGCACATTGTTCACACCAGTTTTTATTAATCTGGGTTTCTAAGTAGTCATTATCATTATAAAAAAGAGCCTAGACTGATTGATGTCTTTAGCACCTACAGTGACTGATGGATGAGTATATTTAACCTCCAGCATGACAAGTTATTATAATTTAAGATCGAAACCTGAGGTTCAGTCAGAGCCTGCGGGGCTGCATTAATATTTAATCACACTGGTTATCATTAGCAACGCTTGTTTACCCCTGCAGCGACTTGAAGACGTGACATTCCCTCTTTGACCCTGCTGCACGCTACAGAGAGATTACAGGAGATCTGGCATCACAATGGAGCGTCTGTTCAATCACCTTTATAAAGATATGTTTGGAACCAATGAAGACAACATACGGCTCATTTTCATTACGGTGAATAAAGGAAGACATCACTTTCAATGAAAAATGGGCTCTCATTATCTGCTTAAAATAAGCTTGAATGTCATGGACGTCCAGGAAAAATGGGTGGGATGACAAGAACTCCTCGCTGCAGATGCAGCTTACATCACAATTGAATGAAATGAAACACATTTTACAGGTTCACAGGCTGTAGCCCAAACTGAGCTGGAGGGCTACAGCCTGTGAACCTGATGGAATAAGTGGCAGCGAGAAACTCATCTCTTCTACACTGTAAAGGTGAAGCTAGGCTGGATATTTTCTGGCAACGTTGCAAATGTACAAACGGCATAAATGTGTAGAAGTGCATGTTAACCGAACAAACCTTGAGCCAGTCTGCCATGACTATGACAGAGGGGTCTGTGATGGTACTGAGGAGCTCTTTTGTGGCACGCTTCTTCTCCTCCCGGTAGTTCTTCTTCTGCACCTGAGCTCAAAGATGGATGGAGAGATGCATCAGAACTGCAACATGAATCATCATTACTGAGTGCAGCCTCACCTTGAGAGACTCTTTCTTCGTGAGTTTGTTTCCAGATGCCGATACGTCCTTGTCCGAGCCATTATAGAGCTTCGTTTCTGACTGTAAACAGAGCAACTCAGTTACTCATTTGTTTTCTATTCAAATACATTTCACATTCAAGATTAAATGACTAAATATGTAAATATTACGATCAGACATGCTTCTAAACAAACTTACAATCAACAAAAAGCTAAAAACTAAAATTTGTTTCATTTCATTCATTTAAATTTTTTTTTAATGAATAACTAATTTCAGCAAATGGAAAAAATGGGAGATTAACGTCAAAGCCAAGTGTCTAAATATCGGACAGTAAAACGGAAACACTGATTTTTATAATCCAACCTATTGGACAAAAATTTATTGACCAACCCATGAACATAAAGCAACTAATTAATATGTAACATACTGTTAATAGAAAATAAATAGTATATTTAAATATCCAAATTATTCAAAGCTTTGTGAGGAATTCAGACAGAAGCTGAGACAGGCTTTGGGTGGCCAGGAAGAGCTTCCAGATGACTGGGAAACTACAGCAGAAGTGATCAGGGAGACAGGTAGGAAGGTGCTAGGTGTGTCAGCTGGAAGGAGGAAAGAAGATAAGGAAACATGGTGGTGGAATGAGGAAGTACAAGACATCATCCAGAGGAAGAGGCTAGCTAAAAAGAAGTGGGACATTGAAAGGACTGAAGAAAGTAGACAGGACTACAAGGAATCGCAGCGCAGAGTGAAGAGGGAGGTGGCAAAGGCCAAACAGAAAGCATATGATGAGTTGTATGCCAGGTTAGACACGAGGGAAGGCGAGAAGGAATTGTATAGATTAGCGAGACAGAGAGACAGAGATGGGAAGGATGTGCAACAGGTAAGGGTGATTAAAGGTAGAGATGGAAAGGTGCTAACAAGTGAGGAGAGTGTGCTGAGAAGATGGAAGGAGTATTTTGAGGAGTTGATGAATGAGGAAAATGAGAGGGAAAGAAGGGAGGAAGAGGTGAATATTGTAGAGCAGGAAGTTGATAAGATTAGAAAGGATGAGGTGAGGAAGGCTCTGGGAAGAATGAAGAGTGGAAAGGCTGTTGGTCCAGATGACATACCAGTGGAGGTGTGGAAGTGTCTAGGAGAGACAGCAGTGGAGTTCCTTTCTAGGTTATTCAACAGGATTTTAGAGAGTGAGAAGATGCCTGAGGAATGGAGGAGAAGTGTCCTAGTGCCAATCTTTAAGAACAAGGGTGATGTGCAGAGTTGTAACAACTACAGAGGCATAAAGTTGATGAGCCACACAATGAAACTTTGGGAAAGAGTAGTGGAAGCTAGGCTAAGAAGAGAAGTGGATATTTGTGAACAGCAGTATGGCTTCATGCCCAGGAAGAGCACTACTGATGCAATTTTTGCTCTGAGAATGTTAATGGAGAAGTACAGAGATGCTCAGAAGGAGCTGCACTGCGTCTTTGTGGATTTACAAAAAGCGGATGACAGGGTGCCGAGAGAGGAGCTTTGGTCCTGTATGAGGATGTCAGGAGTGGCAGAGAAGTACGTCAGAGTAGTTCAGGATGACAGGGTGCCGAGAGAGGAGCTTTGGTCCTGTATGAGGATGTCAGGAGTGGCAGAGAAGTACGTCAGAGTAGTTCAGGATATGTATGAGAGAAGTAAGACAGCAGTGAGATGTGCTGTAGGTCAGACAAAAGGAGTTCAAGGTGGGGTGGGACTTCATCAAGCATCAGCTTTGAGTCCCTTCTTATTTGCTATGGTGATGGACAGGTTGACAGATGAGGTCAGGCAGGAATCTCCGTGGACAATGATGTTTGCAGATGACATTGTGATTTGTAGTGAGAGCAGAGAGCAGGTGGAGGAAAACCTGGAAAGTTGGAGGTCAGCTCTAGAAAGAAGAGGAATGAAAGTCAGTCGCAGTAAGACAGAATACATGAGTTTGAACGAGAGAGAGGGAAATAGAACAGTGAGGTTACAGGGGGCTGAGGTCAAAGGTGTAGGATTTTAGGTATTTGGGGTCAACAGTCCAGTGTGACAGGGAGTGTGGAAAAGAGGTGAAGAGACGAGTGCAGGCAGGTTGGAGTGGGTGGAGAAAAGTGTCAGGGGTGTTGTGTGACAAAAGAGTGTCAGCTAGAATCAAAGGAAAGGTGTACAGAACAGTAGTGAGACCAGCTATGATGTATGGGTTGGAGACTGTGGCAGTGAGGAAGAGACAAGAGGCAGAGATGGAAGTAGCAGAGATGAGGATGTTGAGGTTCAGTTTAGGAGTGACGAGGATGGACAAGATTAGGAACGAGCACATCAGAGGGACAGCTCAGGTTGGTTGTTTTGGAGACAAAGTCAGAGAGGCCAGATTGAGATGGTTTGGACATGTGCAGAGGAGGGATAGTGGTTATATTGGTAGAAGGATGTTGGAGATGGAGCTGCCAGGAAAGAGGTCAAGAGGAAGGCCAAAGACTAGATATATGGATGTGCTGAAAGAGGACATGAAGGTAGTTGGTGCAAGAGTAGAGGATACTGAGGACAGATTTAGGTGGAAACGGATGATTCGCTGTGGCGACCCCTAAACTGGGAACAAAAGAAGAAGAAGAAGAAGAAGAAGAAGAAGAAGAAGAAGAAGATTCAAAACTTTGCTGATGTTAATTTCTTTTCGGTTAAAACCAAGTGGTTTTGTATCAATACATTTTATAATAACATTATTTTAACATGGAATATAAAACTTTGAATAAAATCCTGGAATAAGGGTCCTGAAGACATAAAAGAAAATTGTTACATGAGATGTCCAACACAATGCAACAGGGATTGAAAATAAATGCAAATCTTAATTTTAAACTTTCAAGTTATTCTAATTCTGGACAAGAAAACTGAGACACTGAAGCAATATTTGTAAAACAAGGGTTTTAGTTTCATTATTCAGCCACATTTAAACTAAAGCTAAAATGGTATTAGGAACTTTAAAAGTTTAATTAATCAAAAGTAATTTCAAAAGTAAAACAAATGTTTCATAGTCCAAAACTTAACTAAAAAAAACAACAACCACATTGTGAAGATTATAATTGAAGATGGTGGACAATGAAATGGTAAATACACCACACTCAACACCTTAGTAATGAAGCATAATGACTGAAATAGTTGAAATTACATGTAAACTTGATCTCTGTATTTAAAAGAAAGGCTATTTCAGTTACAAAAAAATGTAGGATTAAACATGTTTTAATGAAGATTTTACACCCGATGAACTTAGCACCTCTTTTTTTTACCTTGTCCTGTCCGGCTTAGGAGCCACCACATAGGGGAGTAGGTGCTTCATGTGGGCTGGACAGTTTTGTTATCTCTGGGGGAGCGAGCACCTTATGTGGTGTTCCCTCCTCTGGATGGAAGCAGTGAATTTATGTAGTTATTTATTTATTTATTTATTTATTTATTTTTCCCATGGACCAGTTTGTATTAATTACATCAGGACAGGAGGGTGTGAAAAAGACTGGTGGTGAATGAGAGATGTAGATTAGACAGTACACTTGCGTACTGTTCCGGTATATTTTTTATTAAATAATATACATTTATTATTAGCGCGATATTAAGCGCAGCGGAACAATGTTCCTAGGCGACTTTCTGCATGGAGTGAGGCACAGTAGAGCTGCACGGGTAGCAGTGAGAAATGGCAACAGCGAAAGAGAAGCCAGAGCTTGAAGACCCTCCCACCTCACTACAGTCTCCTGTTTGGGAACACTTTGGCTTCTCTGTTAAAATACATAACGGGGATAGACGAGTGGATAAATTTAAAGTTGTATGCCGACATTGTTCCACGGAGATCTAACATTTTCCACTTCTGGAGATATTGTCATTGCAACCAGATCTGTGCTCTCTTCAGAAAATGTGGATAGGTTAATCTTTTTAGCCAAAAATTTAAAACTTGAATAGTTAGTTTTGTTGATTATAAGCTGAAGCTGTTGCTAGTGTAAAAAGTTTTCAGGTCCCAACTAGTTGCAGTATTTAGTTTTTTATTTTAAAAATGTGTATTTCTTTATAGAGTGCAATTTATTTAAAATATTACCCAAATGTGTCACTTTTATATATTTTATACAAGAATTCTATTGTGTATTGGCAGCTTTTCAAAATAAAGTTTTTGTAAGTTCTTATTGTTTTGTACCGAAAATTAACCGAACCGAGGTTATATATATATATATATATATATATATATGTGTGTGTGTGTGTGTGTGTGTGTGTGTGTGTGCGTGCGTGCGTGCGTGTGTGTGTGTGTGTGTGTGTTTATTGCGGTTAGCTCAAGCATTGAATCATATTAAGGGTGAGTGATTTGTCCCCTCTGCTTGATCTCCTGTCGCTTTGAGCTGTGATGGGTCTGAATAATTAATAACAGATAAACCCTGAAGCTCTACAGACAGCATGAGGACAAATCGATCTGACTCCCACCCAAGATCATCATGGGAAGTGTGAGCCTCACCTTGCTTTTGGAGATGGAGTGTGAGGAGTCTTCTTTCAAAGGCAGGATCTCCTCTTTACTGCGCTCAAAACCTGCATTAAAAAGAGGATTGCAGGGGTCACTTTGAGCACATTTAACCACGTTTGAACACATAGCTCTAGCAAATATTAAATGAAAATGTAAATATTTACATTTCAGACGCAACTGCTCTTAAAATGCAATCTTAAAATCATACATGTGATGTCTGTGTGATCGTGAATGGTGGTTTTATTGTTTGCATTTATTGTTTTGAACTACACTGTCATCTAAACCATAAAATTGTAAAGCGTCTAAATATAAACAATGATTGCTTGTGTTTACTTTAATTTTTCTACATGCAATTTTTCATCAAATTTGTCACCAAACACATTTTTAACGAACAATGTTTATGAAAAACACAAATTTGTTTATCAAAGTAACAGAGTACCTGCAAAGAAAAAAGATGTACATAACAAGGACAGTGAAACAGACCCTCTCCTGAACACTAGATGGCACTTCGGTGAACTGCATGTCATTCCATGCCACACAGTGGCGCAGGACAATTCAAATTGTGTGATGCACATTTATGGAAAAAGAAAAGAAGATGAGCAATCACTTATCTGTCAATATAAAACCAAAAGATGTGTTTTCGGGAAAACAAACCACTTCTTTTTAAAGCGGGTTTCAGATCGTTTTATGATAGAAGCAACCTCACCATCAACACAATCTGAAACAATCTGTCATTTGTCGTAAAAAGCTCCAGGTGTAAAAGATCTACACTTCAGTACTCTATTTATCTGTAGCAAGTGCAAAAATGTGGTATTTAGGCTTTTCTGTTTTTCTGACTTTAATCACTAAAAAAATTACAGAATTATTTGATGAAATGAAATCTGATTTCCTTTTTATTAGTTTTTATATGTATGATTTCGAACATAATATGTTGGTTATAATTGGAAAAAATAATGGGAAGGTATTCTTCCCGCTCCTGAATCTTTCCCCACACCTACATCTTTCCTCCTCTCACTCCCTTTTTCTTTTAACACCCTCCTGTCCTGATGTAAATAATGCAAGCTGGTCCATGCATAAAGTAAATAACCAAATAAATAAATAATAAATTGCGTAAATTTATTGCTTCCATCCAGAGGAGGAAGCGCCACATCATAGGTTCAGTCCGTTTGAGAGAACAAAACTGTCCAGCTCAAACATAGCACCTACCCTCCCATGTAGTGGCTTTTAGGCAGGACAAAAAAAAGCTGCCTTGCTTGTTAAATGGTGTGAAAAGAGGTTGATCTTGTACATTTACCTTTATGGGAAAAGCAATATAAATGCTGTAATAATACAGAAAAAAATCTTTTTCATCTTTAGAAAGAACTAAAAAAAAAGTGGAGCAGGGAGCATTTTTGTTCTTATTTGTCTTTATGTAAACATGAGCATATCCACGCCATCAGCACCTAAACACCCCAATTGGAGTATAAAATATCATTGTTCCTTTCTGCTAGAAAAAGCACATTATATGGATGATTGTCTTCTGAGATAAAAACTGCATCATTTTGGACGTAATGTGTAGGCGTACACATTACATTATATCAGGATAGGCATGTCAATATGGAAAAGCCTTTTTTTTTTAATTCCATGTTTGTTACTTTTTGTAAATTTGAGAGAATCTCATTGAAAAATAAGGCAACAGGGAACTACTTAACCTATGAAATAGAAAAAGATTTAAAGGTATTGTCTATGCTAAAGCGTCAGCCACAGGAACAAGAGATCCAATAATATAAATAAAAGAAATCAAACAAATAATAATTTATAAAATCTGCTAAATTTCAATTTAAAACTAAAATGATTTCTAATGCGCATCTACAATGAGGTGAAGTTCATCAAAAGCAAACACAATTGTTTCATGAATAAAATCACATTGTAGCATCTCCATCTAAATAATGCTCAAGTAAAGACAAAAGGCTGTTGTTTTAGAAATGACTGAACCACTTCCTATGCAAATGACACCCATCAATCATTTTTAGCATCTCTTGTTTTCGTGGTCGGCGATACGAGCTAAGCATTGTGTTCAGCACAGAAAAACAGCACTCCATGAGCCTTGAACATCTTGATAACACTCCACACGTCCTCAATGGGAGGAGAGCATTTGAGTATTAGCATGTTAGCGGCTCATTCAGCGTCAACAGCATCTTAATAAGATGTGGGCCTGACGGATAAATACAAGCAAAAAAATAAAGCAAGCAGCAAAGAAGGACCCAAGCCGCTGGGTGACAGCAATCATAAGTACAAAACCCTGACATTTAACCAAAAAAAATGAATGAAAACAGATGAGACAATGAGTCTTCACCTACGCCTTTTACACTATGTGTTGCACAATGTGACCTTCTGAGGGCTTATTCAAATGCTGGAGCGGGACTGAATTTTGGAGGAGGGGACTAATATTTTTTTAAAGGAATAATTCTACAAAATACTGCAGTTCCAGATAAACATAACAGAAAATAAACTTTTGAAAGGAACCTGTTGATTTACTGTAGTCTTTGCCACAAAAAATCTGCCTCGGATTTAAGGCACAAAGAGACTTTAATTAGCTTTAGCTTTGTTTATGAGGAAACCGTTACTGCAAAATTGTTCCCGTGAGACAAAATAGACATGTCATGATAACGGAATGTTAAGATGTGAGACGAAATACTTGCTTGAACAATTTATTAGCAGAATGATAATTCTTAAGATGCTGCGTTATAGTCAAGTCTCATAGTCAACTCTCTCTCTCTCTCTCTCTCTCTCCAAAATGTGTATGTTTGACACCACTGCAGTAGGAAATCGATCAGAAGCTGTTGCTTTAAGTTTTAATGATTATAGCACAATTTTGAGGTAATAAAGAGTCAGAGTGAACATAATTCATTGACAACGATTAGAAACAAAACTGATGTTTCCTTCTCTTGATTGGCTTACTATGTCTTTGCTTGATCAATACGACATGCGCACATGATCAATGCAATTGATTTACATATATTTTACTGGGAATAATCTACATGCTGCATTTGTGTGCGCTGCAATAAAGCTCTGAAGCCCCTGCTACAAGCGAAGTATTGCTGAGTGGAGTTAAAATGTTGCTAAGCAGAGTTTCAAAAAGATTAACATAACATGTAAAGTTTGTGAAGAGCTTTGACCTCTCAGTGATGTTGTTTACAACTATTTCTAAAATGAAGCACTTTGATGCACAAGGGTATGCTAACATTGGTCCAGCAAACTTAGCAATGGATTCATGCTTTTCCTGAAGAATGCAAAACACATTTTGATTTAAACAGCGTTTAGCTTGTTGCCTTCGTTAGAATGAGAAATTGAGGTTTCATTTGATTATAAAGAGCACTTAGATCTCAGATTGTGCCAGGAAAAGTGAATCTGAATGAACACATTAAAGAAACATGACTACAAGCAACGGATTGATCACTCAGACTAGCATAATTCCCATCATCTCTCTGGACCTGAAGTGGGGCACACACATAGACTACATTGTGAAGAAGGCCCAGCAAAGACTGTACTTCCTGCGACAGCTGAAGAAGTTCAATCTTCCACAGTCACTGCTAACCCAATTTTACTCTGCGGTCATCCAGTCTGTTCTCTGCTCCTCCATCATTGTCTGGTTTTGCTCCGCCTCTAAAGCAGACGTCCATAGACTTCAAAGGACTATTCACATGGCTGAGAAGATCATCGGTTCTCCCCTGCCCTCCCTCCAAGACCTGTACACCTCCAGAGTGAGAAAGAGGGCTAACAAAATCACTCTGGACCCCACTCACCCCGGACACCACCTTTTTGAGCTCTTGCCCTCTGGCCGCCGCTTCAGAGCCACCAACACCAGGACTGTACGGCACAAACAGAGCTTCTTTCCTCAAGCTATCCATCTGCTGAACTCTTAGCTCTTATCTCCCGTCATCTGTTACCCGCTTCTGGACTCTCGCACATTTCATCTCCTTGCAGTTTGCACTAAAGCACACCACACTTTATAGACTCCGACTGTTGTGTGCACTTTATTATTGTAGGTTTGTGGTTTGTATTGTACTTTGTTGTTTGCACTGACGGCTCCTTTGTATCAAAAGGAATTCCTTGTGTGTGCACACACACACATGGCAATAAAGCTACTTCTGATTCTGATTCTAATTTACTGGAGGAAAACCACATCCAAGCATCACATTCCTATCAGACTTTAACTACAATTATACAAACCTCACATTTCATATTAAAAACACTTTCATATAACAGACATTTTTTGCCATCAGTGTCTTAAAATGACGCTGATCCACAATTGTGAATATAAGATTTTTTTTTTTAACAAGCATCTTTGAAATCTTGCAAAATACCCCACTTCCTGTTAGGCGGCGCCTGAAAGGTGTTTCACCTGATGATGTACATGTGTATGAAGTATGGAGTTTAATCACAGTCTGGGCTACAGCAAACTTCTACGTTAAACCAATTGATGAGCACGGCTTGCCCCGCCCCCAGTCCATCTCAACTCATTTCAAATTTGGCCCTCCTCTAATGACCATCCATTTCAGCCTGAATTGTCCCTGGGGTCTGTACCTGTCGAAAATAAAAACAGCATCCTGCTGCTGCTGATGTTTTCCTGTGCTTTTTCCAGTCAGCAGAGAGGTGTGAGGTTGAGTACAAGTCCCTGTGTTTCTGAAGTAAAATCCACACATTTCTGATAATCCGGAGAAAAGAGCAGAGACCAGAGGAAAACAAGGATGAATTTTTCTAATTTAAATGGGAAGAAAAGTATAAACCTTGTTCTGCAACCATCAATTGACGGGGTGTCAACCCTGACATGCATCTGAACGGTTAGACTTTAAATGCAGCTCCTCAACTATATTAAAAATAACAATAATCAATGATATCATAAATTGTTATTATAGAATGATAACCAGTGGTGTAATTACAAATACTCAAATTACTGCAATTGAGTAGTTTTTTTTTTTCTCAGAAATTGAAATTTAGTGACAAGATTTAAACAGGGAGTACATTTCTAGTTCTAGTTACCTCCAATCAAATTGCGTATAAAATTTGGTTAGCACCCCCCCCCCCAATGATCTAGTGCAGTGGTTCTCAAACATTTTTGAGCCGCACACCCCTTAAGACACATCAGCCTCATGCGTGTTCCCTTTGGTACCAATGACTCTTAATAAGTGACGATAAATAGAGTATATAAAATGTGGAATGAATACTGAAGAGTTGACTGCCTTTCTCTTGCGTACACCTTAGGGCCTTTCGCGTACCACCAATTGGGAACCTCTGGTCTAGCGAGTGTAACCAATCCAATACACCACTTTATCCAATATCACATCAATACAGTCAATAGAAAAAGAAATTATTTTGTAAGAACAGTTTGTTTATTTCTGCGAAGGACTTGTCCTGGGTGTACCCCTGCCTCTCTCCCAATGTGCGCTGGAGATAGGCACCAGCAAAAAGTGCCTATGACCCCAAAAAGGAATAAGCGGGTTGGAAAATGAATGAATGAATGAACTCTTTTATCGTTTCAAGTGCATCTATTTTTGCTCTCTCTATATATAACTCTTTCTCTATTTTGTTCGCTCTATTTCTTTTTTCCTCCCTTTCTCTTTCACTAGATCTTTCGCCTCTTCCTTCCTTTTTTGTGCACCATATTTTTATCTTTCTCTCCTTCTTTTTCTATCTCTCTCCTTGTTTACAATCTATCTCATTCTCTATCTAATTCTCCTGTATTCTCCTTTTTCCTCAATCACTTTCTCTCTCTTTTCAATGTACCCATCTCTCATCTATTTCTCTCTCTCCTTTAATTTTTCTCTCCTCTTTATCCTCCAGATTTGAACTCTCTCTCTCTCCCTCCCCTCATGCTATCTGTCTATTCTTTTATGCTCTCCTTTTTTCTCCCTCTCACTCTTCCCCCTCTCTCTCTCTTGATCTATCTTTTTCCTTCTTCTCTTTACCACTTCTCTATTTCTATCTTGCTTAGAAACTGACTACTCTTGAGAAGTTTTAGAAGAGCTATTTTTTTTACTCGTACTTTAGAACAGATACTTTTACTCTACTTTCTTTACTTTTTTGGCAAGTAATGGTACTTTTACTTGAGTATGAAATTTCACTGTGAAAAGCACAGTTGGTAGCACTGTGGCCTTCCAGTTAGAAGGCTGTCAGTTCAAAACTCACCAGTGACCTTCCTGGAAGGAGTTTGCATGTTCTCGTGCTTGCGTGGGTTTCCTCCGGGTACTCCGGTTTCCCCCACAATCCCAAAAACATGTAGCTGAATGCAATGAGCTTCTATAGGATTTAACCCAAAGTTAATGCTTTTAATGCAAGATATTAGTCTTCACACAAACCCTGTTAATCTTCACAGATTCCAAAGCAAAATAATACTCTCTGAGTCCATTAGCTAATCTCAGCTCAGCACACTCCAGCAACTGTTAAAAAGGCACTATGTTAATGAAAACACTGGATAAGTATGCAGACACAATATAATCAACGCATGCAACATGAAGACTCAGTTGTGGCGCATGGAACATGTTTAAAGAAATAGTTACCAATTATTGATAAATAGTCCCTTATAAAAACCTGTTTATACTTATTTTTTCCTTAAAAGTGCAGCTACTCTTTCCAAGACCAATCATAATCAATGAATAAAACAAGGCTATAAATCCAGCTTTCTAAAACATATGGCTTACTGCATTACACTGAATGTTTAGTCATGGCATCCCCCCCCCAAAGCACCATTTGAAGTTTAAAGACACAGCCGTGTCCATTTAGGACCCACCTGGGAGGCAGATGGAGAGTTCATTGTAGCCTCCAAAAGAGGCATTTCTGATGAGTTTGCGTCCGTCAGGGTGAGACGGCCGGCCCGAGACGGTTCCTGCACAGGTGGAGAAGCGGCGCCGGCCCAAAATGCCCTCCTGCTTCATCATGAGGGCAAGCGAGGGGCTGTGGCAGCAGATCAGCAGTCACAAACACTCACAGACATGCTCCACTGATTGCTCTAGAGCTGAATACACACTCACTCGATCGTTCGCTCCCTACAGCCAGAGTCCCTCCCTCTCTCTCCCTCTCCCAGTCTTTGAGACAGAGGGTTAATGATGGAGAGAGAACAACTGAGAAAGAAGGTGAATGAGTAATATGATAGAAAGGCCAGGAGAAAGTGCAGGAGAGAGAGAGAGAGAGAGAGAGAGAGAGAGAGAGAGACAAAGCCTGTGTTCACACGATCAGCTGAAATCGGGCTGAACTCTGATCAGTTTTAATGGAGTGATTTATACAAATCCTTTCAGTCTGAGCACCAGATTAAAGTCCCTGCCACTTAAAACAAACAATCAACCTATAATTTAGCCCCGCCCCTCTCAGTAGCTGTGGCCAACACAGATATGCTGCTCAATTCTTTTCAATGGGACCAGTCTGTGTGACAGCTTTTCCCATGACTCATTTATGACAGAAAAGGGACCAGCTCCTTCAAGGAGGAGTCAAATGGGGCCTGAATCTGCAATGGAAATATAGGACCAAATATTTGATGCAGAAGCAGTAGATGATGAAGAATTTGATTGAAAAGGGATGATTCCATTTCTTCACCTAGCCCTTCCCCTGGTAAATCGTGGAGCTGCAAATATGCAGCAGAACCATGATGTATGCTTCTGAATAGAGGTTTCGATGTAGCCTACACCAAAAAGAGCATGTGTACTTCTTTATTCTGTCTGTGTAGCTCTGCAATAGCTCTTCCAAATCACTGTCTGGGGGTTTGGTTTCTAGGTTTTGCTGTGTCGTTTTTTTTCTGATTTTCTGCAGTCAATCTGATCAATGAGCTGCTAAATAATACTCGCTGTATTCTGCTGAAGCAAATTTGACAGCCGACAGTGTGAACAGGGTCTTTGAGACACACACATATCCCCTTTTCATGCAGTGCAGGTGAGAACAGAACCAAGCCCCAAGTACCAAAGCTTTTGGTAATTCAGAAGTCTTCATGTCACATTTGTATTCTCTCACTTACTCTCATAGACTAGATATGTACACCCTTAAAAACAATTCTTTATCATCCAGCAACACATATTTCTCAAACTATATATTAACCTGCATTTTTAAGACTTTAAGTGTATTTAAATAATTTTTGAACTGGAGTACATTTCTTTCTGATCATTATTGTCAAAATAGTCAATATGTTGTTTACAATCAACCAACCAACAGCAAACTAACAATCTGACAGACAGATCAACTGACTAAACATACACTAAACCACTAATCCAGCAAATCAATTAAATCTAAAAGACAGTCAGACCAAATAACCAGCAAACAAATCCGTCAACCAGCAACCCAACCACCATACAAGAACCAAATTCCCATTTATTCATCCAATACACGAATCACCAAACCACCAGCCTACAAACAGGTAAATGACCAAACCATTTATCCACCCAGCCATCCAATATGCAAACCATATAAACCTGGCCAACAGACACTCAGGAACCCAACCACCATACAAGACCAACAGATCAGCCAACCTTTCAACTGGACATCATAGATATACAACATTCGTGGAATTTAATTTATTAATGATATTTATGTTTTGGGCTTGTGGGGGAAATCAGAATACCTGGAGGAAACCCACACAAAAGAACATGCAAACTCCTCCCTGTTTCTATATTGCTACTGTGTGGTATAACAACTCATTTGATTGTATTACAACCTAAAACACTGTGCAGGTTTACACAATCAAGAATGTAGCAATCAAATAAGACATTTAAAACTCCATCACAAGATCCCCATAGAAATGGTGATAAGATGCAGAAAGCATGAATGCTCAGAATGGCCCACGCTCTGTGACTCTGCACTCTTGTCTATGATGTAATGGAAACTATTGTATGAGGGATCAGGTAAACCCCTGAACGCAAAAGTCCTAGGCCGCAGGAGTAAACCAAACAGTACTGAGAAACAATGAGCCTTTGGGAACCTCAGTCACATCAGCAGCCTCCAGTTAATGTAGAGCCGCCAGATGTCAACAAGAGCATCTCAGGAGGAGGCCAAACACTGCTGAGGGTTCAAGGAGCTCTGAATGTTCCTTAAAACATTGTGTTCAGTTCCAAACTACCAGTGCTAGTGTTAGACACCAGTTCAAGAATTTAAACAAGTTCGATTCACCTGAAAGTACCAATCAGGCCTTAACCCCCATTACATAGATGCTGACACTGTTGCTAGGCAACAGGCAGGGTAAAAGAAGCAAAGTAGCAGACAGAGGACATGGCTATGAATGCTGCACTCTCCTGCGTAGTTAAGAAGCTCCAGATGATGCTTCAGATGATTCTCATTATCCTGGTAGAAGTGAACATTAGAGAGACCATCCATCCTTTTCAGCTATTAACCTATAGGCTCATTTACATTTTAATTTTACTTTTACATTAATCCATTTGGTGGACATTTACACTGTACCAAAAGAAAGTATTTTAGCAGATATCGCTTTCCTTGGGAATCAAAACCCAAACATGGCTATAATAAGCATGATTTATCATAAACAACATCTTTAAATCAGCTCTCCTCCAAACACCCAGTTTACAGCTCTTCCTTTTTTTCTAACTTTCTGAGGCTAAAGTTTCATAACGAAGCTACAGTTAATTCATGGTTCTTTTGCACCTTAAATCAAAGGCAGATTTTGTATGGAAAAGAAAAAAGTAATTCAGCAGATTCAGTAGTTTCTTTTCTGTATATTTTTAAACTGCAGTGGAATGTTGCTTTACTTCTTTAAAACTATAATAGTATTCCACAGTATTAACCCACAGTAGTTTGGTATAAACCAGTCTTCAATATAAACTGGATCACGATGCCCAGAGCTCAGAGATGTTCAAAGAGTAAAGTGAATAAAGAGAACATTATAATTGAGAAATATAATGGTAAAATTTGACTGCTTTGTGGAAATTAATTATATATATATATATATATATATATATATATATATATATATATATATATATATATATATATATATATATATATATATATATATATATATATATATATAATTCTTTTCTCTAGCGGCTCTGGGGGTGAGTTTCTGTGTACTTCATAAACAAGTACACACTAAAACTCAGAAAAACAACTGAGGTCAACACCTTCTTAATCTTTTCCCAAAAAAGCCACCAGTTTGTTTTGTTCTCAGGTGCAGGTGAATCCTTTAATTCTGAAAGCTTTATGTCTTGTTGTTGTTGTTGAGGCTTGTATCATTGTCCTTTCTTTGACCTCAAAAACAAGTCTTTATTGTCCAAGGACAATGAAAATGATCTACCGACAGTAAAATGGTTTCCCCTTCCACTAAACGAGTAGCTTAACAGGTCAAACTCAACCATCAATAATGATTGACCAGTTAATAATTCAGGCTGCTAGGATGACGGTCTGGTACTTCTTGAATGCTCTTGACTCTAGTACTTGGCTAGCTAAAATTAAGAGAGTCTTAATTTACAAACTACTTTTTTGTTTCAAATGTTTCAAAATAAATAAATTTTTTAGGTCCTTTATATAGGACATTTCACAACACTCAAGATTGCAGGGTCACAACAATGAGTGGATGAAATGCATGCCAAGGTAAAGCCTAAAAAGGTATTTAATTATATAACAGCCAATAATATTAAAACAAGAACAAGAAAGCCTTCAAAACAACTTATTTTCTTTCTCCAATAATGGGTTAGATGATAACTATTTATTTACACGTTGTACAATATACATTTATTTGAACTATTGTATGGTCATGCTGCACCACTTGCACTGAATATATTGTAATATATATATATATATATATATATATATATATATATATATATATATATGTATATATATATATATATATATATATATATATATATATATATATATAATGTATTATTCAGAAACACTTTAGATTTTTCTGAGTTTTTCTGTTCTTTCTCTAGAATGTGAAACATCCTGGTTACTCAACCTAACTCAAAGCTGTTCACAAAACTTCCTTAACTGAAGCTCTATGATCAAACACATAGTGATGTCACATGTCGACTAATCAATATTGAGATTCGTTGTCGATGACTGACTTGACTATTTTCGAAAACATCAATGCTCTCTCATTATCAACTCCACTCTTCATTTATAGATAACATGTCATAATGACCATCCATCACTAAACGCTCCTGTTCCAAAACATAAGGAACATTGAAAGCACATAAAGCAAAGAGCCTGAGATGCTCAACAGGTGTTGCGGAAGTCCCTGGAAGCCTTACTCAACCCGAGCATGAGCCTGGATTACCAGCCCACCAAATGAGCTTTATGAGTCAGAGCTCAGGGTACAGCGAGCAGCGCTGAGCACAGCGGCCAGAAAACACTTCACCTGATGCTACCGGTATCACTCAGTCACGTCCTTTAACTTATAACAACCAATCTCCTCAAGAAACCACAGAAAACAAGCTGCAATACACCATCCATGAAAGGAAATCATGAACAAAACAAAGGGCTCAACAAATAATGTCAAATAAAACTCAAGGAAGATTGATTTTCAGTCTCTAAAGCTGAGTTTCATACTTCCTTTTCTACACCCCTAGTCAAACTACTCTGTTTTGTGAATGAAGGGGTACAGCAAAGAAGTGTGCAGCCCTTAAATACTTGCCTGGAGCCACACTCAAAACAAATCATCAGATGGTTGCCAGAACAACCAATGTGATTTTGTTAGTTTTCATGTAGCATGTCAATATATCGATCAGTAAAAGTAATTTAAATCAGTGTAACGAAACTAATTTTACCTAGTTTTCGCCATTTACTATCCTAATAACTTTAACATTACCCAATAGATTTTGTAAAATGTTCATATGTTTACACAATTAAAAAATGTAAAACTATCAGGAAGGATGGATTTGCTGGTCCTTAAGAATATGGCTTTGTAGGCGTCTTCGGATTACGTATGTATTATTCATTCATTCATGTTTTTACCTGCTTATTCTCTTTTAGAGATCTACAGCTCACGGGGGAGCCTCGAACCAGCATCCGTCTAACTGCCAACCTTATAACTGCAACTGCCGAAGGGACAACTATGATGCTGTTAGTAAAGGATCACATACGCATGTTTCCTTTTTGATTAGTGAAGAGAGGCGCCTGTTTTTGCAAAGTCATTGCTGAATACTTATTTTAAAAATGCTATGAATTGGTTGGTTTGGTAGAGTCGTTACAGCATTTCAGGGTAAACTCTGTTACCACTACTGTCCCAAAGAAGTTTGATCTGGAGGTACCTGACTAAATCCTTTCCATTAATCTAAACAGTGATAAGAATTATTCTGGATCTTGACCACAGACTTTGACAAAGGAGCAGCCGTTCCAGTGCATTTTAACATTTTTATTTCAATATCGTATTAGATTAGAATTCAATGTTTGCCTTCATGACAGAAAAATGAAATACATTAATAAATAAACATAAAAACGTCGTATTAATAATAATATTACCATATGTAAGTTGTAGGCCACTTTGGATAAAGAGTCTGCTAAATAGATAAATGTATTTTAGTGTTTAACTTATTACCTTAAACCTACGTTTTCTCAAAACAGTACAAAAACAAGCGTCATGATGTTACTTAAATAAAAACAAATATTTATGTCATAAAATATACGTTTTCTTGTTTAACTTTTAATCTATCTTTAAAAAGAACAGCTTTCCAGTGGCTCAGTCAAGACTATTCCCCTTGTGCAAACATCATTAGTTTTAACACAAAGTAAGCAAAAACTGTCTTCATTCCTTAAAATGAATAAAAGCATCTGCCTAATTGTATATATTATGCAATACTATGTATAGGCATAAATGTAAATATTGAGTAAAAAATGAATTTGTGTCTTCTATTGGTATTGTATAAAAAAAACAAAGCATTGTTTTAATAACACAAAACTTTTACTGAACTACCACTACCATTTCGAGTAATAGTACCGTAATAACGCCTAATCGATAGTTTCAACACTTGCATTAAAAACATCCAATCAATGATTTTAGAAAGCCCACATTTCTACCCTCTCTTCATCTGACTAGCAATATTTAAAGGCGATCTTAACCAGATACCTTCCTTTTCTAATGCACAGAAAACCTTTGCTTGGATTCTGTTCTCACCGCAGGCGTGCAATGCAACCAAACACAAACCCCAAACTTGCTAATCTTTGCTAGCCGAGTACTTGCCTTGAGCGCAGGACGATCCAAACACAAACTACTCATAAACAAAAATCAAACATTACATCCAATCCTCCTCACTTGCAAACAAAATCCACATAATATTTCCAGACAGCTACAGAATGTGAAAGCTCGGTATGCAAATCACCAATTTCTGATTTGTCAAAGAGAGAAGACGTTTAAGAAAAGCAGCTCCTGATTGGCTGCGCAGTACGCTGTGCATTTTAACTCCATTTACTGATGAGTCTAATCCATTTAATCCAGGCCACACACCTGCTCGGGTCTCAAAGAGTGCCAGGAGGAACCAAAGAGGATTTAAGTGTGTGTCACCGGCCATGCTGATGCTATTCCTGGTGAATAAACCGGGAGAAAGCTATGGCGTCTCGTGTTGGGTTTCACTGAATAATTGAGTGAAATGAAACACAGAGAAGCCAGATGAACTTTCAATGAAGCATCGGAACAAAACATGATTCATACGAGTCAGAAAGGGTCTTCAAAGGATGCTGTTGCTATGGAGACATGTCTGAAAGCATTGACCAGCTGAAGTTAGCAAGTCAAGCCTTGAAGGGGAATAAAAACTCTCGTGTCACACACACGACACTTTATATTTCAACAGATGCTTTATTTCAAGCTTTTCACCAGTGTTGAATGAAAACAGAAGTATATTTTTTAAATGTAATATTTATGTAACACAAGGAAATTAGTATCAATAAGCATTTGAAGAGTGAATGCTCTCCTTTGCATGATGATTTAGAAAAATAAACAGAATTACAAATTTTTCACACGGTGCTGTTAAATATCAAAGAAGTCCTGATTAAAATGTTTGAGGAAGTTAACTGAGGAAAACAAATGCTCCATTTTCACTCTATATGAAAATTGATTGAAAAATGCATATTTTCAACACAAGATCTAACAGAACTACAAAAAAAAAATACTTTCGGCTTATATGTCAACCACCCATTTGCAGATGTCACAGGCATGTGAACAAAAGAACTAATTACAGCATTTTAACAGCTTGGAAAAAAAATGGTCATTGTGCTAATTAATTCCTGCTGTCTCTACCCTTTATTTCTTTCACCCCCTCCTTATTAAGATATTTCTTATTCTATTTAAGTCCTCCATTTTCCCTGTCATGTTACTTGTTATTCTTCCGAGCATACTGTGTCTCCTCATCAGTGCCTGCTTCAGCTATACTTTGGACCTAATCGTTGCTCCTGTTTTTCTGATTCCGTTTCAGTTGGACAGTTATGGACCACGACTTGCCAGTTTTTTTACTTTTGTTCAGAATCAGAGCAAGTTAGTTTATATAAATTAAACAACAAAAAAAAAAACTTTTCAAAGAAATCTAATTTTGTTTCTTAATTCATTTATTAAAGAATGTTAGTGGAATTTAGCACTTTTGGGTTTTTTGCGGAAATCTTTTTTGAAGCAGTGCGACAGAAAAAAGGGAGGGTGCTGTGAAGCATATTTTTTTTTATTAAATACAGAAAAATAAATCATATCACTAGAAATAGTAATATATTAAATTGTAATCTCTGCTTAAACATGATTAAATTTGGGAATAAAAGAATGGAGCACATTCAATCAAATTAAAATCCCCATTATAAAAGCCAAATCCTCCTACAGCATTGAAAACTGATTGATGTATTTGTGTGTTTTTTGCAGGTGAAGCTTCATGTGCCTGAGACCTCTGAGATCTAATAGATTTGAGCAGGTTGAGTGATATCAAGGGGATGACGACACCAGCATTCAATGCTTAGAAATGATTTTCAGTAGCACAAAAAACAAACAATAGAATGAAATGCAGAAATGTAATAAGTAAACCTATGTTCCATGGAAAAGTGCAGGGCACTGAACAAGGGTTGTGGATGGGTTTCCAACATGACCCAATGACCCAAAACAGAGTGTGAACAGGTAGCCAGAGTGTCTCAAGAAAAAGTGCATGAAAGTAGTGGAGAGTTCTAATCAGTCTCCAGACCTTAATCAAAAAGAAATCAAATAGCGTTCTTCAGTCTCGAATCATTGCACACAATGTTTCAATTAATTCTTGAACAATGGATTGATGCTTTTAGATTAGGGGTGTGACAATATAACGTGGCACAATATTTTGTGGAGCTACTGGGATATATCATCTAGGAGCTGAAGTGTATTTGCATTCTTGGAGTGATTGGGATTGTAGTCACTTCTAAAACTTCTTTACCATTTATTCTTGTTTTGTGTAATATTTACTAGGATACTGTAAATGATCCTTTATAAACATTTTAAGCAAACAAAAAAATATATAAAATTAACTATATTCATCACTGCAAATATTAACACAACCTCTTATTGGATGGATGGTATAAATCAAACTAGACCCTATCCTTCTGAGCTTTGTTAAATAAACAATAATTAGTTAAAATATCGTAGAGTATGAATCGTACCATGAGCAGAATGTATCGTCACACCCCTATTGTAGATACATGTTCACTAATGAAAGTGTTATGTGTTCAGTGTGTATTTCAACCACTTTGTTTATTTCATTAAACGATTGTGCTCTTGTACCGTGTGTATAGCTGATGCCGGGGCTGAGGGCGGGGCTTGAGAGCAGCTCTTTACTGAGCGTGTGCGATGTAGTCTCCTTCCCACGCTGACTCATCCTGGCTGGGGTCAGCAGCGTAGCATCATCACCAGGCATTACGGCAACTGCAAAGAAAATATGCTTCAGTCCAACCAGTCTAGCTCGGTATTGGGTCTGGGGAGCGGAATCACATTTTGAAGTTTTGGGAAAAGTTTTTGAAGCTAAGGAACATATGCTTTCAGAAATAACACAAATAGTTTGAAAATTTAGTTTCAAATATTAGAGTTTATGAAATATATAGTTTTTTCAATATATAAAATAAATCTTACACTTTTCAACATTTAAAGTTTACTAAATATTCTTTAATAACCAATTATTACATTAGTTGAATGATTAATAAAAAATGGAGCATCTACTAACTCAATGGTTGGCAGAAATACTGGTGACCAAAATCACAGATGGGCAGCTGTTTTACAATGGAACGTGGAAAACTCACATAACAGTAAAAAGACATTAACTGCGTTTCCATCCACCAATGTTTATGCCAATTTTGGAATATTGAGAAATACAGAGAAAAATTGTGTATATATTACTATGGAAAAGCAATGGCAATGCGTTTTTCTGTGGGAAAAACAAAGTAGTTCAGGATATCATCTCCCAGAACTGTCTTGACGGGCTGCGTTCCAAAAAAGCAGTCTCCTGCCTCCAAAAGCAAGATGACATGAATGCGCGTATTGTGTTTTGTTTACGTGTTCTAAGACAAGTTATGATAAATGATACAGTGGTACCCCGAGATACGAATGCTTCATTTTCAAAAATTTTCAAAATACAAAAGGTCTCGCAGGAAATTTTTGGCTTCGAGATGCAAAAGAAAAATTAGAGATATGAACATTTACAAGCTGTTCTGCTCTTTTTTGTATGACGCTTGTTTGTATGACGTCGCGTTGCACTTCTGGGTTCTTGCGCTCCTACCTCCCAGTGCAAAAAGGGTCTGTTACACTTCAAAACACTTCAACAACACAGCGAAACATTATGTATAGTTTACTAATAATGTACTATAACAAATATTTACGAGTCAAGTTGTCGTAAAAGAAATAATGTTTATAACGTGGGAAGTGCTGTTCTCTAGCGCAAGTTATAGAAACCCTGTGACACGTTCTCAGAAGCGCTCTCTCCATCTGTCTGCACCTGTGCTTGAAACTGTGTTTGTGTTAGTAATTCGTGAAATATCTCTTTCATACGTGGTGCTGTAATGTTTTCTGCCATCCATTCCACCTCCTCCGACACATCGCTTCACTCAAGGTAAGGTTTCACATTTGTGTACATATTACATATTTTGCCTGTGTTTTATTCTGTTTTATTATAATTTATTACATTAACATTGTGTCGATTTAAGGATTGAAGAAACGTTACTCGATTTTTCTCTGGTTTTCCTTTTTTCCATCTACTTCTACTGTTGTTTCTGAGAACCGTTGCACGGATTAGATGTTTTACATGTAAAACTTGCTTAGACATACAAAATGTTCAAGATCCGAAAGTCACCCTGGAACGCATAAGTTATGATATACGAAAAAAGGTCAGCAACTTCCATTTTTCTTTTGATATTTGGCACCAGTTCATCCAGAAGTGAAGATTTTGTTCTAGGACTCATTTGATTTAAACGCAGCTTTATTCACAAATATATTAAGGTGATATTCTAGTTTTGCACATAAATTTAATTTGCACTTTTGAGTGAGAACATGACTAATGAAAGTTAACTGATACAGTTAGGCTGCAGTTTATGTCATTGATTTAAAAGATGTATTAGACATAATAAAAAATAAAATAATAAAAACTTAATTAGACAAAATAAAACAAATTGAATAAAAAAAAGGTTAAATATTGATAAAATGCTATTAATAAGCATACACAAAATAGGATGGTTCTGTTTGAAGACATCTAAAACATACATAATGCAGCGCAACAGTGACACTCAAGCTGAAACAAGAGCATTGCATCTGAAGAAACAGAGAAAAAAAAACAAAGTTAAAACCAAAATCCGTAGAGTTTTGAGTGAAATTTGCAAAGCTGACCTCTGGGTATAGGACAGAACTGACACATAATTCTAGAGATAAAAGTCCATAGAAGAATGCACAAAAGTTGTGAATACTTGACTAGCTGTTTCATAAAGGCTAAGCTGATCACAGGTCAGTTGCTACAGTCAAAAGTGAGGCAGTGGGTGCTATAGTATCTAGATGCAGGGAATCCCGCAAACGGTCTAACACTATGCAAAATTTTAAGGCACTTAGATTTATAATTAAAACCATGTAGAGTTTACTGTAAGTTGTAGTTGGACAGAACCAACTAAAATGTATTCATTGTAATAAAATAATTCTTAATTATAATAAAACTTTTACATTTTATATTTTCCTGACTGAACTCAACATTTTGTATACTTTGCATGTCTATTAATGAAATCAAAAGATAAAGTAGCACGATTACCCTGAACATTTCACAATGCACAAAACTGATCCATAATGAAGTAGGTTTAACAGATTTTATTCATAGCACTCAAACATTGATTTTAAAGCTCATAAACGGTTAAATAGTTTATATTATTTTGCACTTAAAAACAAGATCAAATAATTGACGAATAACTTAATGACTATCTCTATAACGAAGTGGTGCACATTTATAAAAAATAAGGGTTTGTAGATTTGAATCATATGTGTCATATACGAATCACAGCTGTGGGTTTACTGTGTTACTTAACAGGTAAAAAAATTAAAACTGTGTTGCTGATAATGTTAAAAACTGATTTTAAAGCTCAACTGTCAAATAGTTTATACAATTATGTCACTTAAAAACAGGATCAAGTGAATCGATAGTGCATCATGCACATTTTAAAGTCTAGACCTCCCTCTAGTGGCTGAAAATGAAATATAAAAAAAGACAAAAACGTCTGCAGTTATGTTAGGTATTAAACAATGGAGCACCTTTTGATTGGTGAAGAGATTAAGGTTACATCTGCATCAGAACGCGGACAGGATTACGAGAATGAGCTCTAGTGGTGTTTGTGGAGCCCAGGAAATGAAAAACATGTCAAGGTTCATCCTCTGACTCTGTCTGTGTGGGTTTGAGCTCTTATGCATGTCTAAAAGCTAACAAGCAACGGTTTAATGAGACAATTGAGATCCCTCAGCTGAGCTAATTACTCATTCGAGATGCAATCTGAATATTTCAGCTTCATCTCCAACACTGTGGAGATACGAATTGCTAATGAGCCAATTAAGCAAAGAAAGGATGCTAGCAATGAATAATGTTTGTACATCTGTATATAAGTCACATCTGCAGCTCTGCATACATGTTGGCCTATTCCTAGACCAACTTTGCACCTCTTACACAGCCGTTTCTGATTTAGATCATGACTGAATATGTAAGAAATTGATGTGATGGTGAAACACAGATACATCCAGTATCCGTTTACATCAGGGGTGCTCACACTTTTTCAGCTGGCGAGCTACTTTTAAAATGGCCAAGTCAAAAGTGATCTACCCGCTACAAAAATGTAAAACATCAATCAACAAACAATTATTTTCAACTTTATTGAGATATGACAAAACACACATAATAATTAATTATTTATATTTTTTGTAATAACCTGAGTTTAATTTGATGACTTGCACTGAATTGAATCATTAGAACAGTTGTGTGTGACCTGAATTGGGTGGTAATAGAGTGATTGTTATGGGAGCAATTGAGCTTTGAACCAAATAATCAAGAATAAAAATGATGCTCTAATAAATATTTCAATATTTATTGAATCTGAGACGTGCAGTACAATATACAGGTGAGGAGTGGTATGTTGCTTGATTTTGGTTGTTATAGAGCAATTTAGAATGAAGTTATGAAGCATATTCTGGGTAAAACATATTTCGGATCTGGTAATTTGCAGACGGTCCCTAAGCGATTCCATGTCAGCGGGTTGATCATAGACGGTAATGTGTTTCTGCGAATGCCGAGAGAAACTTGTTTTGATAAAAAACATTTTGTAGTTCGTCCCCTACATAACACAGATTAAAAATAGGTTTTATTTGTTTACTAAGAACATTCTGGTCTCGAGCTATTGAGCAGAGAAAACCGAATCCGTGAATCTGCAGCTAACTTGACTGAACTGTGACGATTCTGGTGACGGGATATTGTTTCAAATCACGCCGCGATCGACCGGTAGCACCTCCGGGATCGACGTAATGAGGGTGCAGGTCAGGGCTGGTTCAGATACACTTTGAAAGAGACAAGAGGCAGAAATGGTGAAAATTAGATGGTTTTTCTGCAAAACAAAGCCTCGACGAACCAGGGAACCGCAGGCAGAAACATGTAAATGAATAATTGAACTTCATTTTTGTTAAACGAGTTGTGACCATGTTAGTCGGTGACCCAGATGTGAACGTCGGCTGATTTCTCCATGTACCAAACTTTAACTTGACAAGTTTAATTAACTTGACGACTTAATTATCGATGAAATAAGGTCTTGTTTTATTTTTTGAGAAAAAACATTTAAGCAAAATGAAAAAAAGAATTCAGAAATAATTTTAAAAATTGAGGCTGCTGCTACAGGTATTCGTTGTCAAAAACATAACAGTGTAATGCCATCAGTGTTCTTACTGGTTGCACCAAATATACTTAGTAGGTAAGTGCCCTTGAATCTCTAATAATGGAGGTATATCAACACTTTCTCGTAGCTTATTGAGGTCTGGGCTCAGCACAGAATGTTTTCATGGCCAAGAAAAGCCCCTGTTCGCCACAGCTGCATTGAATGATGGAGGAATGGTGTTTCATCGTGGCTTACAAACTCCATTTACTGACGTTACACATTTGTGTTGCTAGCTCCGTCTTTCCCTCTGTTTGACTCTCAGATATTTTTTTCTGTATATAACGAGAGAAGGCATTGCTTTGTGGATGGTGCATTACTTCTGGTGGAGGGAAATCAGACCTTTCATATCCCGCATTGACGTAACAATTTGACTCGTGTGACTTAAGTCAATGATGTGAATAAAACCAGTTTTTTAAAAAAGAAAAGATTTTTTGTTTGGGATTATCCATGATTCCATTCGATCTACTCTTAAAAATCACTTTAAAAGCCACTGAAAGGCTCAACATTTGAACAGATACAGGGTCCATTTACGGTTTATTTATTTTGAAATTATTATTAAAATTGCCTTCCAGTACCGATATTAAATGTGCTTTAGACATAAAATGTTTATTGACCTTATGCTGTTATATATAAAAATAACATCCTTTATCCCAATCAGCCAGGTAGCTTCTTACCTGGAGTGCCCGGGGCATCTCTGCTCTCCCCATGATGCTGAGCACACAAGCACAAACATAAAGACACACAGAGACAGAGCGAGTGTCCACCAGACAGTGTTGTTTTTGGAGATGGAGGTGTGTTGTGCGTTGGGACAGGTTGGCAGCAGACACAGATCGCATGGTGAAATAAAAAGACAAAAACAGAAAAAGAAAAGCAGCATTAGTTTAAAAAGTGATGCGATAAAAAACAACAACCAAATGAACACAGACACACACACATTCCAGATAATGAGGATTAACAAAGATTACAGCCCACAGAGATAAAAGCAGCCACAACACAATGCTCCTGGCTTCTGATTGGTCAAGACACCCGTCCATCAGCATACTAATTGAAAGCCGTTTAATTAAACAATGCCGGTTCTGGGTCGTGAAGGTTACAGTTTAATTAATAAAGCTTTTCCAGTCCCTGTGGACGAATGCAATCAAAGTAACCCTGACGAGAGAACAGCATCCTGTGGTAAAATAAGTGTCAGAGGTCTTCCATTGTATTAGCACTGTTTGCAAAGCTAATGACTAGTGTTTTAGATTGGAAGCAGCAAGTTCATTGATAAATATCACCAAAAAAAAATTTCAACATTATGTTACTCTAAAAGAGTCAAGTTTTAAATAAGAGTAATAGTGCATGTATTTAATGAACTTTACCATTTGAAACGATTTCAAAATGACAAAACATTAGGTTTTTTTTATCTCTAGCGGAGGGGGGTTGGGGGGTGAGATGGAGAAGAAGCCGATTAAAAAAAGTTTCTTTAAAATGCTTAGCAAAAAAAAAAAAAAATTTCATCAAATATGTTTTTCCATCAATTTTATCAGAGGGAAGCACAGAATGGACACAGTGTTAATTTCACTTTGATACAGACAAGGTCATTTAACAGGAAACCAGTAACCATTGAGCACAAGAGACAAAAACTTTCGGCTTTTATCTGACAGAAAGCACACAGTGACACTTAAACCTATTTTACTCTTCTGGGTGAAGCCTACGTGATGCGCAACATAATTCCATAGATGGTAGCGAGCGCCGTTTCACCATATGGACTTGTGATTTATGACTTCTTTGCTTGAGTTTTGATTTTCCTCATATCAAATGCCATCTGACTCTCATTATACTCGCTGACAAAACAGTAAAACAGATGGTCATATTTCTACACTCTAAGTGATGGGTAGAGGTCCTATGATCAGGAGTTTTCAGTCAATCACCGATTACCAATCATCTGAAGATGCGTTTTTATTAAACAATTTTAACAATACATTATATTTGCTAAAATTAAGAGAAGAGATTAACAGAATAATTATTGAAAAACACATAATGAAACAAAAGCACACATGAAACTTGTTTGTAACTTCATTAAATTACTTACAACAAAAAGCTGCTAAATGTTAGATGGGCTTATTTTTGAAACAATGAAGTACCGTCAGACAGGTGGAGCCATTTTCGGTTGCATGTAAAAGCATGTTTCGTGTGATGTAATTAGTTTTTCTTATTGGCGCTTTGCGATCTCCCATTGCGAATACTGGCTGATTGTGATTGGCAGCCGAACGATTGGGTCTATGTTGGTGTTTGTTGCTCTCATGGTCGAGATGCTTGTATATCTATGACGTTACTCCAGAAAAATTAAACTAAACAATGTTATAATTTTAGGGAGTGTAAGTAGGGGTCTGCGCATATGCCAGTGTTGTTTTCTTTCGACGATGACAATGACAAAATTATTTAATTGACGAATCTTTTTCTTGTGACCATAAAGAGACGTTGAAGAGCTTAATCTGCCTCTGTTATGATGAAAAAAATAAAATAAAAAACAAGAGTGGATGAAAATGTTAATGAGTGGACGGTTACACGTTCAAAATGCATGACATTTCTGCTTTTCATGACTCCACCGCTGCTTGTTATCCTTGTCTGGTCGCTCCCACCATCTGATATGTTGCGCACACATTGTGCAGAGCACGAGGCAACTGTGGTCCCAACTCTCCGGTGACGAACATAAAAATGTTATACAATGTAAACAAAGACTGGTTTTAACTTTAATCAGGGTGGTGAATACATATTTTGTTAGTCCTTAGTAGATCATATATGTGTCATTGTATTTTTTGATTAGGAAAATTCAATGTGAAATGGAGCATAAATTCATTAAATCAATGTAAATACACCATTTGTAAAATTTTAATCTAACATATTAAAAGACCATTTTTAATCAACTAAAAATGTTTCTATATTGACTAAAACTACACTGAAAACTTTTATTTCTTGTGACTAAAACTATTAAATTTTCAAATGACTAAAATATTTTTAGAAATAACTCATTTTCATTAAAAAGACTAACTCAGATGGCTGCCAAACTTAATTTCAGAATACTAAGGATTAGAATTCGATAACAAGAATTATTTATAATGAAAATAAAAAACAGATTTTTAAACACATTCACATGAACACTCAAAAACCCCTGAAAACCTGTTATAACTACCAAATCATGGCTTTTTAAAATGAGTATTCAGCACTGCCTCTGTTCTGTGATCAAAAAGAAAAAATTTGCACATAATCTTGTACATGCTTTAAGCCACAATATCTGAATAAACAGCAAGATAGCTGCCATTATGAAATGGTCCATTTCCTGCATTCACTCTAGGTTTCACAGGGAAGCACCATTTATATATTTTAGAATTTCACAAGTGAACACATTTAATTTGTCTGCTCGGGTTGAGATTTCACAATCTAAAGGGCAGGCCTAGGTTTATGAGCCTCCTAGAAATGTGTTCAATTGACCTGGAAATGAAAAACCCAGCCCTTCTCAGCAGCTGTGCAAAACACTGAGCAAACACAGCAGTGTCTAATGATCAACAGAGAGAAGCACAGAAAGAGAGGGTACCCAAGATAACCACTACTATGAGCTTGCAGCATGCCCCTCTTTGCATGTACAGCTATTGGTTGATTCATTGATCCAAAGAATTCTGAAAAGGGTTTGCATCAACAGAATGAGATTTACTAGTACACTGATCAGGACTTAAACAAACTTTAAAATTAGATTTGTACTTAAGAAAAAAAATCATTTGTACTGGTATTTTTGTGAAAATCTATCAAAGTTAATTAAGTTTTTTCTGAAACTCAAACCTTCTAAAAAGACAATTTTTTTGTCATTCACAAAACTTAATTTAAATTTGTACATCATAAGGCATGCATTTAGTAAATGTTGATATTTTGTCGGATCTCGAGAATGGTTGAATAGTTTTTAATTATTATCTCTCGGGGAGCCCTGCGATGGACTGGCGACCTGCTCAGGGTGTACCGCTGCCTCTTGGCCAATGTGCTCTGGAGATACTAGATAATTTGCACAAAAAAAAATGGTGAGAATCAGAGCCCTACCCAAAGTATTAAACTAGGAACAAACAGCAAAAAAAATCCTACATGTCAGTGTCTATCTAATGCATATATCAAAGCAAATTACTGTTTTTCTACCATTTTTCATTTGTATGGATTTTTTAATTAAGAAATTATTCACTGCTAAATTAGTCCCCGCAAAGTGTCTCTCTTTAAAGTCATCACATTATTTTAATCCAAATAATGATTGATTGTTCTAGCATTATTGCAAAACACAAAAACTTTGCTAAAACTTAAATTGGTGTAAGAATTGATAAATTTGCAGAATTGATAAAATACCCCTGAATGTTTAAATTGATTTGCGTAACTTTAATAAAAGGTTAGATCAAACATTGCTCATCCGCAGTTCATTTCTCTCTTCAGTGAGAGAGGAAATCTGAGCGTGTGTTCCCATTGCTCTAATAGCTCACTATTATCTCTCTCTCCCGCTCTCTCTTTCTGGAAGCATGTGAGTGCTCACCTGAGATCGATCCGGATCTGCCTGAGACTCGGTGCACGGCTCCATGATTCAGCTCACAGCCGGTCAGCGCCCTTCACACTCCAACTTCATCTGAAGCAGAAACAAATGTATTTTTATACCTTTCACACTTTTACGAGCTGTGAATCAAGAATGCAAAGTAGAAGATAGTACTGCACAATTTGGGAAGTTTCCTATTGTAAACAGTGTACTAAATTATATCATAAGTCGTCTTAGGAACAAATGCGGCTCAAAAGTGTGTTTATGAAACAGGTTTCCAAAATTAAATATTTATTTTCATAAATAAGAAATCAACATATGTCTCTGATGCATACCTAAAATAAATTAAACACATTTTCTCAATGCAACACTGTTACATTGATGTATAATATAACGTAAACTCGGTTGAAAATACAAAATTGAGTTTCACTGAAAACTGTGTGTAGTTCCAGATCTTAAATATAAAACTAATTGGACTAAGTTCAAGGATTACTCTCTTGGTCGGCAGCTGGTGCCCAGTGTTTAGATCACTTTCTGAAACTTTACTGATGGAGTGTGTGCGTGTGTGTCTGTTTGTGGGGGGTTGGGATGTAATGGAAAGTTTTGACATTTTTAACTTAAAGCAAAAAATGTAAGGTCATTATCTAAATCTTAGATTACTCTTTAAAATTCCTATTTATGTTTTTTTTATGTCCCCACATTTCATGTAAACTTGTAAAAATAGCTAATGAAATCCAGCATTTTGAGTAAACTTTGAAAATGTAGAAATTAAATCTTGAATTGCATGTAAAAAATAAATTGCATGTATTTTCCTTTAAATACAACATGTAAAACACATGGCAATGATAAATTATTAATGAACCGTATGAACAAAATTATAAAGTATTGCATTGGTATTACAGCTTCGAGTTACGAAATGTTTGAGACACAAAGGTCTCGCGGGAATTGCTTCGAGATGCGAAGAAAAATTCTAGATATGAACAACTACAAGCTGTTCTGCTGTATTTTTACTTGTTTGTATGACGTCGCGTAGCTCTTCCGGGTTCTTGCGCTCCTATCTCCCAGTGCAAAAAGGGTCTGATACGCTTCAAAACACTTCAACAACACAGCAAAACATGATGTATAGATTAGTAATAATGTGCTTTAACAAATGTTAGAGTCAAGTTGTCGTAAAAGAAATAATGTTTATAACGTGATGTTCTCTAGCGCAAGTTAGAGAAATCTTGTCACACGTTCTCAGAAGCGTCTCTCCATCTGTCTGCGCCTGTGCTTGAAACTGTGTTTGTGTTAGTAATTTGTGAAATATCTCTTTCATACGTGGTGCTGTAATGTTTTCTGCCATCAGTTCCATTCCACCTCCCTCCAAACTTGCTTCGACATACGAACGTCACCCTGGAACGGATTACTTCCGTTTCTCGGGGTACCACTGTATATTGTTGATTATTTTATTATACAACAGCACAAATGTATATACATAAATAGTATTATTGTAATATTACTGTATACCTGTTAGAGGTAGATCTGTTAAGTGGTATTATATCAATCGATGTATCAGACAATTTTTCAAGAAAATCAGTATTGACTGGTCGACTATGATGCATGTATGATGCGTCTTGTAAAACACCGGAAGTTACCGCTCTCCCTAACCTATCTATAGTTTAGGAAAAGGTAAGCGATTCCGCTAATACTGGCAGGCTTTTGATATTGAATAACAATGTTGCAGATAGAGCCATATGATACTGATCCAGATCTAAAACTGAATGTTTTCTATTGGTTTCTAATGGTTACTATTTATTTTGTATGTTTGCCACCAAATCTGGATCCCAAAATAGCAGAATCTGCATCTACCAGAGAAAACCCATATCGGTCAACGTCTAATATTCATGTTTTGGACATTGTATGAATGAATTGAACATTTTCAGTAGACATTTGTGTAAAATACTCAAAAAACTACAAAAATGTTAATAAAAAAACATTTTATCGTCCAATCACTTTTACAGCATATTGATGTAAACATTGATGGATAGATTTCACATTAGGCAAAACCACAATCTTCTAAAAGTTGTAGCATATACAGCCCTTGTAAAACATAGTTTATCTCAAACAATGCTGGCACCTTCAGACCTGGACCTGACCAAACTTTCACCAGTGGAAACTTTTGATCTATAATTAGCAAAGTAGGCCACGGAGGGGTGAAACCACAGCAAGGGAAAGACTAGATGCAGCAGGAAGCCTCATGGACTGTGAAATTGTCACAGTGTGGTGTGACGGGACTCAGTAAACACACTTTACTTACCTGCTCCTCTTTCTTCTACATGGTATTGTGCATGAAACAGATTTGTGAGAAAAAAATAAAAAAAAATATAACATTTAATGTGGTCACGTCATCTGCTTGATACACACTAACCGGCCACCTTACTAGGTACACCATCAGGAGTGTCCCACTTTTGCCTTTCGAACTTGCAATAGATTGAAAAAGGTACTGGAAACATTCCTCAGAGAGTTTGGTCCATATTGACCACATGGTGTCTGTTCTTGGTTGACAGAACATAGTTACCCAGTTTGATCTGCTGCTGCAGCCCACTTGTCCCAAGGTTCGATGTTGTGTGTTCAGATTCTATTCTACATACCACTATTATTTGAGCTACCATAGCACAGTGGTTCTCAAAGTGGGGGGCGCACAGGCACTGCAGGGGGGGGAAGGGGTCATCAGATCATCAGCAGAAAAAGAAAAAAACAAAAAAAAATAAACAGCTAAAAAAGTAGAGTAAAAGATGCATCCGTTTGTAAAGGGGAAGAGAAAAGCCACTGAAGTCCTACAGACCCAGGCAGGTCATTCAAAAGCTAATGTGGTTAAATACAGAAGCATATCTTGCTCTCGGCTTCACTGTTAATGTCGTTGGTGAGGAGGAAAGGCCGATGTGTGTCCTATGCCTAAAAACGCTGGCAGCGGACAGCATGAAACCTGGTTCAGGGAGCTTTGTGAGTGATGGGGGGGGGGCAAGGGTGGGGAGGGTGATTGGGGGGGGGGTCCCAGATTCTTTTAAAGGTTTAAAGGGGGGCTCGACCAAAAAACGTTTGAGAACCACTGCTATAGCATGATGCTGCTGATTAGAAGGTTGGTTTAAAGAGCAAAAGTGGCCGGTGAGTGTACGTATGCACTAGGTTTTATTTACTTTTCTGGATGAAAGAAAGCTAGTTGGCACACATTTTTCCCACCCTAGAAATTTGCAACTCTTGCAGCACTTTGCTATGAAATGAAGAGCTGCAACAACTAATCAACATTATTATAGCCGTTTTCAAATGCAAACAGCCACTGTGTGTTTAAGAAAATTCTCTGAACAGGCTTGTTTGAACAAATATGTGTTTTATATACATATTTGATCTGTGACAGTCTGAGAGCAAATGGTAAATACCAATGAGTACCGGTAACTAACTTTACATGCGGACTTCATTTCTTCCTTCTTCATTTCTTCCTTCAATATTCTGTAAAGATTCGTTTAAACGATCTGTTCATTCTGGCTGCATCAGCTTCAGTCAGTAAACCAGAGAATCCTCCTCTCTACCTCTGAGTTATTGGTTCACTTGGTCCTTTTCTCCATCAAACAGAGTTTGAGTAGCTGGTACAAATATGTTAACTTTCTCAGAAATATCTAATGTGAATGACTTAAAAACAGAAATGTGAAATTATCAGCCCTGGCTTGAAACTGAGTATTATATATAGCTCAGTGTTATTTATGTGTCATGACAATCTTTAAGGGGCCATATTATACAATTTTAAAGCTAGTGGAGCTTTGTTAATCTCTTATTGCTCCGTTCCGTTTGTTTTCTAGTGTAAATCACTGACTGAGGGAGTGTCATGAAGCCGTGGTGTAAGAGCTGAGAGCTCAGATGCTTCTGGCTTTATTGGGATAACAGTGATCACCAGAGACCACAATCTATCCAATGCACTATTCTGTATTGAAATAAGGAGCGGAAATTCAACTTTTATTCTAAGTTTTGTTCTAACCCATTATCGAGTTTTATTACCATACCCTAATAACACCCTTTTACCGTAAAATCAGAAGTTTTTTTAGGCTACTGGTCATATTTCAGCTTCATGTAAAAGGACGAGGGAAAGCTCCTATATGAACAAACTAAACAATTTAATGGGTGTTTAGCTTCAGTGGCTGATCTCAGAGCAGTGTGGTTCTGCTCTATCGTTCACCTGCGGAGCTTTGTGTTTGAATGCATTGAAGCTTGCTTTGATGCGCCTGCTGAAAGTGTTTCCATTGCTTTGGTTCGCAGCCTGTGCTTCTGTACAGCCATTATTCACGTCACATGTGTTTCAGCCAAAGACTCTGGCAATTTCCTCTTAGTGCACTTTTATCTTGCTGTTGTGTAAATGTCTCTGGAAGTTACACCCTTATTTATTAAGCCACAGTTTCACTTAAGAGTTTTCAGACAGGAAAAGCAGCAGACATGGCTTTTTTAAAGGTTCACTTGGCTGAAAAAGTGAACGTGTCAACTAACATTTTAAATGAAAGGCTAAAATGTCATGGAGAGATAAGAAAATTGTTTTTATTTCTTCATAAAGGTAATATTTCAAAACATCAGTTAACACTTCTGGAAACTTTCCGAAATATTAAAATACCAATCAAAAACATGCTAATCTGTAGGCTTTAAGTAGAAATTAAACAGCATTGTTATGAAATTTCCTTTAATTTTAGGCATTATCATGTGGACTTTATTAATATACAGCAGCATTTACATTAATATGAATGTATCTCTATTATTAGAGAGAATTGCTAGCAAAATATTTGTTGATCTAAATTTTTTTTACATACGAGGGTCTTTTATGATTCTTTTGTGTTTATATTAGTTGTTTTTTGTGATGAATAGACTGTGATCAATAAATTATAATATGACTTTCAGGCTAACAGTTAATTTGAACGATATTGATGGTTTATTACAGGTATCTTGTTTATATGAGAAAATTAAACAAGGTATACAAAAAAATAAATTAGTAATCAGATTTTAAATTTAAATACTTTCTTTTCTGAGTTTACATTAATTTTACGTTTACAGATCCAAAAAATTGTGTGACTGATAACTTTGCTTTTTTTAAATCGATTGATAGGAATAACATATACAGGTCCTTCTAAAAAAATTGCCATATCGTGATAAAGTTAATTATTTTCTGTAATGTGCTAATAATCATTAGACTGTCGTGTATTTCAGGTTCATTTACACACAACTGAAGTAGTTCAAGCCTTTTATTGTGTTAATGCTGATGATTTTGGCATACAGCTCATGAAAACCCAAAAATCAAAAAAAAAAAATTGCATATCATAAAAAGGTTCCCTAAAAGAGCTTTTAAACTAATCATCTGAATAAACTAACCATCTCTAAACATCTGCAAAAGATTCCTGAGGCTTTTAAAAACTCCCAGCCTGGTTCATTACTCAAAACCACAATCATGTGTAAGACTGCCGACCTGACTGCTGTCCAGAAGTCCATCACTGACACCCTCAAGACACAAAGAGATTTCTGAACGAATAGCGAATTTTGCATTAAAATCAAGGTGCAAGAGTCTGGAGGAAGACTGGGGAGAGGGAAATGCCAAAATGCCTGAAGTCCAGTGTCAACTATCCACAGTCAGTGATGGTCTGGGGTGCCATGTCAGCTGCTGGTGTTGGTCCACTTTTATCAAGGGCAGGGTTAATGCAGCTAGCTATAAGGAGATTTTAAAGCACTTTATGCTTCCATCAGCTGAAAAGCTTTCTGGAGATGAAGATTTAATTTTTAGCACGATTTGGCACCTGCTCACAGTGCCAAAACCACTGGTAAATGGTTTACTGACAATGGTATTACTGGTGCTCAATTGGCCTGCCAACTCTCCTGACCTGAACCCCCTAGAGAATCTGTGGGATATTGTGAAGAGAAACTTGAGAGACGCAAGAGCCAACACTCTGGATGAGCTTAAGGTCTCTATCGAAGTATCCTCCATAACACCTCAGCAATGATTGCCTCCATGCCACGCCGCATTGAAGCAGTCATTTCTGCAAAAGGATTCCCGACCAAATATTGAGTGCATAACTGAACAGAATTATTTGAAGGTTGAGTATTTTTGTACTAAAAACACTATTCTTTTATTGGTCGGATGAAATATGCAAATTTTTTTTAGATTTGGGTTTTTATATCCAAGTCTAATGTACCTGTATATATATATATATATATATATATATATATATATATATTAGGGGTGTAACGGTACGCTAAAATTGTATTCGGTTCGCTACAGTGTCTTGGAGAGTTCGGTTCGGTTAATTCGGTTCGGTACAAAAAAATAAAAACTTACATAATCTTTATTTTGAAAAGCTGCCAATACACAATAGAATTCTTGCATAAAATAAATAAAAGTGACACATTTGGGTGATATTTTAAATAAATTGCACTCTTTATAAAGAAAAACACATTTTATTAAATAAAAAATGAAATACTGCAACTAGTTAGGACCTGAAAACTTTTAACACTAGCAACAGCTTCAGCTTATATATCAACAAAACTAACTATTCAAGTTTTAGGCTAAAAAGATTAACCTATCCACATTTTCTGAAGAGAGCACAGATCTGGTTGCAGTGACAATATCTCCAGCAGTAGAAAATGTTAGATGTGTTGCCTGCCCGATCTCCGTGGAACAATGTCGGCATACAACTTTAAATTTATCCACTCGTCTATCCCCGTTATGTATTTTAACAGGGAAGCCAAAGGCGATTTTCCGCACGGACGCTATTGAGTGTCGCACAGTACAGCTGCACGTCCCTCAATAGCGTCCGTGCGGAAACTCGCCTAGGAACATGGTTCCGCTGCGCTTAATATCGCGCTAATAATACATTTATATAATTTAATACAAATACCGAATACCGAAACGGTACGCAAGTGTCCCGAACCGAACAGGCCGTACCGAAACGGTTCAATACATACCGTGAACCGTTACACCCCTAATATATATATATATATATATATATATAACGAAACTTGCCTGAGAATGTGCAGCAAATAATGAGTTTTATTTGCATTTTGCAAAAGCTCTTTATTTTTTATGGCAAAGAAAGGCCAAATACACTGGAACTTGTGGTAAAGCATGCAAATAAATAAAACCTTTAACAATAGAAGAGAACTCTTTCATCAGTTCAACAACACAAATGTCACAGCGCTGACAAAAAAGAAAAGCTATGTATATTCTTCCAGTGCCTCTACACACCGATCTGAATTTTCGTTCCAAAGTTTCATGCGACAACACACCTGGATTGAAAAACATTGGCGCCACTGGGAGTGGTACCAATGAAAAAAAGTTTGGATTGCCATATCGGATCCATTTTTTGCTAGGAGAACAACCAATGAAAGCTGGCTTTTTTTGATGACGTGAGTAGGATGTAAAAGAGCTGCTCGTGGCGCTCATCCCACATTTTCATAGTGGTTTTGTACAGGAAACAAGAAAGAAATATTGTCAAAAAGCTCCATGTGATCAGCCAACAACAGAATAAACCTCAACATCCTGTTCTTTGAATGTTGTCTTTCATTGTCCTCCTTTTTGCTGTTTCCTTGTGTGGTGTGGAGAGCATCTGTTGTACCATAAAATGCCATCTTCAGGCAGGGAGCATCACTGCACCAATATTTACTTGACACAGACGAAGAGCACCCAGCTGATAAGCTGCTCGAAGATTCAAGCAAACCTCAAATTGGATCGGTTTGTAGAGGCCTAAACACTTGCAAGTACAGAAACGTGCTGCAAATAGCACAGACCACAACTAGAAGGGCCTTTTTTTACATTTCATAAATTTTTTATTAATATGATTTAATTGTCTTTTTACTTATTTGTGCTGCAATAATAAAATGGTCACCCAACTTCCTAGCTATCATTTAAGAAACACAATGTCAAAGCTTTGGTAAGAGATGAACTCAAGCGCAACCAACCAAATAACAATTATTTTTTAAAGTACTAAAAAGAAGACAAATAATAACAAAAAAAAAAAACATTGTTAGTGAAAACATCACTAAGCTTAGAACAGAGCTCCAGAGGACTAATGAAATAAATTACTAAACCCCTGGCAATAACGATGATAACTCACAACTAGGCTGTGCATGCAGATAGCAAGCAATGATCCTGTGCCGCAAACATGGGATTTAAATACAAGAAACAATAATCTTTAGACAAGGGGCACCAAAGGGGGTAATGTTTTAGCAAGGGAAGAGACAAGAAAGAGAGAAGGGAATTCAGGAGTGATGGAAGGAGAGATGTTAACAAATGTACGAGGAGAGTGACTTGGGTCACTTGAATAGATTACGTGACACAAGCAGGAAGAGCAAATAAGAGGAGGGTTCTTCAATTTTAACATCCCCGTAGGAAGTTTATGAGGAGATGAGGAGAATAGATCAATTCAAATTCATGTTTGTGCAGCCACTGATGCCTGGAATGTCAGGGACCTTGACACAAGAAGCAACCCTTCTCTCTGAATCATGCTGTTTGAGTTAAACAAGTTAAAAAAAAAACTCAGACAATTAACAATGTATGTATTGTTACTGTAGTTTAGTGAGTCAGAGAAGCAAAACAAGTCATAAACAAGCCAAAATATGTTTCCAAAATTTTTAGGAAGTCTGCTTTTTGCGCAAAGTCCTCTAAAAATGACCACTTTTGCTTGTGTCATACTTTAGCAAACTCCTCCTAGAGATTTTTTAATGAAAATCTTCAAAATAAATCCATCGCGACATTTTTTTTTTTTTTTTATAAATAGTGTTTGAATGATATGTTTTCTTGATGCTACGTTTAGATCTTCATGTTTAGACCCTACTCACTATTAATGCATTCTATTAAAATCCTTGCTAAAAATAAAACCGGTGCATTAGCCAATCACTGCAGGTGTTTTGAATTAAGTAGGAATGTTGCAAACAACCTATTGTTTAATTTTATTTCTAATATAATGTGTAGGTTGCAAAGAAAGTTATTAGCTTTGATCATTTTGGTTTTAAATGAACATTACAAGAGTTGTGACACCTAATTTGCAAGGTTGAAAAATATAATGTAAGGAAATGCACGACTGCCTTTTAGTTTCATTTTACAGACCTCAAATTGGTGCCATGGTGAACAAAAGGCATAACCATTGGAAGTACAAGACCTATGATATGGCTTGTGTTTTTCAAAGTTCTGGCACAAAAAGCACAATGGAACAAAAAGTTCTTGGAACAATATATAAGATTTGGGAGAGGTTTGCCTGTTTTTGATACAATCTGGAACTCAATCTTCACATTATTTTGACCATGACTTTGCTCTTTTGGGGGGGATTTATGAATTTATTAATGAATTTTCTTAACACTTTGATTTTATTTTTAAACCTAAAATCTGTCCGATTTTATCAAAATTTTACAAGTACCACATTGAATGTCCACGTGCTTTCTCATTGGTTGTAGATAAATGACTTTGATGAATCGTGATGTTGCTTCCAAGCTAAACAGGAAATGAGGTTAGAAGCATAACTTATGAATTTTTAATTTTATATAAATGCATTCTACATTCTATTACTATTTGTACACATACTATTTATTGTGACATTGTTAGTATGTCTACCTGTTGCTGGAGACTCCTAAAACATAAGTATGATCCTTAGATAAACATAATAGGCACATTTTAATTGAAAACATCCATGATGTAGAACTTTCAATATATTCATGGTAATATGAAATTTTAATTTTTATAATCTAAAATATTAAGTAAATTGTTTAATTTACAATACAAAATACAAATATTTCATACTGGCAGACTTGGTGTAAACATGTTTTTCTGATTCATTGCTATATAAATGAAATTCTGAGTGGACTGGTGCTTCTTGGGAGTAATCTTGGCTGAAGAGCCATGGATCCTGAAGCGCAGAAGCACTCTTAGGTTCTTAAGAGTGCACAGTGTGTTCCAGTCTGAGCCCACAAGCTTTGTTTGACCTAGTTATTCTATAAAGCATCGCAGGACTGTATATTCAGCAGTGACAGGAACATGTGGAAAAGAGCTTCAGTTTTCACTGGCTGACAGGCCACGGAGAGAAAAGAAGCGTGCACCATGTTGATGTTTTTAACTCTCAATATATCAACGTTTGCCAGGCTATTCATAACCTTTAGAAATTGTGGGAAAATATCGGAGCTTGATGTGTAAAATGTGATTTTTACTGGAAAACTGATGACCAAATTGAGGGCGAAACATTTTCAATTAGCGGCTACATTTGCAGAGTTGGGTGCCAAACTGCTATACAAAAATCAATTTGCCAATTACCCCGCCAATAAACTCCATATATTCATTCCATCAATACAAGGGGGACCCATAAAAATGGATTTTATGTAGAAATTACACATTTTATTTATTAACTCTATTATTTCCCCTCTGTTTGAAGCACCTCTGGAACTCTTTAACTTTCATATTGTAAGTCATCATTTCTAGATGGGCACCCAGAATGTCCATGGCCTTCAACACCAATATCTCTACATTTAAAGTGCTCAATCCACTCAAAACCTGTGTGCAGCTCATAGCATCCCCCTTTTAAAGCTTCCCCCTTTAAAGGCGGTAAAAACACATTCTTTGTTCTTTTAAATTTGTGATGCGTTTGCAGGCACATACACAGCGCGAGAATTGATTGTAAATTATTTTCCTTTAATGCCTGTCTTTGGATGGCTTTGCTTACTCTCCACAGATAAAAAGCGCAGACTCATTGAAATTATTAATTTTATATCAATAAAATATGAAACACTGAATCTGTTTTTACTGACAACCACTCCCATCAAGTCATGATCAAAAAAGTGTGCCATGCATTGGTCTGATTGGATTTGTTGTATTTTGGTCTAAAAAAAGAGCTGGTGCTGGTCATGCTCTGACAAAAAATACAGGAATACTCAAGTGATTTGTCAAAAAAAGAATGACAAGACTTGGCTTTATCATGTTTTGGAAGCAAAGTCTCAATTTATAAAGCCTTTTATTATCTTGTCAGTAGAGTAAGGCCAAGAACATTGATATCAAAGCAGGTCAGCAAACAGATCAGAGTCAAGAGTTGCTAGATTCCAAAAAGCGCTCTCTTGGAACAACAAAAAAAAAACTTTAAACAAGTTAAACTATACCTAGATCGAGCAAAAAAATCTGAAAATGTGGCGAGGAAATTTGACGTGGCAAGATTTCGAAAATATGTCTCGCTTTCAACAAATGCTGATAGATCTTAAAAGTAGACAAAAAACTCTCAAAACAAGTGTTTTCAAGATATTTATAAACTGAAACTGCATTGAAACTAGAATATTTGAACTTGTATCTAGTCACAAGTAATCTTAAAACTTGGTGAATTGTCTTAAAACTAGGAGGTTTTGTGTATGTTCTTCTTTGGCTTAAAAATGTTTTAGTTTTTTTTTTTTTAAACTTTTTTGTTCGGTTTAAGTATATTTGCTTTTATCATCAACAGTATAAGACAGATGGGTGTTCTGCATCAGTGTGGAGCAAACTGTCCAACACACCGTATGTCTTGACTGAGAACTTTTAGTTTATAAGAACTGTCGAATTGTAGAAAAAATAAACTTAATTGAAAATTTAATATACGACATCTGTAATTTTCTTGAAGTACGAGTATGTTTTAATTTCTTGTTTCAAGATTCTAGTTTTAAGTTTAGTGGCAATATCAAAGGCTTGTGTTACAAAGAATAAGCCGTTTTTACTTCTCAAGAATGTTGATCCTAAACTGAATATGTCTGCTTAAAATAACAAAATCTTGATTTTTCATCTAAATCTAAGCTTCTTGCGAAGCTTCTTCAGCTTCTTAGTATTGCCCATAGTCCATGATTTTTGAAGACTTTAACTATATTTAAACATTTCTTTTTGTTCTGCGAGGGGTGTTTTTATCAGAACCTAACATTGATTTCTTGAAATCAGTCATTCGTAATATTCTTGAAGTACGAATTAGTCAAAAGTTCTTGTTTTAAGTTCAGTGACAAAATCAAAGGCTCGTTTTAAAAAGTTTCTGAATTCAAGCCAATAAATGATCAAAATAAGCATTTTTTTTTCTTCATTCTCAAAATATTTCCTCAAAATAAACAAAATATTCTATAGCCTAAAAGTCTTCCTAAAATAAGAAAATCAAGATTTGTTTGTAGAAATTAACGCCTTTTCAGCTTTGCTCAGATTTCCGTTTTTCCACTGTAAGATACGTAACATGGAGATGTTGCGAAAGAACAATGTGTAGAAAGCTGCATACAACCCATACACCACCAAGTGCGATGAATAGTGTACTGGTGTACAGCACACTACCACTGTCGAGTACAAAAACTACACTTGCCAACCTAAAGGTTAAGTCTGGGTTTGGCAGTTGCGAGGAAAATATTTGAAGTTTAACTTCCCTGTGCCTGCTGCAAAGTTTTCTGGCAGAAAGATTATTGTTTGGGGTTGTTTTTTCAGGAGCTGAGTAAAAGAAACTCTAAATGCTACATTTTCATCCCAGCAACTTGACTGTGCACCAGTGAACATTTAAAAACTTGCCAGGCTTGCACAACAGAATACCTTTGGAATGAATTCTGGACACCTAAAACATGAGGTCTTATGGATTAAGAATGGTATGTCACTTAAAGCATGTATAAAAGCTCCTCGTGGAATAGAAATGGCACACTTGCAAACTGTCTCTTATGCATTCCTCATTGATGCAGTGTGGGTAACCGTGCCTGCTGTCAGATATTACAAAGTGTGGAGGTTAGATTAAGTGTAATCCCTCTATTCACAACCGGTCTATGTAGTAGGTACATTCCTTGAAGAACTCCCTTGATCAAAAGAAGTACCCACTTGCCTATTATGTGATTTAGAATGCAGGGAACGTCTCTGCCAATATATTATTCATGACACATGCTTATGAATAAGAATGTAATGTAATATATGATGCTTCTTGTTCTCATTATATTTATAACATATAGAAATAATAAGCTCAAGCGAAAAGATATAGCTCCTTCAAAGAGGATACATGCACGCTGTTTTGAAAAGTCTCCAATTCCTTCAAGACATTTACTTGGGGGAGCGGTTAAAAGATGAGAGATCTTCTTTTACGCTGTCAAGACCATAGTCCTCTCAAATCAGATTTTCCAGCTGAAGCGCTGAAATAAAACCTAATTTCCCCAAATGAAATCACCCAAAAACCAATTGGGATCTGCAGCCTTCCCTGAGAAATAACTGAATATTTTCACAGTCCAAACACATATTTGAGTCTGATAGCAATTCATCCATCAATACACTGATTCTGTCTAGCAGCCTTGAACAGACCGTCTGCAGGTAATGCATTGTATGCTCTCTGCATGAGAAGAAAATCAATCAAAATTTTAATTCAGATAATACAATAATACACTCCTCTACGCAGAGACGTGTCCCATATGTGAAACAATGATGCTATAAAATATAGAGATCCCTATTTTGTGCAGTGGGACCGGCGTGAATGAATAACCTTGGTTTGTGCTAGCGAGCTGTTTAAATGAGTTACTTTCCCCATTTCAGTTGTCAATGGAGAAGTTTATTACATGGGAGAGGTATAACCGCTATCCGCTCTATTGCATTCTTGCTTTTTGAATTGTGTGCAGATTCCCATCAGTCAGTGCATGACATAAAACAGATGCCTATGTGCACTGAGACAGTAAAAGGCCTTTATAGTTTCAACATCAGCTGTTTAAGTAGAAATACAATCGGTGTGCGAGTACTATCTCTGTAACTTTGGCAAAAAAACAAATTGTAACTGAGATACATGCATTTAAACACCTTCTCACTTGGAAAGGCAGTGATTCCTGAACTAATCCCTCTACCCAAGGGATATGAATTACTACGGCAGGAGATGGAATTAAATGAGTGGCAATAAAAATGTTCTAATAGCCTCCATTACTTCAGGCCTGAATGACCCAAAGCTCCTTTTCTGTTTACCAGGGTAGTTACCGCATCAGTGCATGTGGCTTTAACCCCTAGAAGTCCAGGGCTTTTTGAGCAGTTATTTAAAAATATATATTTATTGATCGATTACATTACACAATAATTCCACATCAAACTTGAAATTGTACCAAAAAAATGGTAGTACATTTTGACATTTTTTTACAGCACAAATCTCAAAAATTAAAGTCTTTAATAATATTAATAAAAAAAAGGAAGGCAAAAACATAGCCACCGGCACAGGAGCCTGAACAGTTCTACAACAAAAACAAGCCTTGTCCGAAAGGGAGAGCCTCCGGTTCCGAGCAACCACCGTCCACTAACTGCTCGTCAAACCGACAGAGAGAAGAGACGCTAGGAAGATCCGTTTCACACGACTGGACAAGACTGAGGAAGAGAGTACAGGTAAGGATCTACAACATAGAGCTGCATAGATGTAGTAGAGATAATCGTCTGACAGGGAGAGGCTAGAGAAGGAGTGTTAAGACGGTATGCTAATCAGCACGCGACAGGAAACCGGTGCGCGCAAATTAATCAGGCAGGTGCTCTGAATGAGAGATTGAAAGAGAGAATGAGGGGTAATTAGACAGATCACAGAAGCTACTAACAAATTGAGAATGAACAGGTTTTATGGTTTACAATAAAAAAAAATCTGACGTAGATAAAATTCCCCAAAAAGCAAAGATAAGTTCAAACAATGTGAATTGTATTAAAAACAGGCAAACCTCCAATAAACCTTATACTGTTCCAAACACTTTTTGTTCTATTGTGCTTTTTTGTGCCAGAACTTTGAAAAATACAAGCCATATCACAGGTCTTATACTTCCAAGGGTTATCACTTCTTCTCACCACTTGATGGCACTGATTTTAGCTCTGTAAAATGAAACTGTCATGTACTTTGTCACATTTTAATTTTTATTTCCTTGCAAGTTATTCATCATAACACTTATGATGTTTGTTTAAAACCAAAAATATCAAAGCTAACTAACTACAGTGGCCTTTTTGTGCACAACACAAAACAAATAAAATGAGTCATGAGTGGCATAAAAGAAAATATTGAAGTGGGGGGCTAGTGAGGGTGCTAGTGAGTTCGTTTACATGCTAGAGCTTCAAATATAATGTGTAAATAGAATACAGGTTTCACATCAATGCCATGGTTATTTAGCCTCATTTCCTGGTTTCTTTCCACCAGAACTGTGATGAGTTATGGTATTGCTAGGGTGATATACCGTGAAGAAAACATGGAAAGTCAATTATGTCATAATTTTAATTTACTTTCACAGTCCACTGATGTCCACGATACATTATTTTCATGTGAGTGGAGAGCCAGAAGATGCGTTCTTCTTAAACCAAAAGCTCTAGCATGTAAACGAGCTAACTAGCGCCCCCACTTCCGTTATTTTCTTCAAACACAACATTAATGAACTTTGTGTGGACAATGCGGGCAAATCAAAACCAAACTGCAAATCAAAAACACAAGGTTAAATATTTCTGTTGTGTTGTGCACTAATGGACCAACATAAAGAACCTTTTTGAAACCAACACATTATATTTGAAATGAAAATGAAACAGTTGGTAGGTTGCATCATTCATACTTTAAGCATCCACTGTGACTGGCACATGCACCGGTGCAGGGATTTCTAATGGTTTAGACTGAACTTAATCTACTTTCATTTTTGCAGGACTAAAAGGACCGGATGTCAATTGGGTGGACTATGATTCCTAAGGATGACTCTGGTGTAACGGGCTGGACATGGCGTGTTGTGAACTACCTGCTGCTCTCTTTTTCTTTCATTGGAATGCATGTCAAGTCAGATCTGGAATTTCCAAAGGACAGACACTATACGTGGAAAACAGGTAAGTGCATCATCTGTGAATTTTATTCTTGTGATATGGAGATTTCTAGCATAGATCATCTTTTAATGGCTCAGCTTTCATGTTACTTCCTGCTGTTAGAATTACTAGCATCCATCCATGCATCCATTCAGGGCTTTCTCTTGCTACAGTTGATCTGCCATCTGATGGCATCTAGTTTAAAGTAACGTTTGGGGTTCTTGTATTGTTGCTCACTTTGTGTGATTATTAATTAACTGTTTGTTGGGTATATATTTTAGATATAACATGGGCCATGAGCTTGAGTTTTTGCTTTATACTGTTCATCGATTGCCAATTTATGTGTATATAGTGCTTTTTAAGTCAAAGAAGGTTCTGGAAGTGGGCACATCTTATCTTGTAATGTGTACAGTGCAAGACAAAGTGAAAAATGCATACGTTTGAGTAATTAGAAAATAAATAGGGGAGTATTGAAATCTTATTGAAGTAACTTTGTAAATAGCGGCCACGGAGGCCAAAAATTTTTTTATGGATTTTTGTTAGTTTTGGAATTACAAGGCTTCTCTATACTATGGTTTCTGTTCAGCATCTAGTCTTTCACCTACACCATACTCATTATATAATAAATACAGTAATTAATGAGTTAAATGTTTCTGAGAATGTGTATTAGAAATACAGTTAAGGATGAGAGAGAGAGAGAGAGAGAGAGAGAGAGAGAGAGAGAGAATTACAGTGTTGCGTGCCTGTGTGTGCATCTGACAGTCCGTTAAGCAACACACTCAACACAGATAACTCTGTGTGGCACAATTGGTTAATGTTTTAATGAGTTTTAAGAGTTTTTAGTGTATATTTCATATTAATTATACAGTGTTGATAAACATGCGCAGATCATTATTGCATGTTTATTCATATGGGTGTATAACACTGCAGAATTCCAATGTCTCATTTATTAAACACATCTTTGGTAAAAGTGAGATGAAATCAGATGTGTTCTTCCAAACACTGGCTTGCTCCTTTGTGTGTTCCCGTAATTATATCAGAGTAAGCTGATTGTAGGTAAAACAGATGTTTTGTGGCTTTATGATCTGGAACAGAGCATCAATTTGAAATTTTCATATTAAAATCTTATTTGAGGTTTTTTTTTTGTAGCTAGCTGTGGCTTTGCTTTTATTTGACATTTTATTGGTCGTTTTTTACTGATATTTTGTAATATATCTATGTTGGCAGCATTAAATGTTCCACAATTTCTTATGTCAAAGCAAAAGATCTTTTTATTTTATCTTTCTTTTTGTTTATAAATTTTGAAATATATATTTTGGACATAAAGTGTGCATGAACAGGGTAAACACACTCATATTAGAGTGAGTAAACGTAAAGTAGTTTTTGTAAAATGAGTACAAGCAATACATGGTGGTTCCTCCGGCCATCAATATTTACTGACAGGCACACATTATCATACCACCTGCTCAGTTTACAATTCCATGGCATGTCCACCATTATCAGCATGTGAGCCGAACAAAGGAGTCAAAGAAACAGATCATTGATTTTTTAACTACCACTTCTAAGCATTCTGGCTCATGTGAACGATTGGTTCCTCTACTGCCGTCTCTGTTTTCTCCCATCTTTCATTTTTATGACACCGAGCAGGTTTTGGCTATTCTCCATTCTGCTGATATGACATTATGCAGCTCATTTGCATATTCAACCACACCTCCCAAAACAGAACAGATCACAAATTTCCCATAATTACAGGATTAACAAGTAAAGTGGTACCCCGAGATACGAATGCTTCGAGTTACGAAATGTTCGAGATATGAAAGGTCTCGCGGGAAATTTTTTGCTTCGAGATATGAAAAAAAAATTCAAGATACGATCAACCACAAGCAGTTCTGCTTTATTATCAGCTTGTTAAATCTAACATCGTTCTGCGCTTCAGGGTCCTGGCGCTCCATTCTCACATTGCAAAAAGTGCTGAAAGTGCAAAAAGAGGCTGATACGCTTTAAAACACTTTAAATTAGTTTTAAATCAAGCAAAACATTATGAATAGATTACCAATAATGTGCTATAACAAATGTTAGAGTCAAGGTGTTGTAAAAGAAATAACATTTATAACGTGGAAAGTGCTGTTCTGTAGCGCAAGTTAGAGAAACCATGTGACACGTTCTCAGAAGCACTCTCTCCAGTACGCTCAATACTGCCTCCGCTTTTGCTTGAAACAGTGCTGGTGTTGGTTTTTTGTGAAATATCTTGAGAACGTTAACTTTCATAAGTAGTGCCGAAATGCTTTCTGCCATCCGTTCCACCTCCTCCGACACATCGCTTCACTCAAGGCAAGGTTTCACATTTTTGTACATATTACGTATTTTGCTTGTGTTTTATTATCATTTATTACATTAACAATGTGTAGATTTAAGGATTGAAGAAACGTTACTTGATTTTTCTCTGGTTTCTGAGAGCCGTTGCACAGATTAGGCGTTTTACATGTAAGACTTGCTTTGAGAAACAAAATGTTTGAGATAAGAAAGCCATTCGGGAACGTATTAATTTCGCATCTCAGGATACCACTGTATTTATAAAATATATATATAAAAAAATGCTAATGTTAGCTCAAATCAAATTATCTTTTATTATGAAACTTCCCCTGTTATTAATGAAATTTCTGTTAGTGGAGTGCTGATCTCACGTAAAGGTGCGCCAAATGTGGAGAACCTTGTACATGGGAGCACTAAAAATGAGCCACAGGGACTAAATCAGAAACTAGTTCTTGTTAAAAGTTCTGCAAACTGCATCATGAGACAAAAAGGTTTTGAACGCAAAAAAATCTCTAACTCAATTTTTATTTTAGAACTTAGTTAATATTATAAATAAATGCCCAGTTCGGTGTTACTTAAAAATACATTTGTCAAAATGTTTTGAATTGTAGTGAATTCATTTGATTTCACTTTCAAGGATTGCTAACATTCTGCCTAATAACATATTGTAGTTTTATATAACTCAAATTGACATTGGGAACATTATATTATGCCACTTAACCTTCCATAGCAACCAGACTGGTTACCATAGCAACCGAGTTGGCTTATATCTGTCTCAACTTAGAAAAATCAAGAAGACATGGGGCTTGCTTTGTTTTACTCGTATTGACATGCCAAACATTATATTATGTCACTGACCCTTTCATAGCAACCACACTGGTTACCATAACAGCCGATATGGTACATACGTATATCAGCTTAGTGTATTCATAGAGACATGGGGATTGTTTAATTTTACTCGAATTTACATGGGGAATATTATAATATGTCACTGACCCCTCCATAGCAACCAATCTGGGTACCCTAGTAACCGATATGGTACTTCTCTATCTCATTTTGTGAACGTTATAGAGACATGGGGCTTGCTTCATTTTACTTGTATGGACATGGGGAACATTATATTATGCCACTGACCCCTCCATAGAAACCAATCTGGGTACCCTAGCAACCGATATGGTACTTCTCTATCTCATCTTGTGAACGTCATAGAGACATCAGGCTTGCTTCATTTTACTTGTATGGACATGGGGAACATTATATTATGCCACTGACCCCTCCATAGCAACCAGTTTTGCACATTATAGAAAATCATAGTGACATGGGGGTTTGTTTATGTTACTTTTTGCAAAATTGACAATATTTAAAAAAAATAGGTTCGAACAGCACCAACACAAGCTATCTAGTTAGACATTGTAATCTTCTGGACCTTCGCTTCCAAATAAATTATGAAACCGGACCTCTTTAAATTGTACAGTTTCTGGTAGGGCCTGCTATGCTGAATCTTTGTTTGAAATGTGATTAGAGTAGGAAAATCACCTACATGGATAAGTAACATTTAAGCACTTAAATATATCATTATAGTAATTCTCGTTTCATTTCAAGATTTTTGGAGTAGAGAGTTGTTTTGATTGTATTGTGTCGGCCATGTTTGCATGTGTTTGGAAAGCTGTCCCTTTACCCCTGCTGAAAATCCTTCGTTCTCCCAGCTTCTCAATGACTCAAACATCTTACAATGGAATGAAACACTTTCTCGAGTTTGATAGAGTGATCCTGTGTGGATGTTAGTCTGTTAGCATAATAGATGCTCAGAGAAAGATTATCCACCTCTTGTTGAACAATGATAGGCGAGAATGTAATCACACATAATGATGTATATAGTAATCTATTCCTAGTCCTCAAAGCTGAAGTAATTACCTAGCATCATGCCTAGCTCAAGATTTATGAGCTTTTCCAGGACATTCAGAAGAAGTCTGCTTTTCTACATATTTTACTCTGTGTTCCATCTCTCTGCTGCCGTCAGAACTGTTTTTTCCTTCACAGAAATGATTGATTTGAGATAAAGACTTTTACTCTCGACTTGTGTGGCTTCCAGCAGCTGTTGACTTCAAAATACTAGATGAACAAAGCTCAAAGATAATTGTAGTCCGTAAATGATTGAAACACCCAGAGGTGGTTTAATTTGAGCCAGATTGTTGCCAAGAAGCAGAATAATATCGCTTTCAGATCATCTATGTGGAAAATTAAGTAATGCATTTAAACACCCTGCCTCGGGTCATTTCTCTACCCATGTAAATGCAATTTCAACAGTTTTTTTTTTTTTTTTTTGCGTAAAGGCCTCATTGCTTTTATGATCAGCACTTTCATGAGCTTCTCACTGCGGAGTTGGCTGGATGAAAAAGATGAAAAGATTGATGAACTACACTTGAAAAAGCTTTCATGCAGAAAGAATCTAATCTGATCATCGACAGTGAGGCAGCAGCGTCTCTACTGAGAAGTGAAGCTCTATTGAGAAGTAATGTCTGCTTGGAGAAGTGAGAATTCCATAAATACACTTTACAGGTGCTGGTCACAAATTTCTCTTTAAGTATAAGGTATATGAAGAGGTTTTTTTTTTTTTTTTTTACAAAACGCCATAACTCCATTTTGACAATTTTTTTGGTTTTAGCACGAATGTAGAAAATATTAATTCTATGATCCAAACTTTCACAACACACCTCAAAGTCATACAAACTTAAAAATTCCAAATCCAGATTTTAATATTTACTGCATTCATTTTTTTCCCTGAATGCGGTAACTCCATGGCCCTTTTTTCATTAAACACTATAAATCCAAGGCATCAATTTAATTTTTTTTTTCTTAATTAAACCGTTCAAAATACAATAACAAACTGCATCGATATTGAATCAAGTATTGAATAAACCGGTCAAAGAGTGTCAGAACTGCAGAGTTACCGGCACCAGATCAAGTGAGTCTGCCTCTTTCCCTCCGGTGTCACTTTTGGACATCTTTGCTGGACTTTATTTACTGTGATTAGCTAGAAAATGGCTTGATTCTCTCCTCAGCACCTTATCTTTTTTTATGCGGTGCTTGTTTTAAGAGTTATGGCGTTTTGTGAAAAAACTCAACTGGCATTTATCACGGTTTGGAAAGAAATGGCAAGTATTGTTTTGTTTTTTTTTTTGAAAATTGATGATAGTTTTTTTCAAATGTGAAAAAAATACACTACAGATGTCCAGGGCAACCTGAGGACATGCCTAACCCCACAGGTGATGCTGCACTCACAGCATTAGCAGGAATGTTCCAATCATTCCTTCAATATCAAAAGGACCAAGATGAGAGGCAAGAAAGACAATCTGCTCGACGGGAACAACATTTTAAGGTCCTAACACATCAAGTCACACAGATGCAGTTGCACGGCAGAAGAAGCAGCTAAACTGGTAGAAGCCTTTGTTGCAGCTCGTAAAGGATTCTCTGGTGTCTTCAGATATGCTGGCACTCTACAAGCAAGAGGTAAGTCTGAGGGGTTGGGAGGAAGTTCGTACTCTCATAGTCAAGGTCAGATCTTACATCCCACCCACTCAAAGCCCATGCCTCCGAAAGCTACAGCACCTGTAGACACACCTCACACGCCTACTACTGAGGTTATTTGTTACAACTGTGGTAAACCAGGTCACACTAGTCCTCAGTGTCCGCTTAAAAAGCCTAAATCAGCTAGGTTGTGTTATGTACCCAGACCCAACCCTACAACTGGTAAGATCAGCAAAGAACCCACCATAACTGTTTTATTAAATGGAAAACCACTTAAAGCCCTAGTAGACACTGGTTGTGCAAGATCCCTAGTACAGGCACAGTACGTAGCAAGGTATTCTTGGTGTGAAGATACAGTAACAGTGTGTTGTGTCTATGGGGACATAGCAGAGATACCCACTGCTGAAGTTTACATTGAAGTAAATCACCAGCCTTATTTGATTAATGTTGGTGTTGTTACTAATCTGCCATATCCAGTGTTGCTCGATACTGATATGCCAGTTTCAGCAGATCTGGTGAAGGAAATAACCTGGTGTGGTGTGGTTACTAGAGCTCAAGCCCAAAAGGCAACCCCTGCATCCAATAATTCTGTGCAGAGTACACTTGGTGAACTGCCATTTTTTCGGGAGTTTAAAGATGTGGTAATGGAGTGAATTGAAGTTGGTTTTAAAACTCGAAAACGGTTCTGAGTTTTACTTTGATCCAATTCAGGTCATAGAAAAGCTATCCAACTGTGCAATTCGATATGGCCCAACGTGTTGCGGTCATTAATGGGGGATCCAAGCGCACGTCTCGGGTTTGTGTAGCTGTTCGGCTCAGACCATACATGGACAAACAGGACGAGAAGGCAGAGGGGCCGTGTGTCAGGGGCCTTGGGCCTCAAAAACTGTAGATTATCAACTGCAGAAATACCACAGAGACTCTTCAGTACTAGTTTGATGTTTTTCATGATGAGCAAACCACACAGAAGGAAGTGTTTTTGACCTCAGTCAAGCCTGTTCTCCCACACATTCTCAATAGACAAAATGCTAGTGTCTTTGCCTATGGACCCACTGGAGCAGGAAAGACCCACACCATGCTGGGGAGTCAGTAGCAGCCGGGCATCATTCCCCGAGCTGTGAGGGAGGTCTTCGCTTTGGTTAAAGCTCAAGAAAAGGAGCAGGATGGATGGGAGTACTCTCTAATATCCCCTTATTTTACTTGTAAACAAGCAAATAAACACAATCATTTGTAACCACTATATGTGAAGGACATCTCTAGCAAGTTTGGTGTCTATACTACAAGAAACTAATATTCTGTACAGGTTTTGATTGAACAAAGTTCAGGTGTAATCCATGTTGGTAAGGTTTGGCACAATAATTTAAATATGGAAAAAATCTTGTCCAAAGCTTCCGCTACATTCATGGTCTTCTTTTATTGCTTACGGGACATGATTTCAGCAAAAAAAAAAACTCCTAAAGAAACCATGTAAAAGGGGGGTTGACGCCCCTTTAGCTGTCTCCATGCGCCATGTGTAAGCTGCTTTTTATGCCGCTTCCAGCCTTGTAACTTCCCCGTGTGCCAACCCCCAGGGGCGGAGCCTGCAACATATAAGGGCTCCCAGACTTCCATTTTATGGGCTGTTGTAGGAGTATGGTGTGTCATTATTGGCAAATGCAAGTAGCTGTCAATATTGGTGTGACTTTCTCGTGGTTTTTTTTTGGATGTTTTTCCTGGGGAGTTTTTTTTCCTGAGATTTCTGCACCAATAAAACTACATTTTTGTTACATCTGCAAAGTTTTTGTTGTTTTTGTCACTCGAGCCTCCCACCGTCAGGCTAACCCCTAACAAGAGGCTTCAATTATTTGTAATATCTGGCACATTGTTTTTCTTGCTTCAAATGCCGTGTGATACACTGTAATAAATCAACTTTTCACTTGAGTCTGACCTACAACAGTGGTTTTACATGCAACTAATGCACCATTAAAATCACCATAAATGTTTTATGAGAAGGATTATCATGTGGTTGAAGCAATTAGTGGTATCTTACAGGGCATGTGAGATATTGGCTCTGAATTATTAATGGCTTGATTATAAAGTCAACTCAGTTCCACTTGACAGGATTTGGTTTTTAGGAAGTACTGAATGATTTTCTTTTAAGCATATTTTAGCACAATACCTCTGCTAAAACCAGACAACATCATGTTTTATCGTTGTTTCATATGGTTTTAGACGTGTGGCAATATAGTAAACTAGTGGTGAGTGGTTATAAGTAAAAGTTCTTGCACAGAGTTGGCAGGAAATGGAGGCTCTTCATGTTATGCATGCTTTGGGCTTAACCTTCATCACTGAATGAGAAGTAGGGGGTACCCTGAGCTGTGGGTAATGGGATGATCATTTAGCTCCTTAAACAAAGCACTCTCATTAAGAGCGCTGAGGAACAATCTTTGCTGCCTCATTTTTCACAAGGCACTGCCCGGAGAGAGAGAGAGAGTTAGAGTGATGAGTTATTCAAATCTGTGTTTCTGCATCTGATTTTCATCTAAAATCATAAAGCCTTGTGAAAATGTAAGCAGTATTTCACAGTGAGCTATTTGAAGGGGGTTTACATAAATGTTAAAATTATGACAGGTAGATGAATCACTGAAAAGCTGGGTATTAACTAGTGCTTCCAGGTTTCCATCTAAAGGCTTCAGGAGACATAAAAATCACTGCTATAGATTGGATAAAAGTAAAGATGCTACAAGCTCTTTCCGAGACATTTAACATTTTTGAATATTTCACTGCTTTTTCAATGCAATTAGCATGCTCTTCCATGCTATAAATGTAACTAAATGTTTTAAAAGCTGTACGCTTTTACGAATGAAATATTTGAATTGTACAGATGGTCTGTTTTAACAAATGCCCAGTTAATGTGGTGAGTTTACATTAACATGATTACTAGACAGTTCATCCACGCCATTTACCAATTTCTGGATGCAAATACATTCATATTTATGCATTTTGTTGAAGCTTTTACATAAAGGGACAGGAGTGAACCAACAATTCATTCTATTTGAACATTTTAGACTTTTATTTGTCTATTTCTCAACTATTTCCTAACTTAAAGTGACAGTTTAGGCTTCATTTCAGGTTTGCGGCTGAAAAACAGATGCACACGGCTGAATGTTTGGGGCCAGTTGATGTATTGTACACTTTTTCAATAGAATTTTTGTTGTGTGAGTGTTTTTGTGTAGGGGTTGGTTTATAGATTCCAAACTTCCATACCAACCAGCCTGTTTACCATAGCAAGCGCATATTTCTATTTCAGCTAGGGAAAGTCATAGACATGGAGGCTGGTATATTTTACTTGTATTGACATGGGGACCATTATATTAGATCAGTGACCCCTCCATAGTAACCAGACTGTTAACCGTAGCAACCAGTTTGGCATATCTATCTCAGCTTAGACATGGGGGTTGCTTTATTTTACTCAAATTGACATTGACAACATTTCAAAAATAGCTTTAAACATTGAAATGTAATATTCTATTTCTGCAGCTCAGGACTGCCACATATCTTAAGAAATAAAGGAAAGTGATGTGTATATTTTCATTCATTTTCACTCCCGCTTATTCCCTTTCGGGGGTCACAGTGATCTCGCTCACATCGGACGATATTCTCTGATATTTCTGACACATTATAAGTGAACTTATTTGTCCAAAATCATATTGCCATCAATTATTTGTTCCTTTTTATTTGTTATCGAATATTGATTAAAAAAAATGGGTTATGAAGATTTAACAGAAAAAGCTGTATTATTTAGCTTAAATATCTGAGATGCTATCAGCTAAATGGTGCTTTGAGAGTAAGGAAGAATGGGGGAGGGGAGAAAAGGCCCCTCAGTATTTGCAGACAAAACAGGGCAGAGCCAGGCTGTGCTACTTTATTTAAGCACTTTCTGTATTTTGATGTAACTTACTGTTTGTGTTGTATTCCCTGTTCCATCTCAGAAATCCACTAGACAGTAGGATTCTAAATATTGTTTCTATTAAATATGCAATTGACAATACAATGTATTGTTATTTTTTTACTTCATTCAAACACATTTAAGGTGTTACTCTGCAAACATTTTCCAGTTCTTGCAAGTTTGGTGAAATATTGGTTTATTCTATTTATTTACCATAATTTACTGACAGTTACTGTGTGTAAAGCTTATATGAGATGTAAATATTACAGTAATTTCTATGCAGTAAATACAACAAAATTAATTTGAAGCTGTTGAAGTTAAATTTGTTTGTGGTAATGAGTAAAACATTTTTTGTATGTCAGCATTTTTAAAATAAATAGTTTTTTTATTGTAAAGCAGTTTATTTTTCAAGTTATTTGATAATGGTATTATCCAACCCAGACATGTTTTTATGTGCATCTGAGAAGTATAACATGTAAAGGAAGTCTTAACAAGCACTTTATCAAACGAACAATTCGTATTGCTTTAGTAAATGTACTCAAACATGCAGCACAGATGAAAAATCCCGAATGAGCAAAATGCCTCTGTATTGATCCTTTGCTCTCCTCTTGTTTTGTCGTTCTAGCATATCAATTGTTATATATGATGCCAGATAAATATGTCAGGAGTTGCTCCATTACACTGCCCGAGTGGCGTTTGATTGATTTGCTCTCAGATGAACTGCCTTTCCAACACACTGTGAAAGGTTTCGTCGACAGAGCCATGCGTGGTCTTAAATCTCTCCAGGCCTGCTTTGATTTGTTACACCATTACAGTAGTAGAGTTTCTGATTTACATTGGGGATGCAATCAGCATTTAATGAGTGTTTGAATTGAAGTGTTTTGATTTAGTTTTCCTTTTAGTGAACTTCAAGGTTAGGGTAGCTAGAACTAAACAGGATAACTTACAACATAAAATTCTGCTTGGAGTTACCTGCAGTATTAAAAATCACAGTCCCTCAGTGTGGGAGGCCATTTAAATGCAATCCCATTTGCAAATATCACCATATCTCCTGTTCTTCAAAGACCTATTTGTTTGCTGATGTGATAAGGCTTATCTTCAAAAACAGGGCATCCTGCGTTTCTCCATCAGTGAGCAATTAAACACACGTGGCGGTTTGCTGTCTATTAGCATATCACTCTTTCGGTATCTTTCTCATGGATATTAACTGATTTTCTTGAGGTCTAGAAAGGGATTATTCAGAGATGCCTCATCTAATTTACATGTTCTTATCTCATGGACTGGGGCTCAAATTTCCTATTAATTTAATTTCTAATATAGAATTGTCCACACATCTTTAACTCTTCTGGGAACTCTTTGCACAAAGTGTGAGATGTTTAATCTGGGAGTGTTTTTGAGCTTTAATGTTGGATACAATGGTATGTCTCACAGTATAGAGCTTTTGTAGTAACGTCACTTTCTTAGCAGGCCACGCCTTCTTCACTGAGCCAAACTTATTGCCCAAACAACTGCTAACATGGCTGCTTTTATTGGCAAACTTCCCATGACATTCCCATACACAGAACAAGATTATTGGTGTACAAAAGCTTTGACGCTTGGTTTTATTTTAAAGCCAGAAATATTCAGAAAAGAGGACGAATGATCCCTCACTGAAACGGCTCAAAATAATACACCAAATAACATTTACTTTTAAATACTACAAACAGTTCTTTACACCACCATGGAGACGGCTGGTGGCAGCATTAAATGGCATGTTTAGTTTAATCCTTAGAAGTCTGGGGGCTTTTTGAGTGCTTTTACTACTTTGCAATTACTCTAATAAAATACAATTTTATAATATAATTTTAAAACAGTTTTTTTATGACAATACATGTTTGTTTTTAGTACAACCCCAGCTTTTTTCTTTTAAAAACATTTAATCACAAAATTGAGAATGAAGAGTTTTTTTTGGTTGATTTTGTTCATAACAAAATCAAAAATGTTGAGATAAAATTAAAATTCATAAATTCCACAGAAAAAACAAAGACAAGGTCAAAACAATGCAAAATTCTTCTAAACATCATACACTGTTTTTGTGTGTCATAACTTTGAAAACACGGCCATATCACAGGTCTTGTACTTCCAAGGGTTATCCCTTCTTTTTACCACTAGATGGCACCAATTCAGAGTCTGTAAAATGAAACTGAAAGACAATTGTGCATTTTCTCACATTTTAATTTCAATTATCTTGCAATTTATATGTCATAACTCTTGTAATGTTAGTTCAAATTTATCAAAATATCAAAGCTAATAATCTATTTGAAGCCTATGTGTAATAAACATTAAATAAAAGCTGGATTTCCAGAATTTCCACTGAACTCAAAACATTCTCAGGCAATGGAATGCGCAAAGACTTCAAAGGGATTTTGAATTTTAGAAAATTGCACAAAAATATTAACACGCCAGATATTTAAATTAAAATTAGCAAATCTGGTGATTTAATCATTCTAACATTAAAAAGTTGCAGAACTTTTTTTTCCCATTTTCAGTATTTAAAACTGAAACTCACATTCCCAGTTAGAGCATGGAAAGTTTGCTACTCACTCTTTGTCTTATGACTAACATTATCAGTTTTGTTTTTGCTAGGAGAACGATCAATGAATGCTGTCTCTTTTGATGACGTGAGAAAGGACCCGCTTGGTGGCACTCATTCCACATTTTCACAGCGACTTTGCTCAGGGAACAGAAAAGAAATGACTCAGCACAAATCCTCTGTTTTCTACACATTTTTGTCAAAAAGCAGCCTCTGATCACCCACGTGTTCTTCACCCATTTCTTCTTTGTCTTCGTCTTCGGCACATACAAGTACTATTCTTCCGGTAACCCAAAGGATTTAGGCACAATAATGTCCTTTAAGAATCTGATTCTTTGTTTTTTGCACTTAGTGACGAATGGCTTGCATGCAGTTGCTTGATCATTGAGATTTGTTGCATGAAGCTCTTAGCAAACTGTTCTAGAGCTAATCTGAAGGACATGTGTTGATGGCTGTTTCTGTTATTCCCAATTGCTTCCACTTTTTTATAAACCCACTGACAGTTGACTGGAATAACAAGTAAATGTCTCAACTGGACCTGAATCCTACAATTCCACATTTGAAATCACTGAGCTGTTGAAAGTGGCCTATTCTTTAACAAATCCAATCTACAAGTAATACATCTGTGACCACAGCAGTGATTGAAAAATATGAAATCAATTATTTGGTGAAGAATTTGGAGAGAATCATTTTGGAAGTTTAGTGATTGTTTTGGCACAGTATGTCAATTAGCATAGTAAAGTGTTCTTAAAATGTCACATAAATTACAAATAAACGTATATGTTCAATTTGGTTGATTTATTTCAGAGGTGAAAAGAGAAACGAAAAAGCTTTGAGACTTACTGTATTGTAGAACATTGACAAGCTGACATTTTATTTTCCTTCGACAAATATCCTTGTTGCACAGAACTCATTGTATCATTTTTGCTTGGAGAAATGGAGTGACATTTAGAAAGTGGGGTCTTTTTCTTCTTGGCCCGGAGTTTTCTCCTTCACTCCTCTCAGAAAAAAATGCTTTAGTGGAAAATCACTACTAGTCACACTTACACAGTTTACCGCCCATTACCCTTTGAGTTTACAGACAAATAAAGGGGGCATTGCACTTTTCATGAGTTGAACATATTCTGTGGGGTGTTTATAAAAAAAATATATAGCACACAATGGTTATTTTGGGGAATTACCTGCATTGCTTTGCAACTCAATTGGTCATTTAATCACTCATATATGTGATATACAGTGGTACGCAGACCCCCAAAAAATACTTTTTACTTTGATGATCTTCATGCCTTTTTGCTAAACAGCTTACCATGCCACAAAAATCAAACAGAATAAGACATTAGTCCCAATAAGTTTCATGTGTGAGTCCTGACTAGTATTGTGAGTATGATTGGACGCTATGTAAACATTCCAGGAAAGCTGTCTGATGTAGGACTTAAAAGGCCTCAAGTGTGGCAAAGGGCTGAAAGATGGGGTATCTTGAACAGTTATAAGATATCACATGGGGCAATTTTGCAGGTCAAAGTTCCTCCCAGCCTAACTTTCTTTCCCAATGGTATTTGAAATCACACCACATGGGCAGGAACTTTGTTGTCGGATGTGATCCCATTCAAGTCAATGAAATGACTCCTCCCACAACTCGTCATTCCAACATCACATCATGAGTTCATTACATGGACCTGTGTAATATTATGAGCTTGAAACGCAAGTATATAAATCTATTAGGCAAACTGTCTGGAAAAGGATAGATACCCCCCACCACCCGCCAATTCTTCCCAAGTGTGGCAAATGAGTTGAAATAGGAAGCTTTAAAAACATAGAGGTTTGCTTGCAATGTTCAATTATCTAAACAACGCTTTCGCAACTCCAACAAACACCATCAAATCCACAGTGTATGTGCCTCTGTACCCAGTCTGGATTTAGAGCTTGATTCTACTTCAGCTTGGCCTTAGTAAAAACCACTTTGAACTTACGTTGAGTAAAAACCATTTTGGACTTATCTTCGACCCACCTCCATCTTAGGGAAACAAGCCATCTTCTAATTCTCCACCCAACACACTTCTCCCTTTCATCTTTCCTGCTTGTTGCCTTTCAGGATCATGGGGTCTGCTGGTGCAGTTCCAATGCTCTTCGGGTGAGAGGTGGGGGTACACCCTGGACAGGTTGCCAGTCCATCACAAGGCAACATACGTTCAGATCCAAAGAGGAATTTAGATTATTTAATTAACTGTAACAGGTGTCAAGAGAGACACGGACACACTGACGCTGTTCAAAGCCGCTCAGGGCATATATTTAAAATAGTTCACCATTAAATAGATCATTTTAAAAGCTCAGCCATCGGGTATGGTGGTGAGCAGGTCAGATGAGGGTGGGCTCCAGGGTAGTCTGTTGGGAGTGGTCCAGTGTGTCTTCACCCCGATCAGACCAGTGGCGCATAGTTTTCCAGACCACAGGTGTGGGATCTCTCCTATGCTGGTTCATCTGTCTTCAACTCCCTGTCAGAATTTGGCCGGTCCACCACCTGGCACACTCTTCCGTGGGATAAGAATCCAGCCAAGCTCCAGTGACTCAGCTGGCCCGGTGATGACACTCGAGACCTGTCCGGCGGGCACCTCCCAGGCTCCTTCAGCACCCCAATGGAGTTCGCGGAAGAGAAATAGACAGCTGTCTCCTATGCGCGCAAGCTTGTGCAGGCTGATGAGTCACACCTGACAATCAGCCCTGCTACCTCATCACGTAACCTGACTGCATGTTTTTGGGATTGTGGGGGAAACTTGTATACCCGGAGGAAACCCATGCATGCACGGCAAGAACATGCAAACTTTGGAAGACGAGCCTCGAACTGGCAACCTTCTAACCCTCACTAGCCTAGTCATCTATAAATGGTCTCATTAGCCTCCACCAGGCTCCCTTATTAAGCCTGTTTCATATTGCTCAGTCATCGCCCCTTTTCCATCTCTGAACTCTACTCCTCGCCTTGTCTCTCCATTACACCAACTCCACAGACCTCCTTATGCAACACTTTCATGCCTGCTCACTCTAATTCCACTTCCGTTGCCTTGTCTATGAGTCTCTCGTAATCTGCTTTATCTCTGGAAGTAAACATTCTATAGAGGGGTGGTGATAATCACCGGGCTGTTCACGAAACTTGTTATTGAACCATCACTTACTTGAACCTGTCCAGTATCGTGAGCGTGACTGGCAGATATATAACCGTACTAGATAAGCTGTCCGAAACTAATAAAGATGTGTGACCAGAGTGTGGCAAAGAGGGTTAGGTAGCTTTAACAGCATCATAGGTTACCTACTTGATTAGGTTAAAAAGGGGAGTGCTAATTAACTAAACTCCCCCCGAAACATGTTAATCAAATATCACTTATTGGATGTAGAAGTACAAGTTTCAAGTCATTCCATAGTGTACATTTGAAGGATGTACTGAGGTTAAAGGGTTGATGTTCTCCTTTGATTAAACACATATAGATGCACATGAGGTCTTAAAGGTGGTGCAATCCCTTAATGTGGGTCCAGCTTATTTGAGGTATCAATATAAGGGTTGATAGTATTAAACCAAAAGCAATGGTTTCGAAGAAAAAAAAAGTTTTCATTACGGAGAAAGGCTTCATCTCAGTCCTTTCATCTTATATCACTCAGCACCGGGCAGTCATGGACCACCATAGAGACAAGATAATTAAGATTAACGCCACATTTTCTGTTCTACATAAATAATCTATATCTTGAGGATACAATCTGGATGGGAGAAATCAGTTAGTATCACAAAAATTAAAATCATACATAAAATTAATTTAGATTATAAAGAACAAAGTTGGCACATTTCCTTTTACACCAAATGTTTTTGCTTTAGGGCATGACATGACAAATGTAATTTCTAAACATCTCTTAAATTTCAACAGCTTCATCCTCAGGGCTGCCAGTAATTGACTGCACAGGATAAATTGCAGTAGTCTTTCATTTATCCTCACTGTTAGTGAGGCCGTATTTACAGTCTGGCCTACATTTGATTTACCTTGTAGGAGATTATTCACAAAAATGCAATATCCTAACGAAGTATTATGCTCTTTTTATCATGTTGCAGACACACTTTCGATCTTATTAAAGTGAAAGACCAGACAAAGTGTTAGTTGTGTTTCTGTGTATTGACCCTCCTCACCTGTGTTAACCCAGATTAGCACACACACCTGTTCCTAATTACCTTGATTTCCCGTGTATGAATAGACCCAGCGTTTCTTCAGTCCCCAATAATTTGTCATCTATTGTTCTTGAGTTCATTGTAATGTAGCAGTTGTTATAAAATTTCGAGTGTGTTTTCATATCTACAGTGTTTACATAAAACCAGCCATGACTTAAAGGACAACCAATCAAATGTTTTTTGTAGCTATCCTGGTATGGGTTAATCAGCCCCCCCCCCCCCCCCCCCAATCAAGACAAGCATGTGGGTCCTTTACTGGTGGAACATACCCCGGTATGGGTTTATCAGCATTTCGCCCCCCCCCCCCCCAGTCATAACACGCATGTGGGTCCTTTTCTGGTGGAACATACCCCGAAGTTCAACATGCTGGTGCACTTTATCCTCTTACCCTAGGACACTCTCTGCTCTTTTTGCCAGAGGAACATCTGTTTGCACATGCCAAGGAATGGCCCTACAGAACAATTTCAATCAATTTGTGAAGTGGGTTCTGGTTTACAGTAAGGAGAAAATACTAGGACTCATTTCTGACCCAAAACACGGACTCTGAACTCTTTTCCCTGGTTCTCTCTGATCACCTGGTGGTTTCTTCCAGAACTCAAAACTATTGCTATCCCACCCACCATGTATGTGATCCTGTATCCAGTCTGGATCTGGAGTTTAATTCCACTTCTGCTCGTTTAAAGAAGGCATCTGCTTCAAAGCATCTACTAATTCTCCACCCAACACACTTCTCCCTAGTTCAGTCTTCTCCAATAGGTCCTATTAGCCTCCTGGCTCCTCCAGGCTCCCTCATTCAGTGTGTTTCATCTTGGTCAGTCATCAACCCTTTTCCATTGCTGAACTCTACTCCACAGCTTGCCTTTCCAACACACCAACTCCTTGGAGGTCCTCCTAGACTTCTGCAAAACGTGCATCCTCGCCTTTTCTGATTTCACCATGGTGTCTTAGTTTCCTTATGGAGTCTCTGATCATCTGCTTTATCTCTGGAAGTAAACAAACTTTCCTGGTTATTAACTCCAATCGGAACAAGAAGCAGTTGTCTTGCGACTTTGGGGTTGCCTACAAATTAGAAATAAGAGTTTTAAGTAGACCTGGTTTTCAGCTACCATTACCAGATTGTAGTAACGGCCCGACTAAGCTTGATATGGCTTTATTCGCCATGGTGCTCTTTTGTGTGCACTCCCATTTCCAATCTAGGCTTGACAGGAATTGTTTAAGACATTTCACTCAAGACGTGTCACTCCACTACTTCATTCTAGTTCCGCTTGGTGACAATTTGCAATCTCTTGGAAAACCTTTTAATTTCTCGTTGTACCATTGAGCTCTCTCTGGACACAGTTTTCTGTAATCAGAGAAAGGAAGGTCTGCATTTTCTTTTAAACACCCATGGAAACTAATGGTAGAACAGTTTTCAGTCAAGCCAAAAATGAGTTTTTAAAAAAATTGTGGCAACAACTTTGTGGCGTCCTATTTTTTTAATCAAAACTTTGAAATGAGAGCTGGCCCTCCAGAATGGAATTAATTTTGTGCCAAAAAAACAAAATGTAATTTCAGCTAAAACAAACAAAAATAACATGATTACAGAGAGAAAAATTCAAAATAACTGAAACTGAAAATGAAACCAACAAAGAATGGAGTGTATTTATTACATTTTTATAGTAATTGCTTCATTATTTTGCTGTTTTTTTTCTTTTATTCGTTTTAGCTGAAATTGCGCTCGTTTTATTGGCACAAAATTAATTTCAAGCTTCACAACTCAAAAACCTGTTGCAGTACGCTTCCTTGATATTGAAATTTTCTCCGCTTTTTTGAGTAGATTCCAAGTTTTGCTCACTTACTGGTAGTTCACCACCTATTGGCCCTGTGTTTTGTGTACTGTTTCAATCCCCTTGTCATTAGTAAAGTTGTAGAATACTTTTCACATGTTTCCACATGTCTACAACTGTGACACAGGGCTAAGGTTATATATGATTTACTCAATGTTTTTAACATGGTTTGCACTGATTGAGCATTACATAACGCAACAGTCAGGAAGCTGTTTTCAATCTCAACAGAACATTTCTTGCCAAGATTCAGATTTCAGAAAGCCTGTGAAGCTTTCTCAAGTCCTTACAAACTCACAATGATTGTTTTCATCCACACTCCAAGGGCTGCCACTTTATTTCTTAAAAAAAAAGATTAGAATAGTTTGAGTATGTTCAATGTGCACATGATCCTTTCTCCTGTTTAACAGTCAGTGCATCTAAATATTCTCAAATATTTTCACTTGTAAATTAACTTTAATCTGCATTCCTCCAAATAACACAGACAGCACAATGGCATTGTCTTTAGCATTGCCTCATCTTATCCAAAGGTCAGATTTCAAACCTTCCTTCCTATCGTCCTAAAAACATGCACAACACCTTCATTGGTATCTAGGAATTGTACGTGATTGTACATGATTTTCACTCAGTACCATTACTGGAAGTCCAATTTTGTAGATGCCACACTTTTTACACAAATGCATTATAGTTTTGAGGAGAGTAGCATTTTTGTCCCACTTTCAATAGGTTTCAGTAGGCAGGTAGGTTGATTTTCAGAAACACTTGTGCATGTCTCTCTGATTTGCCAACCTTTAGCACGATCAAACATCTGCAAAGGCTCTCCCAGAATAGAAATGCTTTGAAATGACACTTCAGATATGATAAAGTGGCTAGTAGTGAATCAGAAGAGCAATAGCTCAAATAACAAATCTGCAAACCACTGCATCTGCCCTCAGGTTTAAAACTGGTTGCCACCAGTAAGTCTGTTTAGCATCCTAAGGTCTTGTTGTTTCATCTGTTGATTGAGGTTTCCGTGGTTTATAAAAAATTCAATCAGTAAAATTGATAGAATGTTTAATCAGTAACTTTTCAATATTCTTTTTTTTCAACAGTTACATGTTTAGTTGAAGGTGCCAAATGAATGTATCATCCCCTACTAACTACACTGTAAAAACTTAGATAAACCTAAAAATAAGGCAACATTTCCTACTGCTTTTTGTTAGTTTAGCGAACTTCTAGTTTGATTTGGTAAAAATCAGTATTGAATAAAAAAATTAAGAAGATTCTACAATGTAAAGAAAAAAAAATGTTTCACCAATGTATCAAACAGTAAAAATGTTTGGATTTGTATTTAATTTCAATTCTCTCCTAATCTGACTCTATATTATTTATTCTATCTACTTTAAATAATATGTTTTATTACCACTGATTAATAAGGAATGAGAGAGGTATTTGTTTCTAACATTTATTACACACAAACTGCTTTTGTTTACAGACAATTGGGTACACTAAGTTTCTGGAATTCCATCAATGATGATGCCCACGGGGTCTGGCAGAAATATATTTACATGTTGCACAAGTCCTGTACACTATAACTCAGTTGAGAATACAAATTTCGGCTTTATATTTTTATGTGCCCTTATTTGTCCTTGTCATCTGATTTTAAACTCATGAAGTTCATCCTTGCATGGTTTCCTGGTAACCCAACTTCTTCTTCTGCACCCGGTTGCTAGTGACTAGATTTGTGAATAGATTGCTTTGATTGTGCACCACTCCATTATACCAAGTCCATATAATCCTTCATATTTTACTAGTGTGCCTCCATTTATTATGTAAAATCAATACTGTTTCTGGTTTCTTTTCTGGTAATCAAACCTAGAACCAAACCAAACCAATAAAGCATTTTGATTTCAATTTTAAATACAACTAGCACTACATGGTATCAAATATTGTTCAGATCAAGCTTCATACTATCTGTTTTTATTAAAATAAAGGTTCAGGCCCACAAAGCTTTAGTATTATCCTAGTTATTCCAGTGTGAGCATGTGTGTCCTGGTGGAACTGGCATTTTCACAGGTAATAAATCACCATATGCCATCCGTGATAAAATGGCATAACATACAAAAGCTGGTTCACCCTTAACAGGAGTACAGAGAAAGTGTCAATGTTGCACAGTGGTTACTTTTACAACACAACGTCAAGGGACAGTTTCAGCTTTTCACTAAATAGCTCAATCACGAAATACTGACTCTCTGAGCCCATGACTCTCCTAGACATATTTCCATTCATAGATGCGACTTTATGTGAATTTATGTGCAAAACTAAAAAAATGCATAAAATATTTGCAAATAAAGCACCGTTTCCATCCACAAGTCCAAGATGGAAGTCCAATCCGTCACCCATTTTGTTCTGGCAAAGTGAAATGAAGCTAAAAGTGGGCGTTGCCAGCAACTGCCTCCAAGAAAGTGCGTCACTTCCCCATAGTCAGGAGGTGGGACATGGGGGTAGAAAACAACCGGCAATAAAATTTAAAAAACAAAAAACACAAGGAATAGCAAAGTTCTTCAGATGAAATGTTCTGGAATGAGTGACACCAAAGTATGACGCCGTGACTGGCTGAAAGAGCAGTCGGTCATCTGCCCTTCAAGAAACCACGCCTGAATCTTTCCCCCTAATATAAATCTCTCTTTCACTCCCCCTTTCCTTTCAACACCCTCCTGTCCTGATGTAATAAATGCAAACTGGTCCATTGAAAAAAACTGTCCAGCTCAAGCGTAGCAACTACCCCCTCATGTGTCTGCTTTTAAGCAGGATAGAACGAGGTAACAAAAAAGAAACAAAGCCCTTAAATTATGCACAGCTTTAAGGCTTAATAAATCTTAAACTAACACATAAAAAAAACATTTGACCAGTGTTCATGAAGGTCAAATCTAGAGATCTAAATCAACAAAAGTAATGGAGCCAGGGGTATAAATATGAGGTTTTTTTTAGCTCCAAAGTTGGAAAGTGAATGATAACCTGCTGTTTTGGAGCTAGCCTCTAGCGACAGGTAGAGGTATTGTAGTTAAAGTCAAATCCTATTAGGCTTTAAGAGGGAAAGCAGGAGGTTGCCACTGGGTTCAAGACAACAAAATAATCACTTCTTAAAAAACTGAAGGCCACTAAAGGAAACATGTTTAATTACACACAAATATCTGAATAAGTCACAATCCTCACAACTAAGCTAAACTAAATGCCTACATCAGCTTTTGACCACCCAAAGTGCCTCCAAAGCCTAACAGCTGCGGGGAACCAATGATTTCAGGATAACAGGAATGCTTCATACCCCAACCATATATGGGTAAAAAGAATTATGTACCACACCCCCAACCTGTACAAAAAGTACAAAAGGGAAAGGAAGGCTCAATAAAAAACTGTGAATAGATTAACTCTATGTCCGTGTTTTCATTGCTATTCTGAACTGGCTGAAAACTTTCTAGGAGAGCAGCCAACTTCTTAGTGTAGAAAGTCTACAACAGTCTCCATGAATGCTGCCCCATCAAGCAGAAGAGTTCAGGCAGAAAAAAACGCATTGCATTGGGATTTATTCAGTAAATCCATTTCCAACGTAGTTTATGTGCATTTTTTTCTTATCGGATAAAAAGTTTATACAACCCACTGCATGAATAGAGGAGTTTCTATCAAGTGGATTCCTGTAAACTCTGCTGCGTTTCTCGGCTTTAAGCAAGTTTAAGAACTTGATAAGAGGAGTTTTGTGTCAATAGGAAACTTCAAATGAGACCCTGCACTTCACCAGCCATTTGTTACCATGGTAATCTTTCCTCAAGGAGAGGCCACTTTCACACCTTTGCAACGCTCTGCTGGTTGTCTATTGTTTTCATCTCCAATCACCAAATAATGCTCTTTTCGTGCAGTGACTCAGTTGTGCGCATCATTTTTTAATGCGCATTTTCAAAATTTATGAGCATCTTGGCGTTTCCATCCAGGGTTTTTTATGGGATATTACAAAATGTGTATAACAAAGGTGAATGGAAATGCTGAGACACAGAAGGGATTCTATAATTCCCTGCCATTCTATATCTTTCAATGTGTCTGTGTTTATTTTTATGACGTTTATCTAGCAATATATTTTCCCGTACGTTCTACATAGGGTCACACTAGGGTTTAAAAGGAAGATAGGACTAAAGGCGTCTACAAATGGTGCAACGAAGTTTCGTGCAACGAAGTTTCGTGCAATGACGTGCCTCGATATTAAACCATGGGCGCAATGGGAAAGCACACATTCGACTGAACGAGTGGTGCCAACGAAAAAGTTTCGGAGCCCCATATCGGATTGGTTTTTCGTAAGTAAAAGAACTTTTTGGGGGCACCACATTTTCATAGTGTCTTCGTACAGGAAAGAAATACTCACCACAAATCCTTTCTGTTCTCCACATTTTTGCCAAACAGCTTCCTGAAATTAGCCACTAAAGATCAACCACTCGACATCCATTTTTTATGTACTTGAAATTCTTCTCTGTTGTCGTCTTCTTCTTGCTGTTCTTCTTTCCTGTTTCCCCCTTTGGTGCAGTAAGTTGTACCACAAAAGCCATCTGCAGACAGAGAGCGTCATTGCATCGATATTTTCTTGACCCAGATGAAGAGCACCCTGCTGAGAAGCCATCAGAAGATTCATTCGAATCTCAAATCGGACCTTAATTGCTAGCTCACCAAGACCCATAGTACCTCATTGTTTACTCTCACATTAATGTCAAATATGGGTCACCAATTCACCTGACCGTCACATGTTTTGTCAGTTGGGGGAAACTAACAGAATAAGCAAACTCAAATTAGCCAAAACACTTGGCTGAGAGGAAACAGAACTAACCACTACAATAAAAAACTTCCTATGCAGTAAAAATTAAAATATTGTTAAGATGGATTTTCTAAGTAGTCCAGATCAACAGCAAGGTAAACTAAATGTTTCAGCAGTATGACAGCGTTCACAGGATGGAAAACCTCAGTCAGGGTGGACCGTCACGAAGCAAAACATTGTCAAATCCCCATCACTTCCCATCAGCTGTAAATTTACAGCTCAGCAATGAATATGGCATGAATGTTTTCTCTGTGTCATCACAAATTACCCACCATGCCTGTGCTGCATCAGAATCGGCAAAATTGGTTCCCCAGTGTTTAGAAATCCTCCTGTCACCCGCACAGGTCTATGTGAAACTCTGTAAAGTGCTTGCAGTAATTAACATTGGATAACTTGGCCTCGGGGCCACTCCAGGGGCCCTTGCGAGAAGCGTATCTGAGATGCAGCAGATGTCATTGTCCTCCTGTCACACAGCTGTCCCTGGCGTAGGAATATGAAAATACTCACATTCCCCCATTACATATAGATGTATTTATATGGAATTCGGTCATGGAGACTGTAGCAGAAACACTGGCCCAGTTCTGGTATGCTGTTTTTGTATCCAGGGAGTTGAAGTTACCTGTAAATGGCATTTGCATTAATTAAGACAGGGTTCTGTCATCATTCTAGTAGAGCAGTCAGTTGCTCAGACAGGCATTTCATATTACTCTCTGCATATTCTGTGATGGCAAAGTGACTTCCTGTTAGACATCTTCTCATCTTTCCTGTTCTTTTCTTATTTTGGGCCATTTCTTTTCTGCAGTGATTCACTGAAACTTAAGTAAAACAGCTCTAAAAACATTTGAAATGTGTCTTTGTGCCTTCCACAAACGTGTGCATCTTTCTTCGGTGAAGGAGAAAAGGAATTGATCAATACAGAAATGTAATTTATTTTAAAAAAAATGAGGACAGAATTACACAACACAATAACACACTTTTAAACTTTAAGGATGTAGAGACAAGGTTCAGAACTTGCACAAGGTAGGAAAGAGGTGAGATACACAAACTGCTCTGTGCAAATTGAATGTAGTGGCGTTTAAAGTGTCATGAATAGTTAGGAACCACCCCAGAGTTACACAAGAGGATCTAGTCACTTATAACAAGATAATTACTTACACACTAATTTGTGAAGAACTGAAATTTTGTCATCAGTGCATGAATGAACATCTGAAAGATACAGAGGAGAACCAGGTAAAATGTTTGCAAGCAAATACACCAAAAGCAAGCTGTTTATCTACTCAACTCATGAAATGTTATCCTTTGGATACGTCGAATTTGTGCTTGATATTTGTTAAAAAAAAATCTGAAAATTTTCCACTTTTAATCTGTTTTGGTTCGTTGAGCTTCGGAGAGGCATGAATTCGGAAAAGTGGAAATGGTTTTGTTTGCGTTAGCCGACATTGAATATGTCACAAGAGCATCTCTCCAGAGTTATTTTCAATTTTAAAAAAATATTGCTTTCCATCAAAAATCAATGTTTTGTCAAAAATGGCATAACTCCACTGTATATGAGCTTTTTAAACCAGGAGCTACTTCCTGGACACTGAATAATGCAATAATGAATAGTTAAAGGGCTACAAGTGGAAAATTTGCTCGATTTACCTTAAACTAAACATCATTATTATCAATTAATCATATTCATCTCTGCAAATACACTGATTATGTTATTTATTTTTCACAATGAACATCAATAATGATTTAACAAGATAGGAAATAGATAAAAAGCAACATGCAACATTTAAATATTTCGTCTTAGGGCAATTGTTTTTTTAAATAAATAAAAAATGATCACTTCTACAACAGTCTTATGAAATCACAATGTCCCATTTTCACTATAACTTTTTGCCAAATCACAACTTTTCAAAAGTCATTTAATACAAAAAATGAACGATCTGATTACATTTTGAACTTAAAACCGATATCAGAACTTTTTAAAAACACATTTAACAAATTTTGAACCGACATGAACATGAGCTGGACACCAAATCTGGTATCAAAGCCTGCCATTGCATGCTGTTTACCAGTATGTTGTACTCTTGCTGATGTGACACGGCGTGAAATGAAACAAACACATGCTCCTTTAACCGAGTTTAAAGAAAAGTGATAATGAAATGACCTCTTCATGGGTCAATCTTTTAATTTTTGCTGTGCCGCTTGTTTGTTTCATCATAGCGCATCTAACTGACCTTTCAACTCTACTAGGTCATAGCTCTTTAAATGCAAGTGTCATTTAAACAGGAATAGCAATTAGATGTAGCTCACTGGTAAGTTGTGGTACATTTGAGCTATTTTTAGGGCAGTCCGGGGGGATTCTGTGGGCACCGTCTTGGTGACCCTGCTGTAAAAGGACCATGACCTGCAAAGGGATTGTTTCCACCTCATTTCTTATTCAAATTGTTGTGACCTTTGGAGCTTCTGTTGAACACAAACGAGTTCAACAGAAAGACAATTCAATAGGGTCCAAAAGAGCCTCGAACTCCACTGATTCCATTGTGTAGAGACAAAAAGAAATAATATAAAAAATATTTACTGGTAGAACACAGAGGAAAGCTTTTTTTTTGTTTGATTATAAAAATATCTTATCGGAATCTTGCTCATTACTCTCGAACTATACCAAAAATTAATATTATCTTTAATTCAGGTGAACAAATCTATGTTTCTCTCTGTTGCCTGGAGCTCTATACTGGGCAATTAAAAGGTAACTCTGTGCCCATAGCTTATTGTAAGACTCCTGAGCTGTTATGAGCCGTTCTCAAAGGGATATTTTTAGAGCAACCCTGAGTCTCAGGCATACATGTCTCACACTTACAACTTTGGATTTTCTCATCCTGCATCTGAACCATAAATCAAAATTTGTGCAAAAACCTGGTGTCTAGGTGATCATCAGCTTCCATCATCAGTGTTCATTTATGAGAGGCTACATAGGACATCTAAAGAAGCTAAACTACATTTTCAACTAAACTTCCATTTTATTGGGAGTTTGAGTTTTAAGTTTGATTTCTGTAAATTTGAGATTTTATGAAATTACTTAAATCACAGACACAAGATTGTGAAGACTGTAGTTAAGACCGTTGAGTTAAGAATAATACTAAAGACCATTCTGATTTAGACCAAGACCTAGCAAGACTGGAGAGTATAAAGACCAAGACCACAATTGAATGAGAACAATTTATGACCAGAACCAGACACAGAAAAGCATGATTACTTTAATTTATTGCTCTCTTTTTCTGTCATCTTGCCATAAACCCTTAGAATTCCAGGATCTTTTTTAGCGTTTGTACTACTTTACAATTTGCTATAATAAAACAGCAAAAAAAATTTTTTAGTGGAAATGCTTGTTATCATTTCTATTACAACACCAGCTTCTTTTAAAAACACAAAAAATCCACAACGATCCTGAAATATGGTCTTTTTTTTAATGAAAAGGCTCAAAATTGAGAACAAACTGTATTTTACGGTTTATAACAAAAACAAAAGTTTGAAAAAAATGAAAGTTCATAAATCCCTCCAAAAAAGCAAAGAAGTCAAAACTAAATGTCAAAATGAAATTGCATCAAAAACTAGGTGAACCTTTCCCAAACCTTATAAACTGTTCCAAGCAGTTTTTGTTCATTGTGCTTTTTTGAACCAGAACTTTGAAAAACACAGGCCATATCACAAGTCTTGTACTTCCGAGGGTTATTCCTTCTTTTCACCACTAGATGATGCTTATTGCACTGATTTGGGGTCTGTAAAATGAAACTGAAAGACGATTGTGCATTTGAATTATCTTGTAAATAATTGTTTAGAAATCTAAATATAAAAACTAATAACCTTTTTGAAGACACGCATTATATATGAAAATAGTTCAAAATGTATTATATTTTAAATATTATTCATTATATATATATTCAATATAAATATTTCAAAACAGCAGCTGTGACGGGCAAATGCACTGGTACATACAGAGACTTCTAAGGGTTAAAGCAATAATAAAAACAAACACATTTTTAACATTTTAAACTAAGTTGACTTAACATTACTTTTGAAGTTATACTTAACTTACTTAAGTTACAATTAAAGTTATTTTTGTAAAATTTGCTTATTCGTAAGGTTATGTTAATTGCACCCTACAGTTTACCAAGGTGCTTTTGTTTTAGTGAGGTGACATTGTTTCAAAATAATGAAATCAAATCTTGCAAACACAACTGTGTTTCCCTTAGAATCTATTGACATCATCTGGCAATGTCAAAGCTGGACGGTTTTCACCGAAATATAACAGTTACAGCAAGTGAACGGTTATCTCATCCCTAGCGGTGCTGTCGCTCCAGATGCCTGGTGAAAGCAGGTGCTGCTCTAAAAGTCTCTGACAACGTTGTTTTGAAAATGTGCTTAGAGCAGAATGTTCCTTCCTGGATATTGTACAGATATATTCTCCGTGCTCCATGAGGCCAAACATAATAACAGCCGGTTGTGGTGCGTTGAGAAAATAAATGTTACAATGTGGCATGGTTTTTTTTTTGGTGGATTTGAAAAAACAAAACGAAGACGCCTGTGCAACCAGAACCAAGACCATAGATGAGGTTGTGCCTTTGACCATTGCTTCCGCGACAAGAAGAAAACTCCATAAAATAGGTCAATTTTCATCTATGCATTTGGATCAATGCAACATTAGATTTTGATGTCATGGCTGCACACATTTATGCACACACTCGTTTGGAGGGATAGAAGTGAATGGTGTGGTTGGTTCTGACCGGTCCATTTTGCATATGTTTGTGGTAGAATTGGTTTCTGGGATGGCTGGTTTTCATAGAAGTTATTTGTTGAGAGTGAATTGAGATAGAACTTGAAACAGTCACAAATTTGTAAGATTATAGTCAAGTGATTTACCAAAACGTGCTAATGATCACCAGTGTAACATGTCGTTTTCTCACCAACTCCTTCCTCCCTAACCCTAGTGATCCTGTAGCAGTAGAATTCATATTTACCGGGTGAGAAAATCTTAAATATGACGATATATTTTTCTATCTGTGTGTGGAAAGGTTTTAGAACCAAAACAATGTAAACTTTGACTGCATTTCATTAGTAAAAGGGAACATGCAGCAGTTTTGAGATTTGCAAAGTTGTGGAAGGCAGTTATCCTTTAGTTAAAGTATAATAAAAGGAACTCAGGCAGAAATGCACTGGGTAGTTAAAAGTGAATTAAATCTAATTACTTAAAGGGTTTTTCTTTGCCTAATGTAGATTTTTTTTTTTTTGGCTCAAAGTACATTTTATTAGAATGGAAGTTTTTTGAAAAGGTTGCTGACACCTGGCAAAATTAGTCTGTATACAGCTCTGTCCAAAGTAATCGGTGAGTGAAAAGCCTATTGTGCACAAATCATAAAAAAAATAATGTTTAAAAATATTAGCTAATAAAACATTCTCTAATTTTGAAGAATCCACAATACCCAGACGCAAGACCCACCAAGAAATCAATTGACAAAAAAATCAGAGACTGAGGTATTGAGGTACCCCAAAACAGATAAGATGTCCCCTTTGTTTTTATATAAAAATAGCCTTTACAAAGGCTTTTATTATGAAACAGTGGTCCCCAACCTTTTTCACCAGTAGACCGGTTTTAGTATTCTATTATCCAGAATGGGCTTGGTGTGTGGAAACCACCTGTCGCGATAAATCCATGTAAAATACGATTCCTCTTATTGTCTGTTAAAAGCTACCAATTTCTTTCCAGAATGTTCCAAAGTAATTTTTTTATTAAATAAAAGATTTTTCAAAATAAATGATCATTCAAACAATTATTGATTTCCAGTGAGGCCAGAAACAATTTATACATGGACCTGTAGCGATCCGCCAACTGGGAGTTCGGGATCATTGTCATAAAGTAAAAGAGCAGTTTAATATCTTAGAAGTTTTGAGAAATAAAATATCAAATGAAATCTAAAAGTATACAAGAGAATCCTCCATCGAGGCCTTCCGGCTTACAGGTCAGTGTGACCCAGAAGATAGCCAACAAGCTTTGGATTGCTCCCTTTTCTGGGACACGTTTTGTGATGGAATCTGGGAGGTCAGTGGATAAAAACTGTATCTCTTCAAACTCAGGTGGACTATGAAAGCCAAGGGGGGCATTTTCTAATTAAAGGCATACCATTTCTGAAACCTGAGAGAGATATTCTTTGTGTCTTCTTTGTCGCTTGTTTTTCATGAGAACAGCTTTTATTTCACAATGTCTTGTCATTCATTCATTCATTCCTTTTCCAACCCGTTTATTCCTCTTTGGGGTCATGGGGGTCTGCCATGGCCTATCTCCAGCACACATTGACCGAGATGCGGGTCACCAGTCCATCACAGGGCAACATTCAAACCTAAAGGGAATCCAGATTATTTAATTAACCTAATCGCATGTTTTTGGGATTGTGGGGGAAACCGGAGTACCCGGAGGAAACACAGGGAGAACATGCAAACTCCTTCCAAGAGGGTCACCGGCGAGCCTCAAACCGACAACCTTATAACTGGAATGCCACAGTGCTACCCACTGCGCCGCTGTGCTGCTCAATAGAGACTTTATAATTGACTTGAAAAGATATAATTAAAAATGTTTAAATAAACTCAATTTGCTTTACATACGCATGTTACAAGTGTTGTGGAATTTAAACCTTTGAAAAAAAGCATTAAATAGAAACAGAGCTTTAAAAAAACAGAGCTAACAACAAATACTTAACACTGAGAATTGGAGCATTGAATGTTGATTTACAAATAATTTAGAATTTCAAACTTCCAGCTAACCCCAGAAGAACCCATAAATCCTTAGTTTCGTGTTTGAGGATGAGTTCTGGAGCATTCCTTTCCATAACCTGTTAAACCTGTTGAACTTTGTAGAAGACTCAAGCAGCTCCAAACTACTGATCTTTACTTAAACAAAAAAACCACATTCATATGACTTTTTCTATTGTAACTTCAATAAAAAAAATCCCCATGCAAGATCCACAAATAACTTCAAAACTGTTTGAAATTAAAAGCATAGGATGGTTCAATTTGCATTTAATATGTTTTTTTTTTCATAATGTCAATAAATTGAGTGTCTGGGTATATCAGAGCAGCCAACAGCCGAGACCACCTTGTCTGCAGTACAATTCATGAATTGTTTTACTGTTAATTTGAGACCTGAACAAAGAGGGCTCTCATATAAATGATCCATGTAGCTATGCTAAAATAACTGTGTAATTGTATTCTTTTCTGACAGACATAACTGAGGCTTTGTAAACAGATTTTTTTCCCTCTAATTTCCACTTGCCCTCAGCAGATATCGACCCTCTGTTGAATGTGTGAGTGGATGCATACAAATGCACAAATAGGCAGTACTGGGTGCATCCAGTAAGAAACACGCTTTCAGAGATGTGAAGTTTTTGATACATCCAGATTGATGAATAAAATTGATCAAGTGCACAATATTTCTCTTTTGCTCGGTGTAGTGTAATCCTGTGCTTTTGAGTTCCTGACGAGCTTGTCAATTGAGTTTTTGGTATTTGATGTGTCCATCTCAGCATCACTGTGCCATATTCACCCGCCCCGTCTCTCTCCCACTGATACACACACAAATTTAGGATTTATGTATCCTAATTAAAGCTGCAAGCTGAGATGGGTGGGGCTTCACAAGCTACAAAATCCAGAAGCCAGAGCCACTGTCCGCTGGTCTTTTGTGCATTTGCCAAAAGCTATTTTGTACAGACAATAAAAGTACACCAAAACACAATTAAAAAGCCAGCAGGTGGCGCTATGCGTGCATGATCATGATATGCATATAAGTTTGATCACAATGGTAGAAGCATCATTCTTAAGTGTTATTTAGACGAAGTATGTGGAGGTACAGTAACAAATACATTTATCTCTTTACGTTTGAGAAAGGTTAAATTCGTGATGCCGCCACAGAAAGGTCATGTGACAAACTTTAGAGTTTTTCTAATCTAATTTCTTCTGTTACTTTTCTGATCCGTATTTTACTGTCTGGATATTAGGTAATGATTTTTAATATGCTAGATTTGGTTTAGTAAATGTGATGTTTGATTGTAGATTTTAAAGAATGACTGTGAATTAGTCAACAATTTGGAATTGAATGTTTACTTTATGAACAGTGATTAAAATCAGTGTTAGTCTTTTTTATATTTTAAAAGGGATGATGGTGTTTCATGATCAAAGGAAGTAGTTTATTGCTCAGATTTTTTTAAATAAAACACATTGTACAAATGCTATTCTCAATTATAACAAAAGAAAACATAGACGGTACAAGTCTTGATTTATTTCATAATCTACCCTGACAAAAATTTGTTTTTATAATCAAGCTCCCCTACTGCTGAAAGTAGTCTTTGTTGATATTTTTTGTGTTTGCATGATTTTGGAGTGCAAATTGTTTTTATTTTTTTCGATGCTGTACTTAATTATGACCCATTTTGTTTGTTATAATGTTATGTAGGTATAAAAATTATATAAATACATATATACATGCTCCAAAATTATCATGATTATTACCTCACTCTAAAGAAGGTTCAATATGGAACCGAATCATTTCGTTGGCTTTTTAACACTTGACTTCAAAGGTGCTATTTACAACCAATGTTCAAATGTGATATTTCAAAACAACCAATAAATGTATGAAATAAATAAACTTTAGCATGACACATTTTAGCATCTGTTTATAGCACATTAAAAACAACAAAAAGAACAATAAAAACCAAAAAGGCCTTAAGTTTTTTTATACTAATAAAGTGATATATAATTTTTCTTTACCTCAAAAAACCACAAAGAACAAGTGAAGAACCAAAAAGAGCTTAAGGGGTTCTATAAAGCACACCCTTAAACCCGCAAAGAACCCAGGAGGAACTAAAAATAAAAGGGGTCCTTTAAAGCAAAAAGTGCTATATCACAGCTTCAAATCTGAAAAGATGCAGTGAAGAACCGGTCAAGAACCTTTTTATCTTTGCTACAAAATATACTAAAATATGTACATGCACAGTGGGTGCATCCCACCTGGTGGGGTCTTATGGAAGAATGACCTGACGGAAGCCCCTCTGAGTACATGAAAGCGTGCACAAAAAACAAACATTTGAAGTACAGTGCTCCACAGTAAAGAGAAATAAGATTCTCTGTTCTGATAACATCTAACTTTTTGGCCTTAATCGTAAGCCGTTTGCTCATCATTTGTCCAAAAAAGTCCCAAAAGTGAATCTTGGTGGTGGCATCTTCATGCTGTGGGGGTTGGGATGACTGGTTGCAATATAGAGTGAATCCCTGGCCAAATACAGGGATATTCCCAGGACCTCAGACTGGGCTGAAGGTTTACCTTCCCACAGGGCAATGACCATAAGCACACTTAAACCCAATTGAGCGCCCGTCTCTGGAGAGGCCTAAATGGCTGACATTTACCATCCAACCAACAGAATGGGCGAGGATCTGCAGGAACTTGTGCCATCTATCCCAAAAAGACTCATGGTTGTATTAGATCAAAGGGTTTTTCTACTAAATACTGAGCAAAGGGTCTGAATACTTATGACTATGTGATATTACTATTTTTAACCCTTTAAGACCTTTGGGAGCGCCGGCGATCCATGTTAAGTAGATTTATTGTAAACTCCAGGTTTATTGTAGTTTTGACATTTTCTTCATTTAAGTTTCACCTAACTGCATATATATATATATATATATATATATATATATATATATATATATATATATATATATATATATATATATATATATATATATATATATATATATATATATATATATATATATATTATTAAAACCTAGGATATAAGGGTTGTATTCATGTATGGCAAAATAAAATACTCTAAAAAATAGCACCATGACAGGTAAAAAGGTAAACTATGCTCTAGCAGACCTGGTTCCATGGCAGGTTATAAAGGGTTTATAAATCTCAAAAACTTATAAAAAAAATAAATAAAATAAGAATAATAATAAAATAAAAAAATGTGAACTATTCACTGATATTCTGTTAATACAGGGTGCTGTTTGTACTTTATTGATGAACTTAAAATTTAAGAGCGCCGGAATACGATCCCACGGTCTGCATGTTTGAATTAATGTAAGTTGATTATGCCTATAGCATATTACACAGACTTTAATTTTTGAACCTTCCTATCACAGTGTAATTCAGCATACACAGTAAAATCCTAAGAGTTAAATTAACTCTACTCAGAGTGTATTTGGTCCCACTCTATATAGAGTTAAACCAACTCTGAAGGAGAGTTATTTAAATGAGTCTGTTTTTACTCTTTCTGGAGTGGACTTGGTCCCTCTCTGAATAGTTAATATTTAGTTTGCATTTTCCATGCAGATTTGGAAAAACATGAAGAAAATAGATTATTAAATTACTCTTTCTCAGAGTCGGTTTAACTCTACTCGGAGTGTATTTGGTCCCACTCTATATAGAGTTAATTTAACTCTTAGGATTTTACTGTGTACTCTTTAGTGAGGCAGAAGTATATCTGTTTAGGACACAGCTGTTTGCGAGGATTTCATTTGCATGCTTCACAAGTTTTTTCACCTTGTGTGTATTTAAAGCTTTTTTCCCAAGCATATGGCAGACTGCAGTCTGAAGCTTCTATATTTCTGATGGTGTTGCTTCTGCTTCTAAATTTGCAGTTAATTTACAGCGATGAGTGAAGTATTTATCGGGTTCAGTTTGTCATTCTGGTGCCTGCAAAAAAAGTTCTTATTCCTTATCCATTTTCTCTCATTTTGTCTTAGGTTTTTCTTAATGTTTTGGTAATGTTGACTACATTGCTCTATATCGACGTTAATTTTGTGTCATTCTTACAATAGTTTTATTTAGATTGTAATTCACTTGTTTTCTCTTTTATTTGCTTATTTTGTGTCATTGATTATTGACTGTAGCACAGGTTTCAAACCCAGAGCTGCAGAGTTTTGTTCCAAACGTGTTTTAAAACACAGACCTTGATATATTAATCAAACCTGCAGGATGTAATTAACCGTATCAGATGTACTTCATTAGGGATGGAGCTAAACTCTGCAGGGCTTACGGCCTCAAACCAATCCTACATATTATTTCCTGGTAATGGAGTAGAAATGCAAAGAAACCTCAGGCAGAACCTTTAACTGGAATGAACCGAACTCCAGAATTTAAACCTCAATATGCTGAAAAGAAAAGTGTTTTTTTTTTTTTTTTTTTTTTTTTACGTGCTTTAAAGTACATTAGAGTGCACTCTGTTGCAATTTGGAATTTTTTTGTATAAATGCACCTAAATGCATCAGAATCTTTAAGATGCATAAACGTTTATACCAACTCTTTTTTCTGAACAGCATGGATTTTTGGAGGGTTTCGGTAAATAACCTGCTTCAGTTGAATTCATAACAATAATTAGTCTGCTTATTAGAGATGTAGTCAAGACCAAGAAAAGTCAAGCCTAACGAGTCCAACTTAAGTCTAAACGTGGCGTGTCTACTGCAATGTTCAAATGATTGAATATTACATTGATTCAGAGTGAATTGATCTATTATTTAGAACTTAAGCTAATAGTTTATCTTAATTCCATTGATGTTGTAAAAGGCCATTTATTTTATAATAACATAATTAAATACATTTTATAATAACATCAATTAAATTAATATATAATGCAGCATTATAAATGTGGCAAGCATTTAAACGTGACTCAGCCGAGGAGAGGGAAGTGACACCATTCAGCGTCCTGGAGGGGGTGGACCATTTCCCTCCATCAGAAGCAGCTACGGAAATCGCGGGAGCTATCAGAAGCCCAGGAGGTCCCCACTAACTCGGTCTATAAGGTAGTGGGCGGACCAGTTGAGTAACTGGGCTTGGCTGGCCGCCCGCTTCCCTGAAGAAGGCTTTTATGGTCTTTCATGGCCCTGAAGGTGTAGGCCAATGGAGACAGGCCCATAGCTCAAAGCCTGCGGATCGGCGAGGAGAACAGCACCAGGAGATTCCATACCTCTGGTCAGGAAACCATGCTTCTCTGAACTGAGTGGGGTGGAGGCACCCCGGGGCACTCCCCAGAGCACTTTCCAGGAGCCTGCGCATGTCCATCACCACAAGTGACTTTTAATTATTTTATACATTATGCACTATTTTAATAAAAGTCCTGCATGACCTTGAACTATGCCAGAACTGTCTCTCTCGCCACTCGCTAAAATATGTTTATTTTTTTTTTTTCGGTTTACGATTTAAATAATATTTTATTATACTGATCTCTGAGGAAGAGAGACTTGACTAAAGCAAATCTTGTCTGAGAGAACAGACTTTAAAGCTCATTTTCCAGAATCTTTAAAGAAATTTTAAGAATGCCATTCTTTCTTCGGAGGACCATTAGCATGTAGCACATTAAAAAAAAGTACATCTAGGATCTTATAAAGTTGTTTCTGCTCATTGTGTTTTCCACATGGAGCATGCAGATGACCACTCCATGTGGATATTTATTAATAGATTAAATATTAAAAAGCTTTTTCATGTTTATTCCAGTTTAAATACACAGCACATACCCAAACATCAATGCCAGTGCCAACCTTTCGTTCTTATCAACTAAACAATTTATTCCTGTCAGTATTTTGTTTTCAAAGAGAATTCCACTCCCAAAACCAAATATACACAGCAGAAACACCTATCCTATTGTGTGAAAATATTCACAGAAATTCCGAACATGCAGTATTGAGCATGCCAAATAATTTATTATTATTCCAAATGATCCATTATTTAAACCTCATCAATGGTTGTGATGTAAGTATGAGGACTTCTACTAGAGCAATTCAGGAAAACTGATGAGAAGTTGCCAATCCAACTGTTGACAGATGTGTTTATATGATAAAAGTCAAATCCAATATGAAAAAAGCAAAAAAAAATAAAGATTTGTATGTTTTGTGCTTGTTTGACTTTGATATGTTTTATGAAAGTTTAGAAATAGAGATTTTCCTCAACCACATTTATGCTAAAGAAAACACATTTTTTCTCTAATTCACCCAAATGAAGTGGGAACTCTTAATTTGTTTTGTCAGATGGTTGGAATAATAAAAACCTACATCGGAGAAGATCTGTGTCCAAGATGTTCGGAACAATCTAGCAGCTATTCCTAGTGTTCCCATAAGAATAGCTGTAGCAACGTGTGGTCACACCAAATGTTGATTTGATTCAGAATTGTTCTCTGCATTTTGTTCATTCCTAAAATGTTCTTTTTTAACATTATATTTCACAGCTACATAAAAACCTTTGTAAAGCACAATATATTTTGAACGGGGGTACCTCGAGATACGAATGCTTTACATTCCAAAAACTCCAAGATACAAAGGGTCTCTTGAAAAATATTTTGCTTGAGGATGTGGAAAAAAAATCCAAGATATGAAAAAAAGAGTTCTGCTCTCCTATCCATTTGTTAAGTCTGACGTCACACTGCTCTTCCAGGTCCTGGCTCTGCACTCCCCCATCGACAGACAATGGTAAAAGTTGCTGAAACTTTGATCATTATTGCAATAAAAATGCTTTAAATCAGTTTTAAATCAAGCGAAACATCATGTGCATATAATGCACACATCATACCAATAATGTGTTATGAAAAAGAAATAACATCCTAAAAGACATAATGTTTATAAAGTGGAAAGTGCTGTTCTGTAGCGCACGTTAGAGGAGAAACCCAGTGTGAAACAACGGTGTCTTATCTTTACCTTTGTTTACAAACAGCAGTTTCCACTTTGTAAATGTTAAGTTATGGACACCTTGACCACGCAAAGATCATACTCATAACATCTTCTCAGAAGTGCTCTCTCCATCCCTTCACACACGCTTTCTGTACTGTTTACTGTTTCGTGTTGGTGTTCGTAATTCGTGAAATATCTTAAGAAAGTTAACTTTCGTGTGATGTTTTCTGCCATCCGTTCTCCACCTTCTCCACACCTTCTCCACTTCGCCTCACACATCGTGTGTACATATTTTTTAGCATTTATTTTAATTAGGTTTATTACCATTTGTTACATTAACAATGTGTACATTTAAGGATTGAAGAAAAGTTGCAAAAAGTTCAAGGTATCTCAAGGTATCACTGTACTTTGACAATTTAACGTTTGCAGCAATAGTTATAAAAATAATATTTCTTGATTTTGTGCATTTGCAATAAAGCTCTTTTTTTTCCAAACTGGGCGTTTATTAACAAAACGTCAGAACTCATATTGTGTTATGAGTTTGGCAATAGTTTTCCTCACACGATCGCAATCTTGGTCATATTCTCATTCACGGCAATAAAAATGTGAACAGATATGCTCGAAGATACAAAGCATCATAAACGAAAGTGTAATTTATTCCTTCCTTTTGCATTCTGTTTCATGCAGTGGCACGAGGAAAAATAGCAGCTCCTTTTTTATCATTCTAATGACCTTAAAGTGCTATCATACATGGCTCCATTACTTGTGACAAGTGTAAATTACGCTGTCAGTCTTCTCATTGTTAAAGATCACGCTATCTCTTGCTTTCTATTCCAAATGCGTCCCCTACCAGCCATTTCAATAGCCTCACAAACCAACCACATTTGATATGTTCACATCTTCCTGGTTGTCAGATGGCCGAGTTATATGTTGATAGATTTATAACCTACAATTTATTCTATTTCTCTTGTTTAGATATTTGGGAATGTTTTGTGCTTCTGAAAATAACATATTTGAGTCATATTCCCACACATCTCCATCTCCTGCAGCGTCTATTCATTGGGCTCAAGCTTGAAATCCGCATAGATGAGGAATGACTGATGAAAGATCACAGGCTTTCAACCTTGTTACAAGGCATCAAATATTACTATGCTGACAAGAGTTTGCTGTAAATAAACATGTTTGCCTGTGTGTCTTTATATGTGAGCCATATTCACGTGTAAAAATGTGATTTATTTCCCCCCGCTTCCAGCTTGTGCTGCCAAGGTGCCATCTGTCCCAAATTACAGAGAATCTTCCTGAATGCCTTGTCTCAGCTTTTGTAATATATCAGGTTCAGGCTTCATAGAGTCAAGGTGCTTTCTCTTCACAGTGGGCTTTAGCTTTACACACACACACACACGCACACACACACACACATCTTTCAAATTCCTGCATCGTATAAGCTGCTCTGAAATGCACAGCTCCATAAATATCAGCAATTCCCAGAGCTCTGGTTTGATCTTATAGTATACGCTGTCAAAAATATACAGCTTACACAGTGCTTTGATTCTTATTGATGTATCCAGCACACATTAGGGTATCATGTTCATAACTGAGGGGTTAATGATTTATACTCCGTACATGTATTGTTAATGTTTTGTATTACATTCCATTAAGGAATCTTGATCTATGTTTCAACAACTTTTAATAATGCATCATTGGACTTTAAATGCCTTTGCACACTGGGATGGTGTTCGCCTAGCAGAGATTTAACACTTTGATAACAAAGATTTTTGGGATATTCCTTTTTAAAGGGGTTATGAATTGGAATTGATGTCTAATTATATAAATAAAGAGATATTTACATTACAAAAACATTGTTGAGTTGAATGAATACACATTTAATTCATCCAGGTTCTGGAAGACAGCAGGCGCATCATTTGGAAACCTTTGTCATGCCTCTGTAATTAGTCAATGGTTTGCATATTGATAACTTCCTTCTCCGTCACTGTTATCAAGGAAAAACATTGTTGCAGGATAAAGTATGCCAAATGCATGCTTGAGTAATTAAAAAGAAAAGAGAACTAAAATCTTTTGCATGTAACTTTATAAGCTGTTTCAATAGCAGGTGTGGTTTTATGCCAGATCTTTGTAAGTTTTTTTTTTTCCTCGTCCTGTCCCGCTCAAAAGCCATCACATGGCTTTGCTGCGTTGGACAATTTTGCTTTCTCCAGGGGAGTAAAACACCTGGTGTGGTGTTTTCTCCTCTGGATTGGAGCATTGAATGTATGTAAATATTTATTAGTTGTGTAATTTTCTTTATGGAAATGCCTCTCTACATATCTACAGAAGTCTCAAACTTGAATTAACCAAAGGACAATTAGATTCACGCTTTATTTAAGAAAAGGACAATTTTCAGGTTTTCTTGTGGTTAATTTGACCCGAGGGTCTTTTAGTTGTAAAAAACATAAGAAATATTTAAACAGTACACATATTTGTTTTCAGGTGATATTGAGTTCACTACAATATAAATTCACTTAGTGAGAGTGGTTTTCTGCTAGTGAGAATTTATCACAGGTTTTTGACCGTGGAAGTGTCACAGAGGAGAATGTATCTGCGACAGAGGATACTCTTGAGGAGGACCCTTACCCTCCTGAGATGAGAACGAGACCCCTAGTGTTGACCCTCCTGTTATCTCTCGACTACCAGCAGACACATTACTTTCCAAAAAAGGAAACTTATTATAGTCCCACTCCCCACTTGAACAACAGGGTGGACTTAGGGCTGTTGATGTCATTAAATGGACCACCCAGATATGAGGTCAGTCATGTTCAAGACATAAAATTTGCATTTCAGCTTTTCATTACATTACTTAGAAGGGAGTAGGGTTAGCTGGAAAAACTTTGATGGGACGGATTCGAAGTCTACAATGGTTTTTTAATCTTTTTTGGAATGAGGAAACAGTGATTGTGGTCAAACTCAGTAGCAGTGACGTCGTTAGCCCTAATTTAGGGGGGCTTCAGCCTCCCTAAAATATCCCAAAGCCCCCCCTATAATTTGGGGCGACATTTTATTTATTATTATTATCTTGATGTTTAAAATATATTTTAAATAAGTGCATACATGCAGCGAACACGAGCCAGCAAGAAAGCGAGTTAAACTGAAGTTCGCTTTCAAAATTATTATCGTTATGATCATGCCTCATTAGCATGCGTCAAGCGTGACGTGGTAGGCGGCCGCATAAGCAGCTGGACCAACACAACAGTGTGGAGGCAGCAGCAGTAAACAGCAGTGAACACACGGTGTACACACGGTCAGCGATTGCACGTTGATAGCAGCGATTGTTGCTTAATCTGAACATTTACCTATGGTAAGAGAAGGAAGGACGATATTGTAGCCTAGTCTATTTCAACCTTAATGTTGGAAGCTAAAGCGAACGTCGTCTAAAATGCTAACATCGTGAAAAATCTTTTATTAGCTGTCTAATATCCTGCCGAATCTCTGAAGTACACATAATGTTAGTATCTATTCCCAATTACCGCGAGTGAAATTTAGTGTCATTAGTACTAGTTCCCAAAAAGTTCTCCCAAAGGGATTAATAAAGTAAATTCTATTCTATTCTATTTTCACCACATGCAAAGTACGAGAAGCCCTCGGCTAAGCCCCCCCTATCTGTCAACCCTAGTGACTTCCCTGCTCAGTAGCCAAGATGTATGATTGCAGGAAGGAAGTGCATCAAGTGGCCGATTCCAGTTAGGTGCAATCTTATTACAATGGTAATTTTCTCTCTCCTTTACTAAGAATTGACTTAGGTTTTATGTATTTTATGGTATGTGCTACTTTTGACAGCACTATTTACAACATACTAGCTGTAATTCTTTCTGCCCAACTCGTTTTTTTTTTTTTTTTCAAATCCTTATTGGTTCTAATTTTATATCATGTAGTAATAAAACTTCGACAGGTTTTCTCCACTGGTTTTTACTCACTGCATATTTTACACTGCTTCAATACCCCAAACCCCACCCCACCCTCCGTTGCAATATTTTCTGCTGTTATTTTTTTGTTACCTAGGGCAAAATGAAGGCGTGTGCCCCATCTGATACATGGAAGCTGTGCAGGACTCCATTTGTCTTGTTCTCTTGTTCATGCTGAAGAAGGCCAGCACAGCATCTGTCCATGTCTAATGCCTGGCTGCCGGAGGAGCTGATGCTTCAGTTTTCCTTCACAAGAAACAGGATAGAGAAAGTTAAATGAAGGATTAGCACATGCTGTTCGTGTGTGAAGCTCTGCTGATGCTGTGCACAGTCATCATGTTTACCATTCTGCATGTTTTTCAGGAATTTAGTCACTTCTCCATTTAGTTTGTGGAGCACCCCACAGTCCGACCTCAGGGATTCCATGTTAGGATGACAGGGATCTGCTGGTGCCTCTCCCAGCACACTTAAAAATCAAAGATAGAGGCACACACCTCCTGTATAGGTTGCCAGTCCATCACAGTTGTTTGTCTGTCACTATAAATGTATTTGTTTGTAAATCAGCTGATTGAAGCCCTGTGCACATGAGCACTGGTTTCACCATTTGTTTTTTTTTTTAAATATAGATTTTTAATGTTGGTTTTGCTGTTATTTGCTGTAATCAGAGCCAGAGCCTGAGCCAGTTGAACGAAGCTGTGAAGGCACCTATTGTTTCCGTTGGTTTTCTTCTTATTATTCTTCCTCTTCCACCATTGAAGTCAATGTCGGCCCTATGAAAGTTATAAAACTTGGCCTATAAGCTGAATAAATTTGGAGTCTCTATCTTAAACTCTCTAGCGCCTCCAATAGGCCAAATTTACACTGATGTTTGGGTAAATAACTTTTGAATCGTAAGTAATATAAAGAAAATGCCACTTTCCACTGATTCCATCTTGAATTTGGCTTGAAACTACTTTTGCCAACTCCTCCTATACTGTTTGTCCAATTATCTCAAAATTTTGACCAGACTATCTTTTAACCTTGCAGACTAAAATTTTGTTGCAGAATTTTGATTCGTCAAGCTGATTTTTAATAATTTGCTAATGATCATTATGTAAAACACGGCAAAAAAGTTGTAAGGCGATAACTCTGCATTGCTTTAGCCTATTTACACCAAACTTGGTGGATATTGTAACAGCTGTGATTTGAACTTACATGCAGTGTTTCGGCCCTCTGCCCCCAGTGGTCTGTGTATATAAAAATTTTGTATTTTGGCCAATAACTCCCAAGCTTGCTGTGAGTCATCAGTGCCTAAGGCTGACCCTGAAACATAAGTAACTGAGAGCGCCACCTATTTGTAAAAAATGTTTTTGCATTTTCACGCGGATAGAGCTTTTTTCATTTTTTTTTCTTTTTTACAAACTGTTTGGACCGGGTCATTTTAGAAATAAACTATACCAAAACAATGGAAGTCGTTTTCATGTGCTTTGCTTTTTTTTTAGAACGGTAATTGAAGCACTGTCATTACAGGACCTGTAATATATTTTGCAAGTCTTTAGGGAAATGTATTAGTGTCACTGAATGTCATTTTCTTATTGCTGTAAGAAATAAATCTGATGTTTAACCTACTTGTTCCCTAAAAAGTACAAAGACATGCATTTCCCTCTGGGGTCAATTTGACCCCAGAAATTTAAAACCTCCAGAATATGATTTTTGCTAAAACAGTTAGTGTCAGTTAATTGATGACTTTGTTGACTACTTTACTTCTTTTCCCCTCCAACAAAAATCAAAGTTCTCGCAAGAATTAGGAATCCCCGTAGCCCCATCAACTGTCAGTGGTTCTCGCAATACTACAGGTATAAATGTGTTAGGTTCTTTATACTTAGCGTATAAAATTATAGGACATATTATTATACAGCATATTGACCAAAAGGATAATAGGATGATTACATTTCATTCGGATTAACTCTGTTGTATGATTTAAAATGCACTTATCACTGGTTTCTTCTCAAGTAGCCACTAATAGATGTGTACTGACGTATTATCTTTATAAATGAATAGCCTCAGTGATGGTGAAAATGAACAAAGTCTACCTTTGTGGTTATAAAGTTTAGCTATTTTACATTTTCCCCTTTGGGTTTTATATCATTGATATCCCACGCCCACTCTTCACATTGATTTGCTTTAGAAGGTTTTCTTTTTCAGCTTATGCTCGTCCTTCAAAAGCATATATCTGTGCTTCTTATAGCAGCGTTAGAGAGGTGAGAGGTGCTCACACACTTACTCCTCCGCACTTGTGTCAAGCATCATTTACACCTGAAGAATATCAGGGGTCTGTGTGATCTGAAATAGAATTTTGATTTGAAAATCTTTTGAATTTTATTAATAGGGGACAACCAAGCTAAATGGAAAATGTGTATGTCCCATAATGAACATTTGACACACGCACACTTGTTTTTTAAGTCAAAGAAACAATCAATAAATGTACTGGGAGGATTACTAAAACAATTTTTTGAGACGAAATAATGGCTAAATCAACACATTTGAACAACGAAACAATAAATAAAAATGGTTTCATGTAAAAAGAATTGGACTTTTATGTGATTCTTAAGCATTAGAAGACGACCACCTTTCCATAGACATAGTGGTTTGGGCCAAAAGTGGATTTCCTGACTTTTTTACATTCCTGAATACAACACAGTGTTGGGCGCTGCTGCCATGAAAAGCACCATTTAGCCATTTCAATAAAAAAAAAACTTTTCTCTCTATTTTATTGTTCATGCCCCATTGATCTACACTATAAAGACCTTTTTTGGTTGCAATGCCATGACACCAACTTTTTGATTGTGTGTGGTCAGTCCTGAGGTACAATTTGAGATTTTTTACTGTTGGATATGTTTACATTTATTTAAATCTCCCTTTTATTCTGAGAACAGTGAAAAATACCTTTTACATTTTTGTAAAATGTCATTAGCAGTAGCAAGCTAGTCATTTCATTTGCTTACGGAACTTTTCACAGATGCATTTACTGGCTTTTTTTTGTCTCAAATGTTTATATTCTAATAGTGTAAATGTTTTTACAATGACTTGGTTGTGTCCTCTCAAGTCAGGAGCTCTTCCTCTGGCAGATTTTAATAGGGACTTTAAGCAGCAACAGTTAACATCAGAGCGCTTGACGCACACAGCAACAACATTCTAACAGCCTTTATCATTTATATTTGGCTTTATTAGTGAATTATTAACTATTACTTGTATTGAATATCTGACATCAGAGAGCCATAGCTGTCCTGTCCTGAAGTCCCTTAAATATGCTTAAAGTCCCTATTGAAAGCTTGGATTGGAAGCTTTAGCTACAGAGAGGCTAGCTAACTGATGCATCCTATAAACGACACAAAATAATATGTCAAATAACATTTAATTGTAAATACTGTCAAAAGTCCCCTAATGAAGATGATGCTTTGCCTTTTATTGACAAGCATAGTAATATTTTGAAGCCGTGCAGTCTTGAGATGGGCTCCTGGTGCAAACAAACATCAAGAGTCTTTATAGCACCACAAGACCATATAAGATAAGATGGAGAAGTGGTTTGGTGTGCGTTTGTTAAGTTTTGTAAAAATTTAAAATGTATTTTTAAGTTTTTGTGTGTTTTTTTATTGTAGATCCACACCAGTCTTTCTATCATGAGCATGCACTCTCATGTAACTTTGATGTAACTTTCTGCATGATGATCAAAGAAATGTTTGGACTGTGGCATCACTTCTTGTTCCAATCTAATATCTCATCTAAACAAGGTTTTCTGGAAAGCCAGTTTGGATGATGCACACTCTGTGGAAAAAAATGCACTCATTGATTAAACTGATTTGTTTCCAATCATGGAATTATCCATCACTAGAAAATCAAATAAAATGTCCATCCCAAACTTTGTTAATAAAAGATAATTGAAATAATTTATGCACAATTCTGCATTCATTCATTTGATTATTCAGTCGTTGCCACATCTAGTCTGTGATGCTTCTGAGAAGCTGCTTGTTTTCCTGTTCCTTGAAGTGTCCACAGCTCAGTTGTGTTTCAGTGTTTGTTCTGATTAGTGTTGAAATTGTTTGAATTTAAATAGCAAATATTGGATGATAAAATAACCCGGGAAGTGGAAGCCTGGTTGCAAGAAGATCTGATGCCACAGCTGTTACTGCACTCACTCTCCATTTCAAAAGAGAGCTCTCCATCAGTACAGCTAATAATCGTGGCTGTGATTAATAATTAACCATTCGTGCAACTGTCTAGTCGCTTTTTAACATATAGAAGATGGAGACAAACAGATAAACAGAAAAAAATCATGGGTTTTCTTTACATCACTTGTTTTAAAGGATGCAGCACTTTTATAAATGTTGAATTTTTTTTTTCTAACTAGGGAGAGATATGAAATCTCTGTGCCACAATTATGTTTTCTGAGGAAGTAAAGTTTGTTTTTGCAATCTAATGGAAGCTAATATGAAAGTGGCACAAATTGAACTTTGCTGACTTGTGGCTCAAGGCTTCAGAATATAAATTTTACTACAGACAAAAGATGTTTAGAGTCTGTTGGAAACAGCAGTTTTGTTTTATAATGCTACATTTGCCCGTCCTAATTATTGTATAGGTTTTTTTTTACCCCTAATTAATCATTCATTTTCTAACCCGCTTATTATCTCCAGCACACATTGGGCAATTGGGGGGTGCGGGGGCGTACACCCTGGACAGGTCGCCAGTCCATCACAGGACAACATTCACTCACACATTCACACCTAAGGGAAATATAGATTATTCATTAACCTAATCACATATTTATTTATTTATGCAAACACCTTTTTCCTCTTGAGCCCAATGATTAAAAACCTCCAGAATACTAATTATTTGTCAAAAGATTAGTGACAGATTATTTATTTCATTACTTTCATCACAAAACAATCAGAAATTTAAAAAAAAAAACTGTAGGTATTTTTTGTTGTTTTATTAGTTTTGTACTTTTTTGCTGTATATTTATGTTATTTAAAACATATGTAAATAATAACAGTTTCTTTTAGCAAAGACTGGGACATAATTATGTCTAAGAGCAATTTGACACCAAGAAAAAAAAACAATTTCAAACAATTTGTAAAACTCCTGTCAAAATTTTGCAAACCAATGCAGGCTGCAAATCAGTCGCATCAAAGTTTTTTGAGGTGACCCTTCTCCCCTTTTAAGTTTGTCATTTCTAGTATATTATTTTCAATTGATGGTGTAATGAAAAGCTGAAATGCCAATTTTATGTCTTGAACATGACTGACAGCTCTTTTGGGCCCTGAAACCATTTTAATAACATCAGCAGCACTTAGTCTACCCTGTCATTCAAGTGGGGAGCGGGACTATAATAAATGTCCATATTTGGAAAGTAATATGTCTGCTGGTGGTCGAGAGATAACAGGAAGGTCAACTCTAGGAGTCTCATTCTCATCTGAGGAGGATCAGGGTCCTCCTCAAGAGTATCCTCTGTCCCAGATACATTCTCCTCTATGTCACTTCCACTGTCAAAAACCTGTGACAAAATTTCACTGACAAAAAACATTTGTGGACAGGTAGCAATGGAGCATATATACATGAGGTAATAAGGGAGGTTGGAGCCTGCACATGTGATAGACAATCAAGAACAGGTGGAGGATTATGGAACACATGACACAGAGGGGAACCGAGTTGTGATACTATTCCCCCCTCCTTTAAAGGTACGACCGCACACCTATCGTAACCGAAGAAGAAGATGGTTTCAGGTACAGGAGGGAAGGGAATACAGAGAAGTTCAGGGAATGAAGCGCATGTCCAATCAATGTAAATAAAAAGCAAATATCCAATCAATGAATTGCTCCTTTGTGTAAATATACAATCAGTGAGTGCTAAAGTTAGAGGAGGGCGGGACTTTTCTTGTTTCACTCAGCGAGTGAAGGAATGGTCTGCGCTATGAGGAAACGGCGTATTTTTTTGGGCTGGCTTTTGTGGCAAAGATGACAAAGAAGGAAAAAGAACGGTAAACAAAAGTGTTGTGTGCCAGCAATGTTTTGTCAGATGTAATTATGCAAAAGGAAACACAAGTGCTCTTCTTCACCGTCTTCAGACAGCTGTTCCTGGTTTCAGGACCCTAGGTGCCCATAACTTTTGCCTGCCTTAAATCCCTCTGTTCCTGCACCAATCCACTCGCTGCTGAAGAAGCTCATGCCCACCTTTCTACAAATGTTTATTTTATAGTTGTGAAAAGTTTATTTCATAAAGTGAAATGTTTTGTTGATCTGTCTTGATGTTTGATTTAGCAAAATAAAGTGAGTTCTATCAAACGGCCATTATTTATCTGTTCCTGCGATCCATATGTGGCAATTTAGGCAGTAAAAAGAAATCAGGATAACGCCACCCTGTATTACAGGGAACCTAATTAATAGGGCACACAGGTTCACTGGTTATGAAAGGAGGACCAGAGACAAGGAGCTGCAAAAATACAAATATTTATTCGTCATTTAAAAACATCTAAAAGTAGCAGAGGTAGGCCAGCAGAAGGGGAGATACTCAAACTTAAGGAAGCTAGGAACCATTAGCCAGAGCAGGCGGCTAGCAGAGGGCTCAGCTTATGTCACCCAGTGCACGCACATACAATCCTGGACACACGTGAGGTCAACACTCGCACCGCAACACCACCACCGCAATTCTGTATTGGCCAGCTAGCCACCTGCCCAGGGCGCTGGTCCCTAGAAACAAAACAACAATTAATAAAGAGAAAATCTAAATACTGTAACAAAGGGGCCAATCAAATTATACACAAAATCATAATAATATAAGAATAATAAAGAATGACCAAATGGAGGCTGGGAGTATACGGGCAAGCAGTAGCCTCAATCCACACTCTGAACATAAGTACAGAAATTAAACAACTAATGAAACATTTACAAAGCAATCAAAACAACTGAAATAAGGCTGTGTGCATGCGACCCCAGCTGGATTGGGATCGGGTCATAAGTAGCAAGCACACAGGAACCAAAAGAATATAGAATTAAATAAACTAAACAACAAAACTAATGAACGACGCGGAGAATTCCGTGGATAAACGGTAGAGAAACCACCGCGTCGATTTAATAGAGACCCGGGATCAAAACAGCGGGGTGAGTTTCCAGCTCCCGCCCTCAACAGCTGATAAGCTGCACCTTGAGCGTCATCACGCTCCTAATCCTAAAAAAATAAAAACACTTTAAAAACATGCTCTAGATGTGAGAGGACGCTGAGATAAATCTTGAATGCGTACCTAGTGCATGATCACATCGGCCCGAGACGCGCAAAAGAGCTCTCGCCGCACAGCCACGGCAGACAAACCACTCTGCACCCCGATCGCTAGACACATTAAATTGAAGCGTGTAATCCCAGGGAGCAAAGGCATTCATAGGTTGTCACTAACGTGTACCTGGTGCACAGTTGTATTCGGGTATGGACGCTCGCAGCACTACAGACAGCCACAAACAGTCACCGCCGGCAACCTAGCTCCACACCACAATCCACTAAACAGATCAAATTTAATCACGATCTCCTATTAGCGCGTTTGCACAACCAGGCTTCAACATACCTCTCTGGAAAGGGAGTAGCGAAGAAAAAGGATGGTCCTCAGGCCACGACACAGCAGACCCAACACACACGCACACAATGCGGAGTCCGCTTTTATCTGCAAGGCTAATTGCTCAAAATCAAAGCACAGTCACCTGCGCAGGTGAGCGGCACTACCGCGTCTCACCACAAGATGTTATGAGATAAGAGACAAGACAGCATCCAGAAATTTGCAGCAGTTTGGTTGCATCTATTTAAACTATAGCATTGATAAATGCACAGATGAGCTCAATAACATTCTCTGAATGATCTCCGAAGAAAGTTGAAGTGTCTCAGATGATCATTATGCCAAAAGTGGGGGATAAAAATAAACACATACAGGTGACAGCACTGTGTGCATTAAAGTTTAGTTCTTTCATGCAGTGAGAGTTCTTTATCTCTCGATCTTCCAGAATCGAATCCTGATCCATATTTTTTTATGCATTCATTGCTCTTGGAACGTCAACTGCCCTGGGTCTTGAGACTGAATAGCTTTTAGAGATGGACCTTACCTGTTTATATATGTTTGTTTCAGATAAACTATTGTAATGCAAATTAAAGCAAAGCATCCGTGAATAATAATAACATTAATACCTATTGGCCCGTTTGTGTGTGTGCTTATTAGAGTCCTGGCCATTCAGGAGCGTGTCCGGTTAACCTCCTTAGCTACTCAGCATGAGAACTGAATTCTGACATGGTTTCCAGAACGTTCCCACTTTCATTCATTCAGTTGGTAATGATTTGTTTCTCCAAAGCTGCTGGCCTGAAAAGAGGAACACAAGCTGCTGCCAAAGTCTGTAATACTAAAGCTTAGAATTCTACTGCAACTGTGCAAAAAGCAAAGCCAGCATATTTCCTAAGTGAACATAGGCAACAGTGTTTCTTGAGAACTGAAACTTGTCCTTGTAGGGTACGTAATTGAGGTGAGTGACCTGAAGAGTAAAGAATTTTAGAATCCCCAAACAATTTTGACACTTAGTTTAGCATTATTTGCATTGTATGATATTACTTACTTACTTTGGTAGGGGTTATCTGTATAACCCCTTTTTATAAGAACATTTTCTTCTTATTTTTTTTTTATTTTCTTCCTTCTAATGATGAAGTGTCTGTATATTCTTTTAAGAGTGGGTCAATATCATAAACCTTGTAAATGAATACAGGTTGTGTTTGAGACTTCGCCCATAGGTGGCCATTGAAGGGTTTGGAGGCTCTAATTGTCACGACTGCAAAGAAGACTGTATCAGACTATGTGCAGGTGTAAGGACTCACATCCTCCGTGCCACCAGGGGGCGCTTCTGCCATGCACTGCCTCTCCCACACTGGTGGTGGTGCACTTGCCCTCACTCTCGCTAGGAGCATGGACAATCAGCCTCATTGCCAGCACCTGTGTTTTGCCCTATATAAAGACTGTGAACACAGTGTTGTATGTTCCTGTCTCATTGCTCTGAAGCCAGTGAGTTTAACTCAAGTATTGACTCTAGTTTTTGGAAATTCTTTTTAAGACCCTCAAGTCTGTTTTGTTTTGTGCCTTTTCTCAAGTCTTTTGTATTTTTATATATTTTTTGTTTCTCAAGTTGTAAGAATCTCAACACCTTTTGTGTTGGTGTTTTTTGTTACTTCAAGTAAAGAATTTTTTGGCTTTTGAACTGTGGACTTCTCGTGGTCTTCCTCCTCTGCATCTGGGTTTACTGGAGCAAGCTTGCTCTCTCAGTAACACTGTACAGAGTTATGTTGGAAATCGATACCAGCTCATGCTGGATCGTTACAGCAGGTTTATTTACAGAATTCAGAGTTACAGCAGTATAACATTCCTTGAGTATAAACAAGACCATATCAGCACACTACAGAGTCCAGGCACAGAGATCATCGTGGAAACCAGCAAAGGTTTCAGTCGAGATGCCCTCTGGAATTTGAATGGGGATCGATTAATTCAGGGAAAGGTGGGTAAGTAGTGTTCAGGTGTGTATTATTGAGGTTCCACAAGACACAGCATCAAGTGAGTAACAAGAAACAGCATACGCAAGTATCCAGGTTGTGAACAACACAGGAGAGTCAGCAGGTTGTGAGTCTTTTTACGGGAGAAGAGTGATTGGATGAGCACTATGATTGGCTGTTAACTTCAGAGAGGAGAATGGTTGTGAAAACTGATTGGGTCTCGTCTTGTTGGAACTGAATCCCTAGTACTAATTTGGTTTTACCAATACGTTTTGTGCCACACACTATAATGATGCAGGCAGTCTTTTTGCAACTGACCAGTCAGCAATCAATGTTTTGTCATGCTTTTCTTTTAATAAGAGAAAAACATCACCCTGCGATGGACCGGCGACAAGTCCAGGGTGTACCCCCACCTCTCGCCTGAAGGGAGTTGGAGATCAGCAGGCCCCCATGACCCCAAAACTATGGCTCGAATTGACTTGGTTTTAGAACCTCATTCAAATGGGTACAAAAAGTGGGGGAAAGCCACCAAAAGCAATAAAGTTCAGTGGAAAGGCCGCAGAAATAACGGGTGCAAATTTGCAGGAAATGAGCATAGCAAAGATGCACGATTGGCTAAAAGTTAAAGCATCAATATAACTTAAACTATTAAATTAACCCATTCTAAATTGAAAATCAAGCAGTGAATTGAAATGATGAATAAAAAACTGTTGATACAAAGCTTTAGGCATCTTTTATTTCTGTTCTAAAGCAATCTTTAACATGGGACAGTGGGAATCTTCTCACTACTGACTTATGCCTTAAGTGGCCATTTTATGAATTGCAGCTTCAGTTACTTCCAGTTGTATATACAGAGGGGAAATTCGAGGTTGCGGCTGGGTCAAAAACACTTAGTAGAAAGAGAAAGAGTCTGAAATCCATCCCCAGGGAAGTATTGATAGGATGTTTGGACCATTTTGGGCAATTATTTTGGACTGTTAATTTTGATTAATATATTTAAATGTCTTTTTAACACCATAATAAATATATTTGTTATTTTGTTGGTAGTGCAAAGCCTACTTCTTACATTTCAAATCATTGGGCTTCTCGTATCTCATTGTATTTTCAATCTAACGCAAAAATAAAAGAAATATAGGATTCAAATATCAACTAATGCATCCATTCTAGAGTATTGCCAAAGGAGCACTTTTGAATGTACATGTGCAACAGAATGATTTACTGCTAGAGAAGACACGATGCTCCCAAATAACGTTTGAGATTTGTTTGAAATGAGAGAATTATTCACATATGACCTTGTACATAGTAAAAGCAGCTATATACCTTAATACCTTTTTAATCGAATAACGTCCTTTGTAAAGTTTGAAAATATCCGCCACATGTTTTAGTAATTGTTCCAGGTCCATCAAAAAAATTTGATGAATCAACATTTATCTAATGATGTCCTGCGCCCTACCTCAATCATCTCCATCAAAGAGTGCACTAAGTATTCAATTAACGCAAGCCCCTCACTTACACCTCACAGGTTTTCCATTCCTCTCTTGGACACAGATAAAGAGAGCAATGTGTGCATCTACACGCTTGTACATTGGTGTTTGTGAACAAGGCATTGCATACAAAAGCATGAGGCGTTTTCTATGGGGTGATGGTGGAACAGAGGGTGCCAGAGAGGGATGCGGACACAGAAAGCTTTGGGACAGAGGGGAAGAATGAGAGCCGGAGGAAAGAAGAGGGTGCTCAGGAGGGGATGCTGCCCCAGGCACGTACGCCTCACTCTCAGGCACTCGTCTATTCCCGACACCCCACACCGTGTCATGGAAGGGCAAGAATGTCCATTGTGCCTAAAATGAATGTAATCATTCAGTCTTACGCTGGGGTTGGGAACTTCAAGTCGATTAAGAAAGTGCATTTCAATGGGCCTTTCTGCTTGCAGTTTTTGCACTCTGCCTTAATGTCTTCCTCACTTCATTACACACAAGTGGAGTGTCATTAAGCATGGACATTATGTCTCCTTAATGCTGACAGATTCTTTAAAAGCATGTCTGGTCGAGGATGTGAAAGTAATCCCTACCACTATTGGGAATAACTAAAAAAGGACACTATTTGTACCACACCAATTACTACTGCTTTTCATCACTGGGATAAAGTCATTGCAAGAAAGGTGTTACACAAAAGTGCCCTTCACATTGTGAAGTGATAAAGTAATAATCCTGCTATATAGTTTTATTTTGTGTATCAGGATTAGAGAGCACACTCTAGAGATATAACGCCACAGATGGATCTTTTGAGATGGATCCTTTTACTGGTGGAGCATAGATAGGTCATAACCAGACACAATAAAGATTTTTTTATCAATGTAGTTTAAGCTTTAAGAGTTTTTGTCCTCACCAACCATGATATATGATTGCTAGGTATCTTTTTCCTGATGATCTGTTTTGTCTCAATCAAATCTTACAAAAATACGCACCAAACCACAGAGCTACTGTTTCTTTCTGGGATGATTTTTCTAAACACTCCAACTTAATTTAAATTTTCAAGTGTTTTTCAACATCACCCAGGTTTCGTAGTGGTACAAAAATGGGCAACCCTAGCCTATTTTCCCATTCAAAATAATTTTGAGGGTGCTTTCACACCTCTAGTTTATTTCGTTTGGTCCAGGCCATAGACTGTAACAAAATATGGACGACATGACACCGCCTTCTGCCGAATACAAGGCAACCTCCAAGCTGGCCTGGACGCCGCTGATGACAGGTGCACATTCGCACATGCGACTTCCTGATAAGGATGGAATAGTCATAGTTTCAGAGCTCCGCCTCAAGTCTGGTTTGAACATGCCCCTCTCACATGGAGTCGGTTTTTGTTATTTTGTATTTATAAACAAGACTTCTCTGAATTTGATCATTGGCAGCGTAAATGATCTTTCTCACAACGTGTTGACAGTGGTCAGTCAGCTCAGTTCAGTACAGCTGTCAGTCATAGCTGTGAATGACATGGCTCCGCCTAGTTTTTAAGGGGAAAATTGATCCATTGTGAGCCACACGAAAGTAAACTTAAAACAAAACAAAAAAAACTTTGTTCACTGTATCGATAACTTTCAAAACTCATTAAAACCATTTCTGTAAATAGTGTAATTTCTTGTTGAAGATTTGTATTTGGTGAAAATCGTTCTCACCAAACTGATCTCTCAGATCCGCACCAGCTGAAAATACAGCCATGTGACATCATACTTGCCACTCACTGTCACATACGTCATCATAGGTGTTTCCTGAATGGCTTTTTGATTGGCTAGAAGTAAACAACACCTAAAGACTGGGACTCAATGCGCTCAAATAGACTACACTGCTTGAATTTGACACTTGGCATCTTATAATATATCGTTGGTATTAATTGCTCAAAGGTTTGGCCCACAAGCTGCCATGAAAAAAACAGCTTTGTAAACAGACACACGCCAACGTAAATCACATTTTGTTTCTGTATACTTGATTTTGTTAGAGATACTTGATTGTTTTGTTCAACATTTTGATCAATTTGCTGATAACATGAGTGTGTACTTTACTAATGGCAAAACACCACACAAATCAACTTTGCACGTGCAACGCTACTACAAATTAAAAACGGCTGTGTTGTACAGCACTGGCCCTGCATAAAAAACCCTCTTAATGGCATCTTTTAATTCAGGATAAAACTATGATGCAGCTTCCATAAGCTGTACAAAATGTCGTTGTTGAAGTTGTTGATATTTTGGAGGTATTTTGGTGCTGGCAACTAAGTATTAACCCAGACATTGAAACATTGATGATATTTAATTGCAGTTTCAAATGAATGTTTAGGTCCATGAGTGTCTGCTGCATCATGCTCTACCTAACACTGCCCTATGTCTATCCCTCACTGGTTGAAAATATGAAATAATTCAATATAGACAACACTGATGTTTTTTTGTTTGTTTTTTAAATAAGTAAACAAGTTTGGAACTCATTTTGTGGTGTTTTTACAGTAAACTCATGTCGAACCAGCTCTGGTAAAAAGAAAACCTGTGTCTAACTCATGTTCCCCTCAGGGGACTCTTTTTGTCTTTTGACTGCTTCCCGCTTTCAAAGAAAACCTCTCTTTGGCCTTTCTTTGGGAAAGTGTTCCCCCTATATTTAACCACATCCATCCAATACCAATTTAACTCACTATTTGTTTTCTCGAGGGTGTGAGTATCAAGCAATGTGAGTTGAAGGGTTTCCCGGGATTCTTTCCCAGAACCCCATTTTCAAACTCTTTTCCAACAATGCTCTAAAAGATGAATTTTCATGACAAAACTGATCTAGTGAACTTCTAGGACCATTCTGCTCCCACCTAAAACTGATCAACTTGGAGTTCCACGTTGTGTCCCAATATATTGCCAGAAACAGTAGGTCTGTAGGATTTGCAAAGTTTTCTTTCAGGAACTTCAAGAGCTATTGGAAAATACAAACAATCTGATCCTTGTCTTTGGGGTATTTGCATTTTATTGTTTACTTTCCTCTCTAAACCTGGAGTGTATTAATTAAAAGAGGCTTTGCAGTGTGGTTGAACAGTGTGGCCTACTTGGCTCTGCTTTCTCTACAAGCTCAGACTTACTGCTTTTTGTCCATGTCCACAATCTCATTACTTCAACAATGGGAGCTGAATGAGGTATAGCTATCTTCTTGGTGAGGCATGAATATCACATAACGTCTCTAAAGACAGGAATATTTTTGATGGCCACTAGCTTTCATGTGCCTCAGATACACTCAAGCACAAACGCAACAATAAAGTAGATGCATCAATGAAGAATCAACTTCTAGCTGTTTATTCAATTGGAGTAAATTTTATTATATGTGTCCGTCTTTAGATTCCAGTCAGAAGGTAGCCCAGGTTTTCTTCATGACACAACTTGCCACTGCACCTCATGTTTGTGGACAAAATACCCGGCCCTACATTTCCTCTATTGTGCTAGATGTCTACAGTATGCAGATAAATGTCCCTGCTTTGAAGCGGTGCATCATCCTCACAGTTGTAACATGCCAGTCCAAGATGCCAATCTGCTTCTGATGGAAGCTCAGATACCTCAGTACACCTCATACTCCAATGAGAAAAGGTTCTACAACATTATAACTAAAGGTAGCACTTCTTTCTTATTGTCTCGCTGCATCACACATAAACCATACGGCCGGCATAAACACGCTCATAAAAAGTTTTTTTTTAACAGTACATGCACTTTTACAGCACAGGCTCATTGCATCTACGATGTCTTTGAACGAACCTGCATGAGTTCCATGCCAAGTTCTTCAGTTAATCCCTTTTCATTTATGTCAGGTTTTTCCCTCTCATGGGTTTTATGTCTATATCCAGTGTTTGCCTTCAGTTTTATCCTCAATAAATATTATTTTGATATCTCAGCTCTTGCAATTGAGTTCATCACTGATTCCTGACACAGACTAAATTTACTTGGGATGTAATAATATATGGCCAAAACAATGCATTGTGAAACAAAAATCTCCAAATACGTATCGTTGAAAATCTGCAACATATCGTGTTGGTGCAGAAAAATATATGAAAAACAGTAGAAAATATATTAGAACTTATAATTACAAGAGATCTCTCACTCAGCATATTCCTCTATTGTTTCGTGTTCTAAGTCCAGAAACTTTTTTACTGCAAACATCAAACCGAACCCAGTGCTCTTAGCTTTTTAAACATAAAACTTTTTATATAACATATCTTGTCATGAACATATTTCTGAGATCTGTTAAACTCCTATATGCTGTAAGCTACTTTTTAGAAATTCTAATGTCAACCTTCAATGTTGTATATTTTAACTTCAGTGTTTAAAACAGCTAATTGTCAAAAAAAATGTTTCATTAGAACTTTGAAAGAAATGTCTTTACAGTAATATGATCCAAAACATGTGAACTAGTCCTTAGTTGTGTAATGAGCAGGTGAAAAGTGACTTTGTGGCATCTTAAACTAAAAAAGAAAAAGCACACATTGTGACAACTGTTGCTGATGTCTGTCAGAGTCTGTGTAACTAATGAGGGCAAGACAGGGCTGAATAAGACTGACACATACCAATCGGCTCAAACACAAAGCCTTCTTTCCACTCAGACACACACTACTGGTCAGGCATGGCACTTCTCAATGTGTGACGATGGAGATCCCACACACCGTACATTATCTTGACTGCAGATGTCTACTAACATTCAGTCACGACTTGTTACATTAGTTATCTGTTTCTCTTTAAAAAGGAAACCATTTCCTTGCATTCCCACTAGTGTTAGATAAAAATATGAAGCTTTGCACCTTGTAGGCGACAAGCATCTATACCATTTTTAAACATTGCGCAATTCCTAGAGACTAAATAATAATGTTTTTAAACGTAAAATAGCATTTTTATAAAGTATTCTGTACTTGGTTTCCTTGAACAGTGTTTCTAAGGAGATGGTGATGTACAGTGAATCCAGAAATTATTCATAGTGCATCACTTTTTTAATGTTTTTTATGTACATTATTTAATGTTACAGCCTTATTCTAAAATGGATTAAATTCATTTGTTTCCTCAAAATTCTACACACAATTCCCCATAATGACAATGTGGAAAAAGATTTTTTGAAATTGTTGCAAACTTATTAAAATACAAAACCTGAACAATCACATGTACAGAAGTATTCACAGCCTTTGCTCAAATATTTTGTCTTTTTGAATATGATGCCCAAGCTTGGCACACCTGTCTTTGGGAATTTTTGCCCATTCCTCTTTGCAGTACCTCTCAAGCGCTATCAGGTTGGATGGGAAGCGATGGTGTACGGCCATTTTCAGATCTCTCCAGAGATGTTCAATAGGATTTGTCTGGGCTCTGGCTGGGCCACTCACAGAGCTGTTGTGAAGCCACTCCATTGATATTTTGGTGGTGTGCCTTGGGGCCATTGTCCTGCTGGAAGATGAACCGTCGCCCCAGTCTGAGGTCAAGAGCACTCTGAAGCAGGTTTTCATTCAGGATGTCTCTGTACATTGCTGCATTCATCTTTCCCTCTATCCTGACTAGTCTTCCAGTTGCTGCTGCTGAAAAACCACCACCATGCTTCACTGTAGGGATGGTATTAGCCTGATGATGAGTGGTGCCTGGTTTTCTCCAAACAGAACCCCTGGCATTCACTCCAAAGAGTTCAATTTTAGTCTCATCAGACCAGAGAATTTTGTTTCTTGGAGTCTGAGAGTCCCTCAGATGCCTTTTGGCAAGTTCCTGGCGGGCTCCTATGTACTCTTTACTAAGGAGTGGCTTCCATCTGGCCCCTCTACCATACAGGCCTGATTGGTAGAATTTACCACAGGTGAACTCCAATGAAGCTGCTGAAACATCTCAAGAATAATCAGTGCAAACAGAATGTACCTCAACTCAATTTAGAGCTTCACGGCAAAGGCTGTGAATACTTATGTGAATAATTGTGATTTTTCAGGTTTTGTATTTTTATTAAATATGCAACAATTTCAAAAAATGTTTTTCCACATTGTCATTATATGGTATTGTGTGTAGAATTTTGAGGAAATAAATGAATTTAATCAATTTTGGAATAAGGCTGTGAATAAAATGTGGAATTGGAGAAAACTAAAAACCAAGCAAAACTAATGGGATAATCCTTCGTATTATTTTTTACCCTTGCAGAAGTTCATTCTAACTATAGTATTGATGAATTCAAAGATGAGCAAAATTTCATTTCAAAGATGCCATATTATGCAAAGTCGACTTTTCTGACATTCCAGATCTTTTAGTGTTGTTTTCTCATCACAAACATGCCTCATGTTTTATTCAGAATCTTTCATCCATGTTTGTGTAATCCTTTCTTGTGAGCTGAAAATGGCTCGATGATCATAGCACCACCCATAGTTCCTAGCACCTCCCACGAACAATCAGAATAATTGATGGAACAGTTCATCTCTATGCAGATCGGGTGCACTGCCTGACGCGGAAGTGCTGAAGTGTGTTTTCTGTCGTTATAATGAAATAGCATTAACATTGTTAATTTCGACTGATAGGTAAGGGGTGGTGGACATGGCAAAAGCATGAGGAACAACGGTAAATGGTGCGTTTTGCAGAGGCAAAAAAATACAAGCGGATTAAGCTTAACATTGGATCGAATGAGAACCTGGTCACTTCTGGTATCTCTGGATATTGGTGGTTGTTGGATCTGGGAGGTTCTCCATGGCCTTTGTCTCCTGCACGCTGTTCTTCGGTGCTCCAAGCGGAACCAAACATTGAGTTACTGACTGAATTTAGCCTTGCAGCTACCCCTGCTTTTGAGTCAATTAACATTTTCTGTGAACTTGCTATTGGTTCCCCCTTGTGCCTCACTCGCACCCAACAGTATGTAACAAATTTATGAAATTTTAAATTTTCATATGCTTTCTTATTCTAATCGGACATCAACGAACCATTGAAATTTGTACAACCAATGAGTCAATAAAAATCTGAATTTAATGAGTCTAATGAATATGTAGATTCATGAAATGAAATGATTTAGTGGGCAGCATCATGGCACATTGTGTAGCAATGTAACCTTTCAATAAGGTCACCAGTTCTAAATTGCCTTTAAGAGTGAATGTGTGTGTTGCTCTGTGCTGGTTACCTGTTCAGGGTGTACCCCGACCCAAAATAACCTTGTAATCCTGAGTAAAAAAGCGTTTCAAGAAAAATGAAGGAGAAGGTTTTATAGTGTAGGATAGATTGTTAGCACAATGCTTATCAACAAATCAATCATCCAAGTCAAACATTTAATTTTGTCTGGATTTGGTGTCGAAAACTGAATATTCTTCATCTGAAAAAGGTATTACAAATACTCCATTCATACCATTTTATACCTTTAATTATAATATTAACGATCTGCAGATGTTTGGGTCCCAGTTCAAAGCAGATGCCTGAATCCCAACTATAATAGGCTGATGTCACCCATTTGGGTGAAGCTTAGGTGTAAAACAGCTCACCAGAAAAAGGCCAAATATTTGCACCAATTACATTTTCCTGCTTACTCCAAAGTGGGGTCATTAAAGCCAGATGCTAAATGGATAAAAAGCAACAGCCTGGTCACCAATTAATCACAGGGGCACAAACTACACCACTCTTCCTTCATTGATCAATAAAGTACTGAACATACGTATCACACTAATTCCAAAGGTCTTTGTCTTCGCTCCAAAACAATCTCACAGATCACAGTTTATGACACACATGACAGGAACATGTGTCTAAAATAGGTGAAAAGTAGAGCAAGATGTTTGCTCAGAAAATGCCATTTATTGAAGAGATTTGTCTCAGTGTTTTCTCTCATACCAAAAATCACTCATGCGTGAAGTGTGGATGATATCTGGAGCATGAATGTCTCGAGTGATTATAACTCTTTTAAAAGATTAAAGTAAAGATGTGTTGATTGTATTACTTAAAGATAAAAAATCACAGCAATTATGTTTTTGTTGGCAAAATGTATTATTTTGTTGGAAAAAGTATAGACGTTATTCTTATTCATGATGTACACTTCAAAGTAGTTTCAGCTCATAAAAAAAGGGACATGGTTTCTAAGAACACATTTGTGAATTACTTTTTTTTTTTTTAATTTTGGCCATTCTTTTTGTTTAATGTTATAATTTCCCAATCAATGGTAAAACGTTTTCTTCCATACGCAGTGAATCCTAATCACATTTTTTTTAGTGTAGGTGACAATCTATGTTTGTTTCTGTGGAGCACTAGTTTGTCACATTCATCTTTTCATAATTGCAATTTCCTAAAGTGCTCGAATTTTTTTTGTTGTGTATGTATCTTTGTTATTTTTGCTATCCTCTGTGTGCAATATTTCATTCAGCTGCTGTCGATTGATTGCAATCCACCTCCACTCAAATATTCTTCTAAAACCCCTCTGAACAATGTGGAATTTGTTAAGAGCCCACCTCAGAAAACAGTGTCACTAATCTACTTTCTAGCTAAACTGACGTGATAAAAGGTACATTTGCTTCAAATTGAGTGATCAAAAAAGCTCCTGGACCTGACCTCTACAATGTGGTGACCCGATATTCCCAGGTCAACGTTCCATCGGAGCGGAATCCAGAAGGCAGGATTTTCCACTTTCCAATTTGGGTCCTGTTCCGCAACGAACACAAAGAAAAATGCTTTACAGCATTGTAATAAAAGTCAAACAGCCGAAAGATGATTTACACAGTATATGTTAATATAAACAATCAGAAATCTTGCAGTGGGTGTGAAATGATGCAACCTTGTTTAGTTTTTACTTCTGAATTAGAGTTGTAAAGACAGATAAAAGAAAATCTCATCAACTTTACAAAAATTTTCCTGTTTACTAAAACTAAGAAGAAGGAACTTGGTCATTAACTCTTGGTTCCATAATGAAAATCCCAAGTAATCATCTGCACAGTTTCACTCTGCAATCGTCTCGTCAGCCTTCCATCACTGGCATATTTCCTGTTGGTAAAAAAAACGAGGGAGTGCAGGAAAAGAGATCATTCAGGTTTCAAGAGAGTATGCAGGCATCGTGTGAAGGCCTCGGTTCTTGTGTTTCGACGTGTTCTATTATGTCAGCTAAGTGGCATGATAGAGTGGACTTATTTAAACTGCTGCCCCCAAAACCTTACCTTTGACTGTACCAACAGACCTGGTCTTTTCGCCATTGTGAAAAAAGGTACTCACAAACCAATTGGTATTTAGTGTGCATTGCTTCTAAGGAATTTTATTGCCACATTCATAACTATTTGTGATTTTTTTCAGTTCTAAACCTAACCGTAGCTTAAAGTAGGTGGTAGGTAAAGAAAAAGTAATGGAAAAAATAAACATACTATTCACAAACAATCATATAACATACTTTTCATCCATCTCTGGGTCAGAATTTTGCCAATATTTTAAGATGCACCTATCTGCTTACTGCAGACGAGTTAAGCCCCACCCCTGAAAGTAGAGCCCCACCCATGTGTTCATCATTTCATTAGTCACTAACTCTGTTTTGTGTGGAAGAGCCATCATGATTCGTTGTCAGGGGCGGGGCTATCTGCAGTCCCAAAAGCCGTTGACTGAATCAGGTCATGACCACACAAAAATCTTCCCTGGGGGCTCTTCCCGGAGGGACATGGCCGTAACACCTCCCCAGGGGTGAGTCCAAGAGTCATCAAAAACAGAAGCCTGAGCCACCTCAGTTGGCTTCTCTCGATGTGAAGGAGCTATAGCTCTACTCCAAGCTCCTCCCTGATGACTGAGCTCCTCACGCTATCTCTAAGGGAGCACCCTGCAGAGGAAACTCATTTCAACTTGGAGGGGGCATTCCATCTTCTTCCGACTAAGAACCTCAAATTTGGAGGTGCTGATTCTCAACCCAGCCGTTTTGCATTGGGCTGCAATTTTTAAATGAACTGTCAATCAATCAATCAATCAATCAATCAATCAATCAATCAATCAAGCCTTTATTTGTCACATACGCTGTTACATGCAGTGAAATTGAACCCCTCTGGCCACAGACATAGACAAAGTGAGGACAGGCCATTGTCGAGAGGTAGGATTTAAGAAAGAAACAGAGAAATGGGTATACAGTGGGTAAGATGGCTCAAAAAAAGAGCCTCTTTCGCACTGTCCTTCGCAGAGGGCAGTGTGTAGCAGGTTAAAAAAAAGCCATTGCAACCAAGCACAAATAGACATAATACAGGAAAAAAACATTGCAGGAGGGGGTAGGGTCAGGGAAAGTAGGTGGTACCACTGCAGTCAACAGCCGACATTTTCCTGCTGCCATTATAGACACTGTACTTATGTCCCTTTCAGATTACAGCAGTTGGGAGAAGCTTGGGGAGGCATGAACTATGGCAATATTTTGTGATTCCGGACTTTTCCCTACTAAACCTATACACTTGCTTTGCCACTCAGTCTCTGTGAAGGGGTGTGGCCCTGTAAAGGTAATTTTTTTTTTGCAAAATCTTTTTGGATTCTTGTTGGAGAGTGGGAGGCTACATTAGGAACATCAAATTGGTCTGCAGGTGCCTAATTCACCTCATATAGTCTGCATGACTGTCACTAATGCCTTTAGGTGTCAGGAGTTCCTAATCTTTCTGGTGGATGGGCTGGGTTAGTGGGAGCAAACTCAGCTGGTGGCTTGAATCAGCTTGCATAACTATTACACAATTCTCTGATTGTCATCTGTTTTGCATCTGGTGTGTTTCTTTTTGTTCCTGCACTGACTAACCAACATTCTCAAAGAAGTCTATTAAGCCATAGATTGCTTATGTTCAAATCATGTAAAAAGAAGAGCAAACTAATTACTATTTACAGCAGATTCACAAGAAAAACAAAGGTCATTGTTTGAAACCATAAAATATCAGTGGGGTTTTCAGGCATCCTCAATTATTCACAAGCCATCAGAGGTGTCAAAATCAATCAAGACAGCAATCAAGCACCAGCCCTCAACATCCCACCCACGGCATTCATTAGTCTGACAAGGAAGGGTATTGATTGTGGAAAGCTCCTGGACGTGATGGCGAAGCTGTTCGGTCGCAGCTGATTTGGAGGCCCTGCCATCAAATCAAAACTCACCTCACACAACATGTCATTATCCCTGATGCCGTACAATGCCCTGGATGAAGGTAGACTGGACTGGAGGTCTTTAGGTTGAGGTCTTTTGTTGTAATTTTGTCCTGAGGTCACTGAGCTACAGTGTTTTGTTGATTGATATTTAATTTCACCTTGGGTCTTATGAGCATTTTGGTCCTTAGGTAAGCTTCATCTTGACACCCAGTGTTTCAACAAAAGCAGAGATGCCATGCCCACACGGACACTGGGTTTTTTGTTTGTTAGTTTTTTCACTGTGTTCTAAAAATACCTGTAGCCCTGGAGTTGAACAGTGTGATAAATAAATGTGTAAAAATAAGAAAATGGGAAATGCGTTGAAAAATTGTTCAAAAATTGTTCTGTACAAGTGACAATTGCTAAGTATTGTCACTTGAAAACTAAAGCCAGGGAAATGTGCAGATTAAATGCTGTCCACAAACAAGGCATCTGTTTGTCAGAATCTCACAGAAAATGACTTTTTTATGTTTCTGGATTTCATTATTCTCTGTGGAATCTGACTAATAGTAATTATGCGCAGAACTTTTCACAATATCGAGAACATATGGAGAACATGTGAAATTCATTTTGAAGACAAGCCCAAGATAACTGGAGGAAAGGCATCAAAGAACTTAACCTTTATAAACGTCTGGAAATAACCAATAAAGATTTTTTGAGACAGTTTCCCAGAAGGTAAGAGGACTCAAAATCTCACTATTTATTTACACTTTGACACAAATGTTATCTACACTCTACTCTACTATTTGTCACTAACATAAATGAACATGGTATTCTCTTTTTTTCTACGTTTAGGACCATGGCTACACATAAATGTAATAACAAAACCAATTATAATTTCTGTAAAAAAACGAACAGTTTATTATTTCTTCAATCGCCAAGATTTCTGAGAAACATGAATTCAACTTTATTCTAAAAATGAAATAAAACATTATATCGCAGAGGCTGGAAGGAGGAAGGGGAGCACAGGATTGGATTCTATGTTTAACTTTATTAACTCATTCAAACAACCAGAAAAAAACAAGAACGCTCCTTTAAGGGAACAATAGTCAGCATTGAACAACAGATCCACCTGGAAGCCAACGAAGGAGAGCAGTGCCTGGAGAACAGCAGGCCCACAATGACTTTATCTGAGGTTCTCTAGAGAGTAGCAAGTAAATCTTGGAAAGTGGATGAAGAATGAAAATGAAGGAACCCAGTAGAGACATCGAAAAAATGAGCAGGAGATCCAAAAAGGCAGCAAGCAGTCATGGAGAGTCAGGGGGCATGAACCATAGGTATGTCAAACATGGTTGGATAAACTGCTGGAGAGGAATTAGGAGTGTGCTGTGATTGGCTGACAGGTTCATCGGGGTGAGTTCATTGGCTGCGGGTGTCTCTACTGGGAACACAGAGTCCTTCACAAATCGAGACGTAATTTTAAACTAAAAACTAAACTAAAATTTTAAGCTAAATCTATTTCTTGATGACCCAATAAATAATCTGTTTACTTGTACTTTGTTTACATTCAAATTCTTACAAAAGAGGACAGCAAAATGTCATATTTTAATACTCGATGTGACTTTACACTTTATCAAATCATTTCGTTCATCTTCTTGGCAGCATGTTCCCTTTCAGGGTCTGCTGGGATACACCCTGTACACATTCGCACCTAAGAGGAATTTAGATTATTCGATTAACCTCACACATGTGGTTGGGATTGTGGGGGAAACCGTGGAGGGTCACCAGTCTTCCAACTGAACTGGCAACTTTCTAACTGAAATGCCACCTAAATTGAATCATTGTTTGCTTTAAATTATACTCAAGCTTTCATGTAAAAGGAAATTACATTTAAATCATTGATGTTTCTGAGCTTCATCCACATTTTGTGAGCAACTTTTCTAGTTAAATGTTGCAAATTGTGAAAAGATGAATAAAAGGACTAGTCAATAGCAAGTGGTTTAATATTTTAATGTTCAAATTTTCAAATAATAGGTTCAGGCCTCAAGACTTTAATAGTAAGAGGATGCAGGCCCCCCTACCTCATTTGAAATTACCCCCCAGTCTATATCCCAGAGAGTTTTTGTCATTGGAGTTGACAATCTCCACATTTAAGGTCAACTGTAATGAATGGAACATGCAAAACTAAGTAAAGAGCAATGAAGGGGTTCCTTCTATCCGTCACTGGTAGAAAGTGACACAACATTCCCTTTAAGGAAGTGATTAACATTCGTAACCTTTTACAGAACAGTGTGCGTGTTGCTAAACCTCCTGAAAGGGGTTTAGCCAAAGGATTTTTATGGGAATTTGGGTAGATGTTTCCAATTGGTTCTGTCATGGTCTCATAGGTTACACTTTGAGACAATAGAAAAACGTTCCCTCATGGTCCTCTGTTGGTCATTACATTTGTTTTGTGTTCAATAAATTGAATGTGTTGCAGTGAAATGTTGCATGAAATAAAATCCGCTAATCTTTTAAAACGCCACAAAGAGGTCTCAGAGTTATTTGACAGCATTTTCAACATCAGCAGGGAGCTTTTGGGAATGTTTCATTTCTGGTGGGACTATGCTATGAATCAATGCAATTAAGGCATCCCAAGAGACATCTCAAAAATATAAATATGGTGCCTTTCTGTCTCTAAATTCATCCTCCAAAGAGTTGAAGAGTTTATCTGCAACCTTTATCTTTTACACACAAAGTGTTCCCGTTTTAAGCATTTAAGAGCAATTGCATAGTTCATGGGAACACCTTGTGTTCTCTGTGTGTTTTATGACGTGTTGGCTTAGTTCTTAATGAAATTACCTTGGTAATTTGTTCAACCAAAATGTACCTCCAAAGTGATTCAAAGCTCTTCCTGTAAAGGCTAATCCTTGTAGATATGTGATTTCCCAGTGTGAAATGATATCAGTGCACATTTGCTACAGTTGTTAATGTGTTGTTAATACTTTGAGTCCTGTTGTGATCTGGATGATCTGGATTTCATTACCACACCACTCTGGTGTCAACTGGGTTTAGTTTATGCTTTATACACAGTGGACCATAGACAGCAGTTGAAACACCCTGAGGCTGTGTGTTTCACGTTTTTTTATAGCAAGTGTATTTCGAGAGTTTTCCAGTCAGAGCATTTTAAAAATAAACATTTCAAAAGAGCTGTTTCTCCCCCTCAACCTCTTTGGAACTGAAAAAACCATGCTATGATTTATTTATTTCAGGTTATTTGTTCATTTAAAGCAATTGAGGAGTTTGTTTCCAAATAACCCTCCCCCCCCCCCAAAAAAAAAACAAAAAGAAAAAAAACCACAAAAACCTGGAGTCCTGGTTTGATATCTGCCACTGACGTTTTTTACAAAGCACAATAAGTCCATCAGCGCAAAGAAAATTGTTGAAAAACAGTTTTGAATGGTTTTATAATCATCCCATGAAGATGGAACATTTTCTTGCTGGTCACAGTCAATAAAGTCCAGCAGAGACGTCCAAAAGTCACCGTCAGGCGAAAGGATAGATTGAGGGACGCGGACTCATTGTGCGGGCAGCAGACTCAATGTTTCAGAGAACTGAGTCCAAAATCTAATAACAATCACTTTCCTCATTTTCATTTTCACATTTTCCAATTTCCTCATGAGCCAATCATCATCATTGATCTCCAGCATAAAAGACTCCAACTCCCTGAAGCCCATTATCTGCTGTCAATGTGTTTTTCACCTATGGTTACACCCTCGCTGGCATATAGCGTCTTCTGTCACGTGAGACAAACTTATCTGTACTGTACTTACTCTCTAGACTCTGAAAGTTCCATCTTCTGTGTTCCTGTTTGTTTGCAAAGGAGTGGCTTCTTAAGAAGCATATCAAGGTTCTTGCATGGCCTCTCCAGACCTAAACCCAATTGAAAACCTTTGGAGGGAGCTCAAACTCTGTGTGTCTCAGCGACAGCCCAGAAACCTCAATGATGTGGAGAAGATCTGTGTGGAGGAGTGGGCCAAAATCCCTCCTGCAGTATGTGCAAACCTGGTGAAAAACTACAGAAAGAGTTTGACGTCTGTAATCACAAACAAAGGCTACTGTTCCAAGTATTAATGTTGATTTTCTCAGGTGTTCAAATCCTTATTTCCTGCTGTATCATACAAAAAAATGTTTAAAAATCATACATTGGGATTTCTGGATTTTTCTTTTTAGATCATGTCTCTCACAGTGGACCTGCACCTGCGCTGAAAATTTCAGACCCCTCCATGATTTCTAAGTGGGAGAACCTGAAAAAATACTCATTTCCCTAACTGTAGGTGGACGGAAATGCAGGTATTGTCTCACTTTTGAAGCAGAGTTTGGCTGTCCCTTACCCATGAAGTTTTAAGTGTCATAGTTATGTTTCTGTAAATATTTGTGTGAACTGAATTGATGACTTTTTGTGCAAAAACAATTTTAAAATCAAGATATAATAAAAACTCAAGACCTTCTCTAGGAATCCTTGCTGTCTTACTTGAGCAGAAAGCTTCATGGTCTCGTGCACTGGTGAGATGCTTCAAGCTGATTTCTAAAGTGCCCACATGCTTTTCAAGACTTTGATGGAAGCATCCTAATGTATCCACAGCTTCTCGTAAATAGGGTGTGATTTTGTTTTGATTTTCTTTGTTTGCTTTGCCTAAACAGTTCATTCTTTCCATGCACACCCAACCAATTGCCTGAATTGCAGGGGAACTGTTGAAATCTCTTGATTCTTTGTTTAAAGTTGTAGAAACCTTGCAGAAAGTCGACAGGTTTGTCTTCATCCATCAGGAGCTGGGAGGATGGCAGGAAATGTTGTGTCATGTTCAGATTTTTTATTTGCATGTTTTGTCGGAGGGGAAATATAATTGTACATTTTGTAAAAAAAAATTCTGGCTTTGAATCTCTCTCTCTCTCTCTTCTCTCACTCTCTCCCGTGCACACACAAACACACACTCGGGCATCTGTAGTTGTCGCAGGTTGTTTTCATCTAATGGCAGAGCTTTGAACCTTATCGGTTATGGGTGAGTGATGCGGGCAGAACCTCTAGCAGACATTGTCCTCCTCATATAACCTTATTAAAATGAAAGAAAGCAGGATAAAAAGATAGGACAAGAGGTGGTTTCAAACATACTGTGTTTGATCAAAAGAAACAGTCAGAGGCAGCATGGTGGTGCGGTGGGTAACATGGCTACATTTCTGGTTCGAATCTAGAATGGAGCCTGCTTGATCTTCTCATGCTTGCCTGGGTTTCCTTGAGGTACTTAGATTAAGAAAATGGATAAAAACTAGTTAAACTGATCATTTAATTTCGATTTGAAATATAATAAGTTGAAATATTATATAAGTTATTAATTTTTTATATTTTGAGGGTTTAAATGAACATTTAGTTATGACACTAAATGTAAGCTACTTAAAATGTGAGGAAATGCTTGATCGTCTTTCAGTTTTGTTTTACAGACCCTCAATTGCCATCAGTGCCATCCAGTGGTAAAAAGAACAGATAACCCTTGGAAGTACAAGACCTATGATATGGCTTGTGTTTTTCACATTTCTGGCACAAAAAAGCACAATGATTTCTGAATTTTTATGTTGTCTCAACATTTTAAATTGTTATAAAATAAATGATCTGCTCACATACTACTCGTATTTTTTTTTATTGCAGTCTCTAAGTAAACATTAACAAGCAGATATTGATGATATTACTGGTGCTGAAATAAAGCATATTGTCATGATTGCTGATGAGGTACTAAAACACTGTTTTCCTCCAAAAATAAACGTTCCTTTATCAACCGTTCAATAACTACTATTTTAAAAAGTATTCGTGCCTGAACTTCACATGTGACTCAAAATAATGCTTCCAAGCATTTTTATCTTTTTATTTGAATACATTCATGAAACTCCTCGCTGATTGGATAGTTTCTCATGCATATTAACTCACTGGGTGACATGTTTGCGTCATATGAGCTGATGTTTCATGACTCCTTTCAAAACTGAAAGAGCCAAAATCAATCAAAAAATGGAAAATTAATCCATATATTTTTCTAAAGTAAATTTTATGGGTTACAGTCTTCTGTGGCAACCTCCAAATATCAGCACTGAGTACTCCAGGATGCTCATTTTGTGCCACAGCAGTCATTTACAGTTTACAGGGAGTGGTTGGGTTCCTCATCTGTTTCTCTCAGAGTTTATGGTTGACAAAACATAATTGATTATCAATCATAACAATTGATTTTGGTGAGATCTGAAGCACTATGTACGAGACCTACAAAGGCAGGTCTCTGATCAGTGGGTGTTATGTTTGAATGAAACTGAAATTGATTGAAAATATTTTACGGATGGGAGGATAAAATACTTTTCCCAAGTTTTTTCCAAATCCTGTACTTCCCTGCGACAAAAGACAAATACTGCACAACCGTAAAAATGTCTGATTGGTTATTGAATTAGTTTTTGTTAAATTAGATTTCCATTTTTGACTAGAATGCACATGTTAAAAGCTCTGAAGTGTCCCTTGAGTTTGTCTGTCTCCTCCCCGGGATAAGAACATCACATCTGGTTCCAAGAAAACAAAGAAACCCTATGAGTCCAGAGGTGCGGACTCACTGCAGGGAGCAATCCATTGCACACGTTCATTCTCATCCGCTCTTACGATGAAGGTGGGGAAGCAGTGTACGACTGATGTCACTGATTTGTGTCACGCTGAGGAACACTTCAGCATGTAAATGAAGATGTGCACACCAGCCGTGATCGTAACAAGTGTTTTGATGAACGCTTTGTACAGAACTAGAGCATGAAGAGCTAATGCAGATGTGTTCTCTTCTGTACACGTCAAAACAACCAGATTTATGTATTTGCTTTCATCGCACCTGCTACACTTCCAGATTCCAGACAAACTATGTTTTTGTGAGCTAGATGAGTCTCACATTGCCTTGGTGTCTTCAGTTAAGCGCTTCTGGCGGCTTTCTGCTGTATAGAAAACAAACTCCGCCCAATCAATGCATGGGAAGGACAATTTAAATAGCAGATGCTCATTATTAAGTGAATACTGGATATTTCTATTATTATTATTATTATTATAGCAGAAATGAACACTTTCTCAATAAGAAATGTTTTACTAAACAAGGCGATCGTATTAAGCAGCTTTTCGTGGAATGGTGTGCTTTTACTTTTAGGATATTTTTGAAAAATCATTTATATTTTATGTTACAAAACCTCTTTTCCCCAGTCTAAAACTTAATCCCAAAACCTTAAAGTAAAATCTAGAAGCATTCACAGCTCTGGAGGGATGTTTTAATGCACACAGTTTGTTTGAGAGGTTAACGCCTGCACCTTTTCCATCCGTTTTCACCACACTAAAGTCTAAATATTTAGAACAGTTGTATTTTAACACCTAATAATGACAAATAATTCGTATGAAATGTTGTTGTTTTTTTAAATGAAGCAGTATGATAAAACACATGATGCCCTGCTGTTTTATCTCTGATCTGTTTTTATTCTTCTGTAAAGCACTTTATATTGCCAATGTGTATGAAAATGTGCTATACATATAAAATTTCCTTGACTTGCCTTGCCTTGCATGCTCCCAACAGCACCACTTTTATGTCATTGTTAATCCAGAATAAACTTCAAATTGTTATCTGAATATATCAGATTTTGACCAGCAGAGAATCGTGTTGGTGTCATGTTTGTTGGCGCTGTTTATTTGATTAATTTGTGTTCTGTACCTGTGAACTCTTTGTCATGTTCAAGAAACCAGTTTATTGAAGTTTTATGACATTGTATTAAAGTGCTGGAAGTAGCCATCAGAAGATGGGGACACTCTGGTCTTTTAAACATTTAAACTGGCCGTCTCCTCTGACCTCTGGCATCAACAAGGCATTCGTTCTCACAGAGCTGCCCCTCACTGGATGTTTTCTCTTGTTTGACCACTCTCTGTAAACTCTAGAGATGCTTGTGCATGAAAATCCCAGTAGATGAAAAAAATCCTCAGGCCAGACATATACTCAGACCCGTGCTGTGGCACCAACCATGTTAAAAGTCACTTAAATCACCTTTCTTGCCCATTCTGATCTTCTTGACCATGTCTAAATGCGTAAATGACTTGCTGGTGAGTGTAAATACCTCACAACTAATCGCACAATATTACAAGATATGTATGTAGTATACAACAACAACAATTACACCAGCTCCCAGAACTCTCACATTTCCTTCAGGAATGTACTGTTGTGTTCCACAATAATGGTTTCGAATCATGTTTCTTTTAACTTTGGATGAATTCAAATAAAAATGGAGTGAACTAACAGTAGCAATTACCTAATAACTAATTCCCTGAAGGGAGGTCTATATGGAGTGCTTGAAACTTGAGTTCAATCACTGGCTGCTTGAGGCTGATGTGAAAATGGAGCAGATCCCACTGACTCCATGGTAATACTTCACGAGAGATAAAACATATTTATAGCCTTCTGCAACATCTGAATGTGTTGTTTGCCTAGAATTACCCTTCATCAAACTTTGAATATTTTGCACTATTTTATGTAAAATGCATATTAAGAGTGAACGCTTGTTGACCGACAGCTCTAGACCAGTGTTGTTCTGTATTCCAGATTCACCCATTCTTCCAATAACACACTGGCTATGCCCAAACATCTTCAGAATTGAACAATGAAGTACTGCAAATCTGTACCATTTGGGAATTAAAGTAAGTTTAGATATTAAATAACAAATATACATACATTTAGGTGTGTACAATCATGTACTAAAATGCTATATTGATCTAAATTATTTATTTATGTATCCATTTTCAATTAAAATTGACCTCGAGATGGCCAATTCAGCTATTTACTCCAAGAACAAGAGCAAAGCTCTGCCTTTGAAACAATGAAGGAGGATCCCAGAGATTTCAAACTTGTTAGCAGCTGTGTTCTTGAGTTCTCTTTGTGCATTTCCTCACTTTACCTGTCTCTGGGAATCTACGAACACTTGAAAAATAGAGTGTCAGTAGAGAGAATAATTCTCCTTGATTATACCAATCTTCCAGTTTAAATGTTTCCCAAAAAGACCAGTTTAACAACGCCAGACCCTTCAGTTTATCAAAACAAGCTTTAATGACCCCACAGTGAGCAATCGTCCTGAGATCGTCTTGCTGTGTTTCTTTCACTCCTCAAAACCTGGTGGTGATGACAGTCTTGGACGGTACACTGATAGTGACTCTACACTTCATAGAATGCAGGGGGCATCCCAGAGGAGTGAATACCCCCATTGTGATGGACAAAGATTCACAGGAACGCAGTCTACAGTGCAGTTACACAACCTGAACATGTGTTAACAGTTTTAGGACAAATAAAACTCTTTTTGGCGTTCCCTTGTTTAATTTCCTATCACTGATGGTTTTATTGTTGTGAACAAAGAACTTTTATTTATTATTTATTACTGTGAATGTGTAGATTGTATAAAACATAGTTGTTCATGGTGTTTGTGATGATAAAAAATAAATGCTATTTAATTTTACATTTTAAATTGTAAATTATAGCCAAACGCATTTAAAACTACTTCTTAATTTAAAATTACTTCAAAAAAGCCTATAACAGATAAAGGCAGCCCACACTGTGTATACTGTAAAATCGACCCAGCCGTTCTTATGTAATACTTAAGAGAAACAATGAATTAAATGTGACAGACAGTATAAAAGCTATCTCCAGGCGAACTGTCAATCGCGTACGCTCCAAATCAAGTTACAATCAAATTTGTTATTCAGAATGACCACCAAACATTGAGAAATGGCCAAATGCAAAGAGTCTGCTTGTTTCTTTGTTTGTTTGAATCCTGAAGTTTTACATGTAAACACCGTAATCCGTGCAATGGTTCTCAGAAACAACAGTATAAGTTGAAAAAAAGGGAGAAAAACCAAGTAACTTTTCTTTGATCCTTATATCTACACATTGTTAATTTAATAAATGATGATAAAACAATGGAAAGCTAAAAAAAAAAGCTAAATAATATGTTCACAATGGTGAAACCTTACCTTGCGACTGTGGCGATGTGTGTTCACAAATTAGGAACACTAACATGAAACCAAAATCCTGAAAGATCCTAACGTTTATTAAGTGGAATGTGCTGATCTTTAATGCAAGTTAGTGGAGAAACCTTTAGCTTTTGTTTCAGAGCAGCAGTTTCCACTTTAAACGTAATTTTTTAGAACACCTTGACCTAAACCTTTATTATGTCACATTATTGGTAATCTACACATAATGTTGCAACTTCACAACTATTGTTGGCGAGTTTACTGCAGTCACGTGAACCCCAGCGTTGACATTTCAAATGTCACCAATGTGATATACAAACGTATTCCTCGATTTCTCTAATTATTTTTCAAATCTTGGAATTTTTTTCATATCCTGAAGCAAAATATTTGTTAAGAGACCCTTGGATATTTTCATAACAAGAAGCATTCATATCTCGAGGTAGCACTATATTAGAATGTGATTCATTGATTTACCACTGGAGGCGGCATAGAGCATATACCCAATGATCAACGTGGTACAAATTTTCCTGGTACAAATTCCAGGGTTCAATTCACAACATTTGCGAGGGTGACACAACACAGCTGGTGTCAATGCTATGAACCAAAATAAAACTGTCGACATCAAAAATAATGGAGAAGAGGGTTTGGGTGAGGCCAAGTACTTAACAAAGTAGAGGGGGTTCCTTAAACAGATTATTTAACATGCAATTGCTAGCAAATAAATTTATTAAAGAAAATCAACTTGATATTCATGCAAGATAATTCCAATTATTATTTACTCTAATACTTTAACAATAAATATAATTTTAATTTTATTTAAGATTAAATTGAACTTTAATTTTATCATTATTATTGTTAACTTTAATCAAGCACGACACATCTGAAACAAAGTCAGCTCTTAAATCAACTCATGTAGTGTTACAATTTCTATTAGGGCAATTCCACTCCATTGTCGACAGAAACGTGGATTTAACGCAGTAACTTTTGTTGAACTCTTTGCGACATTCACATACCACCGCTGTGCACCCTTTGCCCAGTTATAAATAACCTCCAACTTTATAGCCCTTTATAAGAAACCGATTGGTGACATCTTAGACACTATGTCCATATAGTTTTATATAGTATATGGCCCAAATTTGATAAACATTTCAACCTAATTTAACAGCTTGCATGAATCAATGTTTCTATAGCCGTGTAAGTAATTCAAAGACATTTCTTCGAATGTCCATATTACCACTGCCAGAGATGCTGAATTTGCTGTGAATTGAATTGAATTAAGCATATCCCGTTAGGGAAAGTGTGCTAGAACAATTATGTTGAACAAGACAGAGAAACCCTTTTGGATCACATTGCATAATTTGTCATGGTTCATAACACAAGAAACGTGAAACATTTCTCCAATCTAATTAGTGGAAAACTTAATTCAATTTGCTTTAAGAGACAGCTGTAAACTCAGCAGAAATGCTGTTATGTCATGCTGACTCAAATAAAGCGGAGGTTAAATGGATAGCAAACATTGGAACCACTTTGTAGTAAAATCTGACACACATGTGGAAGAAAAAAGCAAGTGTTTGTGATTTGCTTGGTAAAACTGTGCAGCTGCAATGAATCCGCCTCAGCTGGGTGTCAAGCCATGGAAAGAACTGTAAATAAATCTTAAGTTCTTTTCTGCTTTTTGTAGTATGTGAAATTGGAATATGTGAAATTGAAGTATGTGAAAGTAAACCTACAAAGCATTTTAAAATATTAAATACTGACGGCGTTAATGTGGAGTCTTGGGGCCAGACCCAGGAGCACTGTACACAAGCTAGAACATTTTTCAGTCTGGTCCAGGTGGCCTAATGGGGGATAGATCATTTTTACTGTCTGGGAACTCTGCGTTCCTTTTTACAATCTTACCATACAGTTTGCCTAAACGCAGTGGCATTAACGCACTAGTCGTTGTCTCATGACACACCCGCTCTCAGCTTCACACCATAAATAAATAACCTCTGTTTTCTTTAATCTTTCAATTTATTTATTTCTTTTTAATACAGTGGTGTGTAAAAGTTTGGACACCCCTGTATATTTTCAAGAGACATACACAGTGATATTTGAGAAGTGAATTAATGTGTTTTATGGAAAGTCTACAATTAACTTATTCATTTTCATACCCGCTTCCTCCCTTTCCGGGTCACGGGGGTCTGCCGGTGCCTATCTCCAGCACCGGGCGAGAGGCAGGGGTACACCCTGGACAGGTCGCCAGTCCATCGCAGGACAACATTCACTCACACATTCACACCCTAAGGGGAATTTAGATTATTCAGTTAACCTAATCGCATGTTTTTGAAATTGTGGGGGAAACCGGAGTACCCGGAGGAAACCCACGCAAGCACAGGGAGAACATGTAAACTCCTTCCAGGAAGGTCACCGGTGAGCCTCGAACCGATAACCTTCTAACTGGAAGGCCACAGTGCTACCCACTGTGCCACCATGAATTATTTAAACAAAATAAGGCACGTGCATAAATTTAGGCATTTTACTGATTTCAATACCTTTATCACTAATTATTAGAACTGAAAATTGGTTTGGTAACCTCAGTGACCCTTGACCTTCATCCGCAGGTGAATCCGATCATGAGAAACTTTTTAAAGGAGGCCAACTGTTAGTGTTTCTCCTCTTTGCATCTGCTCTAAAGAGGGAGCTTCAAAACTGATCTGAAAACAGTGATTGTTGCAGAGATTTAAGTTTCATTCAATCATTCATTTTCCAACCCGTTTAGGGGTCACGGGGGTCTGCCAGTGCCTATCAGCAGCATACATTGGGTCAAGAGGCAGGGGTACACCCTGGACAGGTCGCCAGTCCATCGCAGGGCAACATTCTCATTCACACATTCACACCTAAGGGGGAATTTAGATTACTCCATTAACTTGAAGCATGGGTTTTTGGGGATTGTGGGGGAAAACGGAGTACCTGGAGGAAACCCATGTAAGCACAGGGATAACATGCAAACTCCTTCCAAGAAGGTCACCGGCGAGCCTTGAACAGGCAACCTTCGAACTGGAAGACCCCAGTGCTACCCACTGTGCTGCCCCCTCTCAGTTTCAGCTGTGAGGAATGTTGTGAGGAATTGGAAGACCAGAAGCACAGTACTAGTTAAGGCCTGAAGTGGCAGACCAAGAAAATAATACAGAAGGTTACCACTGTATGGAATGCATTTTGACACAATTTCTAAGAACAAATATTTTGTAAACGTTGATCAAGGTCTTGTCCTCCCCTCCGGTGCCAATGAGAGTTGGTAGTTTTCCACACGAGCAGGGTTGCTTTGTGTTAGGCCTCATGCTCAGGATCAGCTTTTGTGGAAAAGTACCAACTCTCCCCTGCACACCCTCAAACCCTGAACAAAAGGGGCACCAGAAACACTCATGAAGTCCCCCCTAAACCCCAAACAAAGAATAGGTCAAAGCCAAACAGTTGCCTGATGTGAGTGGTGTGTTAGGATTAAAGCATATCTGAGGAAAACAATGATAACAACAAAAATAAGTTTGAGAAAGCAAGTAATTCTGGAAGAAAATGCCAGTCTTTGAGAGATTTAGGCCCGGGTTTGAAAGTGCCACAACACTCTTGTCTGATGCATTTCCTTCATTAACTGTTTCTTCTTGCAGCTCACATATAACCAACAATACCTGTTGCTGAGAAGGGGGATCTTGCTGTCTTGATCATGCAGACTCGTGTCCTAGCTTTTATTCTAACTATTAAAATGATGATCCACTGATTTGTTTTAATTGGACATTATTAAAGGATTTTGTTATAGGTCAGAATTTAAAATCTAAACTGGACCTAACACAGCAATATTCCAGAAAACATAACAATGCATTTTAATAATAAAAATTTCAAATGGCAGTGAAAGTAATTGCTAATATTTACTTAAATATATTTACATAAGATTTCCTATTACACCAGTGTGAGGTGATACTGGAACATTTGGAGGTAAATTGTGTGAGGGTTTTTTTTTTCTCTGAGACCTTTGTTCATTGAAAACAGTAGTGCTCATCTCTGCATGCCCATCCTTCGAAGCATTTATCAATGATAATCCTTTTTTTCAGCTCATTATTCATCCGCTGAAGCTTTCATGGGCGACTGAAAAGGCTTTTGGGGTGGCATGATGGGTGGAGTCTGAAAGTGGTCATATGTGGCTTTACCAGGGCTCAGCCAATCAGAGCTGGACCGAATCGTCTCATCCTGGGCAAGCTCCACAGGTACCAGAGTGGGGAAAATCACTGCCCTACTTCTTGCCTTTTGCTCACAAAACAAAGTGTATGAATAAAAGTTCTTGAGACCATTCTTTGAATGTTTCATGGTGCACGCTTCATTGAAATCAGAACAATACTTCTAGAACTGTTGTCAGTCATACTACCTGCCTCAGTAGACATGATGCATCCATGGAAAGTCTGATATTTGATAATAGTTCAACATCTAAAATTGATAAATTACTTTTAAAAATGTTTACTAGAAATTTTGGAAAGGAAAATGATTTACAAGCATATCTGAACACCGAAACATTGTGTGTCGAGCATTTTAAGAAGCAAAATATCCAGGCTCATGTTAAACACAAGTGGAGCTTGTCTGTGATGTACAGAGTACAGAGAATTCATATCCTATTCTTTCACCCACTCAGAGCTGAAATGAAGACCCATATTACCTTGAAATAAGAGAGAAAGGAAGAACAATGGGTGAACCATAATTACAATTGCTGTATATGTGACTCATGATTTCAAGGGTGGCATGTTTAAAAATATTCTGCAGTAGTTCTCATATAGGAATAAAGTGAGCAACTTTTAAAAAGGGGAATCACACATTTACAGCACAAACATAATGTTATTTTGATTAAACCATGTTTCCAGTCAGACAAAAACTTTGACCCAACCCGTCTGGCAGTGGCATATGGTAAGAGGGGCCAAACATGTTCCAAGTCTGGAAGAGGTGGCACCGCTTTTCATGTGACACACAAGACATGGCTAGTCATCACATATAGTGTTTAAGAGGTTATTTGTTTTATTAGCGGCAGGCTGTGCTTTTTGTGCCTAGGTCTTCAATAGACACAATGCAATCCAGAGACCCTCAATACAGCACACAAACCCAATAAGACACGATACAGAGAGACCCATCCATTTACCATGTTATGTAATGTTTAAAAGAAATGTTGTAATTGAATTAATTGCAAGCATTTTAAAAGTGTCCACTATTACACCAAGGATATCTGTTAAAAAGCTCAAAAATATGTGCATCAACGTAGTATAGAATGTTAATCTTGTCCTGCTTTAAATTAAACCATGGTCTGTGGCTCTGGGTCAAACTTGGGGAAATTTTATTTAACATCCTAGGTAATGCTTGTGGTGAACGAGGTAAACAAACATGAATCTTCTGTACATCACTCTCTTACCAGATTTGTCTGAAAATTCTGTCATTTATGAGAAGTGATATAATGTGCAATTATGGATGCTTTAAGTAAATTACTAACAACATTACTGCTTGTGGGCACTGATCTGAATGATGTGAACACTTTCCCAAGCTAACAGGTGTTAAATTATTGAAAAATGTAGACCACACCAATTTCTCTTCCTCCATTAGTCATTGTATGGCCATAAATGTAATTTATATAAAAGGCTGAAGTGGCCAGTGTATTTGACAGCAGAAATATCAACCAATCATAGGACTGAAAATGCTGACATTTCCCTATTCCAGCTAACTGCCCTTCTGAATGCTATTTGACATTAGTTTGATTGCAAAAATACACTGCTGCAGTACAGTCAATGCGCATGAGGCCATCAGTTCTGTCACCAAAGGCCCTGAGCAGAATAGACCTACATGGCAGCGCATAGAGGCTGAAATCCTTCCCCAGTGGATCCCCCAGTCCATCACAGGCAACGCACACACACAACTTTCTCTAAGTGGAATTTACAGTACTCAACTTAATGCACATTTTTGGGTCTGTGGGGAAAACCAGAGCACCCAAAGCAAAAAATGCAAGAGAACATGTAAACTCCTCCCAGGAAGGTCACCAATGAGCCTTGAACCAACAGCCTTCTCAGTGCTGGTTGAGAACAAATTAATGCAAGTTTATGAAATAAAACATTTTTAATTTAGCTATTGGTCAGGTTTAGACCAGCAGTTAAGGCCTTGTATGCCATGACTTAAACTTGGCTGCGACTACTTGGGCTGTAATCAAGATTTGGTCCAGTCATGTGCTTCAATTCACTTCAGTTCTTAAGATATTCATAAACAACTAATGTGGTCAAACTGGGCCGGAATTGCTATTTGAGTGAGAGTTACAAAACGAGGATAGAATAGAGCACCAAAAAGTGTTTGCATTTCATTCAACCAGCCAAAAAAATGTTTTCTAAAAGCGGCTTTGTTTCTCTTCAACTTAAATTAAGAATGTCTGAACATGTATCCAGTGCCTTCCAAACAAGACAAAAAAATATACAGTTACTGAATTCCACATGTGCAGCCGATAAAAGTAAATGAGAAAAAGTAAACATTCTCTTTATAACGATACATAAAGTGCATGACAATTACATTTATCTTAATGTGAGTAACGTTATATATTGGCTTAACTCAATATTTCAGTAGCTTATGACATTTTTTAAACAAATTCAAGGGGCGTTTAAAACATGGTATGCAGCGACCTCGTGTGGTTTGCGGGGGAAGTTTTAAATGCGACACCATAAGTTGTGACATACTTTTTTTTGCTGAGTGTTGCTATAACAAATGTATTGTTTAAACGGGTTGAAATCATGAAAAACATATACATATATGTTTTTGCAGTGTTGTGTTGCTCAAATCGAGCAGAAGGCGGAAGTGGATAACGTGGCCGTTGTGGTGGCAACCAACCTGTTAATGTTGACATTTTTAACCAAGTAACGAAATCTCACAAAGGGGTAACGTTACGTTAACTCACAAAGCTGGTGTATATTAGGTATGTGAACACCTTCTGAACTCACGTCTCGTTTAGAAACCTATTGTCTAGGTTTAACAAATTTGAACAATTTTAATTTAAAGTTTAATATTCAGCAGCATGTCTTCGTCGGTGGTGAGTGAAGCGAGCTCTTCTCTCTTCCCAGACATCCATAGTCCTCATAAACACAGGAAAACTCCAAGATCTAGGTAACGTTATAGTGTGACTTGATTTAGTCATTCAAAACATTTAAAAATATAATACTTTGCTGCTAACAATGTCTATGAACTAATTAAATGTTACGGTTAGATCCTCCACTCTGTGGAAAAAGGAAAACCCCATTAAACCTGATGAAGAGAAAACACAAAGCCCTAGTGAGGAGCAAATATCACAGTAAGTTTATGTAAGATTTTCAACCTGAAAAATCTGAAATTTTGTAAATGTTTCTCTAGGGTTCAAAGGTTTGTGAAAACAGTCAAATCATTTCTTATGCAAGATTTAGTTAGTTCATGCTTTTATCCAAAGTGACTTACAAACAGGGAGAAAAAAATAGAAGAGGTTCTAGCTAATTCTAGATTTATTTAAGTTCCTTAGAGTAAAATAATTTTTTTTTTCAATCATGATAAAAAAAAATGAGTTTTCGGTTGTAGAGTTTGCTGTAATAGTCTCTCTTTGTCACATTTTTACTGGAATATTCTTCTACCAGAAGGGAACTGAAAATCTTAGAACCTTCTAATGAGAGATTCTAGAAGTTGTTAAATTCTGAATGCATGGATATAGGAGATTGTGAACATAGATGTGTGCTGATCCTGTGATTGTCAGGTACACAAGCTTCAGCAATTTAAGCTTAACTCAGACTGTGAAGACTGGGAGCCAGTGAAGAGAGTAGTGATGTGGGTTCTTCTGGGTTTTATGAAAACTGGTTGAGCTGCTGAGTTTGGACCATATGTAGGTCAGACTGCACAAGAAAAAGTCCAGTAAGAAGAGCACTTGCAGTAATTTATATGTGATGTGACCATGACCAGAACCTGAACTGGAATTCGAGTTGAAAGCTCAACTGAATGTGTTTAAAAGAGCAAAGCTGTATGATGGGGCTGTTGCAGTAATGTGCTCTTTGAATGTTAGTTGCTTATCAAAGATCAATCCCAAGTTTCCAGACTGAGGCGGAAGGGAAGATTGTCGAGGACTTCAGTTGTATGGTGAAACCACAAGTGAGATAGGCAGGGGTAACAGTCTCTGCCATGTTGAGCTGTATGTGATAAACCTTCATCCATGTTGAGGTGTCATTCAGTCTGTGCGTGTAACTAGTGTCATCAGGATAAAAAGACAGGTGGAGTTGAGTGTCGTCAGCATAGCAATGGTAAGAGAAGCCATGCCTGTGGATGATAGGACAGACGAAGGGATGTAGGTGCCTTGTAGAATGCTCAAGCAGATCTTCTGCGAGTGTTTCTCGTAGGATCTAATGGGTGACCATGTCAAAGGCTTCAGAGATGTCCAGCGGGATGAGAACAGATGATTTGAAGTAGATAAAGCCTGTCGTCTATGGATTTAAATAAAATTCCAATTTAAAGTGACAATTGGAAATCAGATTAAACAGCTACAGAATACAGAAATATCTAGACCAATAATATATAAAAGTTGTATGCAAACACTAGGGTTGTATAGTAGTATAGTAATGGTTAAAATTCCCTGTTGTATTGGTCTAGAAATAGATTGATTTTTCCATCTTCCAACAAAGGAATGAATAGCTATAATTTAAATAAGAAAAACAAAGACTGTTTAGTTGGAATCGACACAAATAAGATTTTAAGAGTCTAGATTAAGCCAAAAAATTGGAGTGCTTTTTTATCTTTGATAGAAATATCATAATATTCATTTGCTGAGATCATTGTGATTTCATGTAACCATTCTTTTAAATGCCTCTCTTTTGTGTAGATACCGAAAGCCTCTGCATCATCGTGTGTGTGTTTCAATGCTTCGTGAGGGTTTTCATGCTTCGTTTGCTGAGCTTTTTGCTCTTGTTCAGTGCTGGGATAAAGCAGACGAGAATCCTCTCAAGCTTCAAACTATCCAGCTTCACCTCACAAAGGCTGAGAGTGCACAGAGAGAGGGTGAACGTCACAACTTTTAATCTCTCTAGATTGGAACATCCCATTCTTGTGCATTTATTAAATACGTGCATTTAGTAAACGTTAAGTGTCCCTTGTTTATGATAGCTTCGGATTTATCTGAATCTGAATGTGTGTTCCAGGGCAGGATGCTGAGGCATATGAGCATCACATGACTCTGGCAAGGTATTTTTCAGAGCCACAGGAGCGCTGGCTGCAGCATCGTTTCTTCGAGCTGGCACTTCTATCCGCACGCAGGTTCAAGATGGACTCGGGGAAGAGAGAAGCTGAGGCTAATCTTCACATGGGCCAGGCCTGTTTAGAGAGGGGTACCATGCACAAACACACAAACTTCTACTTCTTGTTTTCTCTCGTCAAACTGTCTTTGTGCATATCTTATCTCACTGTCGCAACTTGTTTCAGCAGTTTCTATATATTTGGTGTATTTGTCAATTCCTTAATCAATCTGTCTCTTTTTTATCTTTAACAGTAACTGATCTGATATCTTGGCCAAAAAGCTGTTTAGAAATCTCCTGGTGAATAAATGTAAATCAAAAATAAAATAAGCAGTGACCTCATGTAATATAAAGTTGTGCTCATAAATGTAAAAATTTTCAGATTTCAACGTCAAATATTTCAGACTTCAGGAAGACAAAATGATTTAGAGCAAAGAGACTGAAAATAAAGTTTTTGGCTTCAAGGCAAAGAATTTTTGGGCAAATTGATGGAAGATTAATGCAGCACGTTATCAAAGGATACTGGAGGAAAACAGGCACTCATCAGCTTGGAAGCTGCACATGGGGATGTTATTGGATTTAAAACACAAAGTCGAGTTCACTTTTCATTGGTTACACCAGAACAAAGTGAAGGTTCTGAAGTGACCATCTCAGTGTCCTCACCACTTTGGGGAGATCTCAAACGTGCAGTTCAGGCAAGACAGCACAAGAATTTAGTTGGAGGCTTTTTGACAAAAAGAATGGGATGCTTTACCAACAGAGAAGATAAAGAACCTCACTGACAACTATCTCAAGAGACTTCAGACTGTCATTGATGTTAAAGGGGGAAATACAAAACATTAACACTTTTGGTCAGGGTCATTTGGAAAGTCTCTGTTGTCATTTTGACTAAATGACACAAACTAGACACAGTTGTTCGGCAATAAATGGCTCAGCCCAGCGACTAACTGAGTGGAAAAAATGCGAGAAAGCACAATTTTTGAAAACTTATGAGCACATCTGTATATAATTACTTTTGGACTGGAGAGAACACTAAGCAGAAACACTTTCTGTGCAACTGGCATTAGTTATTTAAAATACAAAATTAGAAATATTTCTTGGGCAGAAAAAACTGTTTAATAAAAACATTATATTGATGAATTGTGTGTTTTTAGGTGATCTGGAGCAGGCAAGGGAGCATCTAGAGGTGTTCCATCAGCTAAGCGTAGGGCACTCTTGGCAGGATGTCAGTGGATGTGTGTATCACTCTCGCTCGTGTGTGGAACTTCAGAAGCTTTACGCACTGATGGCCCAAAGAGCACTGCAGGAGCATCAGAGGGAGCAAGCCATGGAGATGTTCACACAGGCCTTGCACATCGCCAAAGAGTGTATGCACAAAATATATACATAACGGATTATTTTGGCCTTCATCTTTTACTGTCGCTGTTTACTTGTGGAGGTGCACTGGTCTAAACAAACACTAGAGGCCGCTTGTATCAAAGATATCCTAATTGAAATAAATGCAGGAATGTCCATTTCTCCATGTAAGCTTTATGTCTGGCGTCCATTATTTTGGTCCATTTTGTCCCTTGGCGACTCCTATAGGCAGCGACGTGAAGCATCAAGTCTGTGTTCAGCTAAAGGCAGTTTCAGACTGCCCAGATTTTCAGTCACAGTCAAACGCATACGACTGGCCAGAACTGCAGGCAGATCGGAGCTTGTGCATGTGTGTGACAGTCGTGAAGTACCAAAAGCTTGCTCAGTAGAGTCACAGTGGAGTTGCAGGCGAGTCGTGAGAAGCAAAGAAATTTGTACTTTTCAGCTTTTGTCAGCTTTCCTCAGTTACTTCCAAATGCGTGAAGCGAGATTGGTGAAGTTATTAAGACTTATTCATACATATCACAGACAGGGAGGAGGAGGATCCCTCAGAATGATTGGGATCATATGATCACAATGGCATTTTCAGATTGCCTGATTTTTACAAGGCAATATTGATTTCTTTTTGGTGTTTGGTTTTCTTCACAAGCCAATCAGCCTTAATTTTGTTCAAACAACTGAAAGTTGTTACTTTTATCTAAGGTCACTTTAACATAATTTGGATCAGACGTAACTGGTAACTACACAAATACATTTTTCATGAAGTTTGTTATCCAGACCCGCAGAATGTCGAGAGCATTTATGGTGGGTAGGACCGTACTAGGCAAACAGGGAATCCAATGTCTGTGACTTATAACCTAGAGAGAGTGTTGGGGAGGAAGGCGGGTTGCTCTGAAAAATGTCTGAGGATTAATGAGTGGATCTGTTTAGAAAACTGTGCATTAAATGACTTAGGATAGTGATGAAGCACGCCCTGAAAACTCCTCCCGCAATTTTCTTAAATTATATAATTTGATGGATACTTTTTCTGTTGTAATTATTTTCCCAATTACTCAGACTTTTACTTTTTAACAATTCTGGATACCCTGCACACTTAGTTCTGATCATACATTAGTATAAGTAAATAATTAAATTACAAAAAAAAGATAAATAACCGTAAATTAATGTTTCTACTATACTGCGATTTATGACGATGAGAGAATAAGAATAAATCATGAGAGAATAAAATATGTTCAGCCAAACACAATGGACCAAATTGATTTGCCAAAAATGAATAATGGCCTGATTCTTTCGATGTTGATTATACTTTCTAATAAATAAAAATGTATTGAATATTTTTGATAAAGAATTTGTTTGGCCATTCTTGTAGCCAAGTTTTCCCAATTAAACAAGCAATACAGTCTTTTATTTCAGAATAGAACCCAGTGCATCAATTCAGTGTTCCTTGACATCTTTGTTTTGCTTTCTAATGTTCTAAGCTAAACAGGAAATTTAATTTGTCTTTTTAGCTGGAGATCGTGGGCTTGAAGGAGAAGCTGCGTATCGACTGGGACTTGTCTATCAGAGCACTGGTGACCAGAAAGCGGCTATAAAGGTCAGTTTACACTCAAAAACTCAAAATGTCTTCTTGCAATTCTCTAAAGATTTTGTGGTTTATTCAGTTTTTCAGAATGTGTATGGAAATATTCTCAAACCTGGGAGACACAGACAGCCTTGGAAGAACATACAAAGCTTTTGGCAAGTCTCTAGAGTGGTGAGGGTAATTTGCCATAATATTTAAGTTTTTATTTTATTTTGCGGCAAATCGTAGGGTTGCAGTCTTAGATACTGATTTATACTTATTTGTCGGGCTAGGGCATGCCATGAGTTCTCTTCCGAGCAACAACCCCTTGTTTTCCATCGGCAGACCTACTGGAGGCTGAATTGAGCAGATTCCCATAGACAGCCACGCTGGGGAAAAAAACAACTTTACAGCTAAAAAAATCATATTTACATATTGCTTGACAAATCCTTTAGAACAACTTTGGGGGCATTCAATTTGTTGTAGTCATTTGTTTAAATTTTTGATGGCAGGCATGGTTTCTTGTGTGACAGCCATTGACAGAATACAGTTCCAAACTGTAAAAAGGCTTGTTGCTTATTCATAGTTGTAGAAACCCCTACTATCAACTTGACTTTTGAAATCAACTGGTGTTAGAAATAGCTAGAATGAAAATCTAAAACCCTCCCAAATTACTAAAATAAATTTGTTTCACTGAAACAAAAAAGATTTATCATCCAATCGAGACAAAAAGGTCAAATTTAGTTAGACAAAAATTTAACAAATTTGCTGCAAAAATATGTCAGCAATTAAGTAATGGTGCTGTGAGATTCAAATGTAATATCTTGTCTAAGCTTGAAGGACTACATCCATGCCTTTTGGCAAGCATTCATACAATTTATTAATGAAGTCATTTCGGAATAGCAAGAAAGCAGTCTTGCATGTCTCCCAGAGTTCATCAATACTCTTTGATTTCATCTTTCATGCTTGCTCTTTCATCCTACCTCAGGAATGCTCAATGATGTTCATGTCTAGTGACTAGGCTGACCAAGCATCCGTCTTTTTAGCAGGCTGTAGGCCTGAAAATCCACATGGTTTTTGAATTGTATTTTGTTTAGATATGGCTTCTGGGTACTGATTCAACCATTGCAAGACAGATTTAGATCTTCAAATCTTTTTGTTTAGCCTTGTTCAGCCTGTTGATAATCAACACTTTAGTCTCAGGGTAAATCTTGGACATTTGTTGTTTTTTTTCTGTGACTGTTTCTTTGCTTAAGACTGAAGAAAGTGGTAGAGTTTCTAGGCTCTGCAGTGTAGTTTACTTTGCTATTTTTTGCTGTTGGATCTTATTATACTTATTATAACTTATAAATGTAAAACAATGTAATCGAATGTAATGTAAAATAAATGTAACTACCCCTTAATGTTAAATAACTCATTATTTACAACTTATTCAAGTGACAATACAGTTGCATAGAAACAATTGTATGCTTGTTGTTCTAATATAAATCCTTTTTATTTTTGTCAGCTTATGAAAACCCACATAACTCCATTAATGAAGGATCAAACTGTCCAAGTGAATAAAGAAAAATAGCATTTTTGTAATGTGTTTAGCGGAAAAAAAACATAGCATATCGATCATCATCTCTTATCATCAGGCTCCAGAAACAGATCACAGATAAACTATTACCTCCGTCCATTTCACATCTTGAAATGTATTTTAGCGTGAGAAATCGGAGGTGTGGCGTGGGGGATCACTCAAAAAAGTCTTACGTTCAATGTGTGAGAAACGGCAGCTCTGCAGTTTCACTCGTGAGTATGGATGCGGAAACACCGTTGCAGCTAAAGGCATTGTGGGAAATGTATTTTTTTGTTTTGTTTTGTTTTTTCAAAAATTTTAGGCTCTCGCGGGCCACATTAGATTACATGGCGGGCCCACATCTGGCCCGCGGGTCTTGAGTTTGAGCTGGCCCAGTATTGCACAAAAAGGACATTTTGTTCCTCCTCAAGCAGAGGTTTGACTAAAGTCTTGATTCTCCTCTCCAGTATCCTGGCTTAGGCGAGTGTGATCGCCCCATAGTTGGAGCTCACCCTCCATCTTCCTTCTTGAAAAGTGGAAACACTGCCCATTCTACCAATCCAGAGAAGATGAAAATTGTATAATAAGCTCTTCAGAGATGCCTTTCTTTGTTTCCCAGTGAAGGGAAATTAACCGAAGCTACTGAACATCTGGTAAAGTCTGCAGAAATTTCTCTGAACAGCAAGCAGGAGAGGAACCTGGAGGAAGCTTACATGTGCCTTGGAAACATCCTCAAGTCCAAAGTAAGACTAAAGCTTACTTTGACCTATTTAACAGCAAGTAAATGCAACAAAACTTGTTAGAAGTGTATTTTCTTTTTTTCTATGTGTGCAGAAGCAGTATGCCTCCTCTTTTGCTCATTTCAAGCGAGCTTATGAGATTGCGTGTGAACAGCGCTGCCTGCAGAGACTCCAGAGGGCTCAAGTGTATGTTGGCAGTATGCACGCGCTCAGTTTGATCCAGAGCTATCAAACTCTGATTCTGACACCAGGACGGGAGAGCATCCTGCAAAGCATCCGCTGGAAGGAGAGGCGAGAGGACTCTTTGAGTCCAGCAGCACCTTCATCATTGTCCCAGCCAACACTAGGGTGAAAAGTTCAGTGTGTCTGTAGATCTTAATGGTGTGGTTATGTTGTTTATTCTCCAAAGCTTCAGAAATCCACAGAATATTTCAGTTAATCTGTCCACTAGACTCCAATGGTTCTATCTAAATTTCATGAATAGTTTTCTGTACTCAACAAAAATGAGAAATTGATGAGAGCATCTGTTGCTTGAAATGTGATGTGTTTAAAGATGTAATTCCATCTCCAAATAATAAAGGGAACCAAGATTAAACCCTGGATCTGGATGAATGCATTCTTCCAGTTTTAAGTCTTTATTTAATTGACGTAATGTAATTGTGAAAAGCAAAGGCATAAGCATTTCTTTTTACCTGATTTTCACAATTACTGTTGAATGACTAGAAAAGCGATTAATTTTTCAAAACCCCTTTTTTACTTTTTTACGTATCAGTGGTAATTGGTAGTTAGACCAAGTGTCTTCTGGTAAATGACATGGCCATCACCATAACACAGCAGTTAGGGCTGCATTCACAATTATTTTAAGATCAACTCTTATAAGATATACAGAGATCAAGGATTTTGTAGGATTATTGACAGACGACCTAGATTTAAACCCACTCATGATCTGAAACAGAAACAGCTGTGCAGGACGCTTAAAACTGGATGAACAAACCACAACTCTGCTACCAAGGTGATTTGAAGAAATACAGTTTTTTTCCATGGCAAAATTAAGCACAGCAACAAGACACAAGATAGTTATGCTGCATCAACAAGGTCTCTACCAGACAGAGATTTCAAATCTGGTGTTTCAAGATGCATTTGTCAGTCTTGAAACAGCAATCATATACACAGCGGTCAGCCATTGAAACTTATGCAGCAGATACAAGCCTCATCAAGCTAATTACCCCCAAAAGCAGCGCCTCAGCTTAGAACCAGTGGGAACCAGGTAAACCCATCTGTTTTTCAGAGAAGTCTGTTTTTTGCACCGTGCTATACATTTGTTTTCTTCCAGGTCTCCGAGACTCACCAAAAAAAACCATCTCTTTAGATGGTCATTAATTTCCACCCATCCCTATCTGGTTATTCAACCTGAAAGATACAAGCAATCACTGGGATCTAAAATATGACCTAAGTCTATAGGAAGATAAATAAATCTTTTTGTGAGGAAGAAGAAAAGCGTGTTTGTTAAGTTTACTGCGGACGGTAGAAAGTCCAACTCCCAGCCCACAGCTCCCCCTCTCTGTCTCTCCCTCTCTCAGTATCTATTCACTTGTTCATTCCTCCTTTCACAATACAGAAAAAGTAGTGCTACGCAGCCAGGATGTATCTCTTACCCTCTCCATCTCCTTCCCTCATTATTCTTGCTTTGGCCTCTCTCTTCTGTTGTCTGGTCGTGCTCAAGATTTTAATCATGAGAAAACGAAGCAAGAAGATTATGGAAGGATTTCCTGGACCACCAGTTCACTGGCTTTTCGGACACGTCAATGAGGTAATACCTATTGAAAAACACTCAAGGACTGCCATAAATCTGGGCTGAACTCTGAAAATGACAGAAATTAGAGTTTAGTGTTAAACGTTCCTAGTAACCACCAAATCTATCACTTCTGTGTCAAGTGTAAACTAGATCAAGTTTGACGTTGGCTTGTAAAAGTGCCATTTAAAAGTATTTTTATCACACAGTGGAATGGTTGCTATGGAGGTAGAAATTGTGGTTGCTATGGAGGAGTCAGTGATATCATACATTCCCCATGTCAATATAAGTAATATAAACCAACCCCCATGTCTCTGATTTCTTAAATGATCTCTATGATAGTTAGGCTGTTGTGTTATGACAATGGTATAACACCTTCTAGAGCCTGAGCCCTAAATACTTGTACACAGTTTTTTTTACAAGCCAGAATAAGTATAACATTTATAAAGATTTTTTCGTTATCTGCTACATATGTAGCCTTACAGTGCACAGCTTGGAATGTTACCATCATAAATTACATTATGGGAAAATTAATTCACATAATACAGTATTATTTCAGAAGAAAATATCAGTTTAGTTTAAAGCAGAGCAAGTGTTTGTTTTGATTCGTTGAGCAATCAAGACTCCAGATTAATTTAATTCAGCATATAATATCCAATTTAAAGCTTTTTAAAGTATTGATCTTTATGGCCTCCGAAAGGGAACAAGCTGGTTAGAAATTGAATGAATGAAAAAACTTTAAATTAATAGGAATACATTCTATCAAGTTGTCCTGTAATGGGACATCGGAGACTGTAACATTGGTTTAAACTCAGTGGTTGTGTTTTTTAACAACCACTTTGCAAAGCCACAGTGTCAACTACTTATTCAGTCATGGCAAAAATACCATTTCATGCAAATCTCATCACAGATACACAATGTAATATTTCACAAAAAATGGTTGAAGTATTTATTTGATTAAAAGTGGGTAATTATGGATGCGCGTTTTAATTTCATCCATTTCGAAATGTAAATTTTCTGCTTTCAAATGCTTGAGATCTGTTACAACATGCTATTGTGGATTAAGACATTTAATAAACAAAAAAAAAAAACATTAATGTAGGCAGAGAATAGCTATATATACAATACATTCGACTGTAAGTTATTACCGTAATCTATTTTGCTGCGTTAAAGAAAATGCTGCTGGATGCATAGCTGTTGCTCAACACTTTGCTGCATGTGACATGAACGTGTCCTCCTATAACTGAGTAGTTATAAGTGACAAGTTGGTTTATAACTGAGTAACCAAGCTCTGGGACACAAGCCAGAAGTTTGTGAGGTAATTAAAATGAGCAAATCATGTGTGTGGTCGAATAACACATGAACATGTTATTAAATTATCAACCATTTTTCACCTCTTGCACTGAGGAAAGCAGTTTTGTTATCTGTGGTCCGTTGTCTACTAGCTCCTGCCGAACGATTACAGGGTTATTTTGCAAAGTAGTGAACAGAGGCACTTCTATTGAGCTCACATTCTTAGGCTGCAATTCTTAAAGAGACGGTATTTCTACAAATGTACAGTGCTCAGCATAAATGAGCTATAGATTTGTTAGAAAACTTTGGGTTTCCTTTCAGAATAAATATTTATATCTATTTAGAATATTTATATGAGATACTACACTACAAAATACTTCCACAAATGTAGGCCATTGATTGCAAATAATGAACTTCATTCAAGCCTATGTTGCAAAAATGAGTACATGAATTATAGTCGTAGGAGAAAAATTGTAATTAACAGGCGTTCCACCATAAGTGAGTCTAATGATTCATTTAACAGCTCTCCTGCAGACAGATGACTATAAAAGGGCATTATTTAACAAAGAAAAAAACATTGCATGTTATCAGAAACGGCATGGAAGAGAAATGTCACAAAATCTGAGAAAAGAAATAATTTCTTCACACAAAAAAGCTACAAGAAGATCATGCAAGCATATGGAGAACATGCAAACTCTCCTCAGGAAGGTCACCATCTGGCCAACTTATATCAGGACTTCTTTTTACTTCAAAGAGAATTTCCATCAGGTAATTTTACTCAACTTAGGTTACGTTTCATTAAAACACAAATTAAAAATGGAAAAATGTATCATAAACAGTGTCTTTGGATCTGCTCGTATTTTCAGTTTACAGTTTATCCCTGTTCTTGATATGCCACGCCTTCTTCTGAGCAAACTCTTCCCGGTAAACAGAACTCAAGGAAACATCTGCACAGCTTTATATGTATGACCTAGGATTTAGAGTACGTTGACGAACCCCACAGTCTACAAAGCCTCATTTCTCTTCAGTAATTAAGACGTTGCTACTTTACCACCTAAAGTGCTAACTTGCATGAGCGAACTATTGTTTGAAATTGTGAATTGTTCAAAGGTGTTGACGCAAAATGTTGAGTGAAGGGAAAAACGTTTGCTGCCAGGAGACGGTACGTTTGCTCTTCATCGAAATGTGAAGCATTTACAGCTAATCTGATTGGTTAACCTCATCCACTAACCAATGTTAATGATGCTAATCAATTCATTTCCTCAAACCTTTTTAGGCTCTTGATAAATGAATACAGACCTACAAAAATATGCATGAAAAACAACTTCAGGCATGTCTCTGCTAAAACATGGTAGAAATCGATTTTGCTCCTTTAAGTAATAGTACTTTTTCAGTACTCTACCGAAAGTAAAATCGTTTAAAAGCATTTCTGTTTTAAACATATCAATGTTGTCAATTTACAGTTTCATCAGGACGGACATGATCTGGAAAAGATTATTCAGTGGAGTGATCGGTATCCCTATGCTTTTCCTCTGTGGTTTGGCCCTTCATTGTCCATTCTAAACATCCACCATCCCTCGTATGTGAAGACACTTCTAACCACAACAGGTCTCCATTTTTCTCATAATTAGAAATGTACAGGATGTTGTGGCTAAATTTGCATTTGAACTGTTTTATTCGCAGAGCCCAAAGATGATTATGCATACAAGTTTTTCATTCCTTGGCTAGGTAAGGTCAATTAATATTATCAACAATTCTATTATTATTATGTTTAATTGATTAAGCAGTTCCAAGCGATCTGTACTTTAACAATTGTACAAGTTTAAATACAACAATAAATCAAGTATCAGAAGTTGAAGGTGTAGATTGCTATTTGCCTTTTAATGAAAATAGAAAATTGCACGTCATTTTTCACATTTAAATTTTACTAGTGGAAAACCTGTCTAAAGTGTTTGGTTTGGAATTTTTCTTAACTTTTTATTTTTTACATTTTCAAAAATTGAAATGTACATTTTTTACACAATGATTATTGGCATTTCAGAGTCTGTTTTGAAGTAATGTTCATTACTTATGCGTGTAATACAACAATGAAAATGGTTATTGTGATTAGTTTGAATGATTTCAGATTTTTCCACAAAAAAGATCTTAAATTTAAATCTGGGTGGTCTCAAAAGTAAATAAAAACATGATCCATGTTATATTTATATTTTATGAATATTTCACGATTGTTCCAATAACACAAAAAACTTTGTATTTATAACATTTTTTTTCTCCTAGGTGATGGGTTACTGGTGTCGGCTGGACAAAAATGGTTCCGGCACAGAAGACTCCTTACCCCTGGCTTCCATTATGATGTTCTCAAGCCTTACATCAAACTAATTTCCGATTCAACCAAAGTCATGCTGGTAACTTAAAGGAACTTTCCGATACCTGCATTTCTGCAAGTTATGATCAGATGTCTGCTTCAATATTTATTAATCATGTCAAGGAAAATGTATTTTTTCCAATTTTAAAAAGGCTTCATTAATAGTTAGAGTTTATTAGATGCTTTAGGGATTTTTTCCCATGTCTTTCAGGATAAGTGGGATGTTTATGCCAAATCTGAAGAATCGTTTGAGCTCTTTCAGCATGTGAGTCTGATGACACTGGACAGCATCATGAAGTGTGCTTTCAGCTGTAGCAGCGACTGTCAGACAGACAGGTCTGATTTTTCCAATATTGTGCTTACAACTTGAAAAATATATAACATTGTTGTCAGAAAAATTGGCCAAAAGTTTTAAGAAGATGGTGGTTAAAGAAGACAAAGAGCAAGCAAGTTAGGAAACTAAAGAAAAATCTAAATTAAATCAGTGTTTGGTGTTACCACCTTTGCCTTCAAACAAGCCATTATGGTATAGATACATTTATGCAAGGTCAGGGATTTTGTAGGATTATAATCAGGTGTATGATGTCATACTAAACAGATGCTAATGATCATTGCTGTCACGCAAAGGTTGAAACCCAGTCATGAAACAGTAACAGAGATCCAAACTCTGCTACAGTTATTTTCATGGCAAAATAGAGCAAAGCAACAAAACCTGAAGATTGAAACGCAGACTGGGGTTTAAAGATGTGCTGTTCAACAAAGGAATGTGCAATGTTGAGGTCTGTTATCAAAATGATGGGCCAAGGAAACTGATGCAAGATACAACTGATGGAAGACACATGAAGCTCAAAGATGTAAGTGCAATTAGCTCAGAACTGGGAGAACTGCCAGTAGGACCCAGGTGCCACCATCTATTGTCTGAAGAAGTGACCAGAAGTGAACAAATGTGATCAAAAAACAATGTCTCCAAAGTGAGAAAAATGGCAAGTGACTCAAGATTGCATGAAAACATAGGAACTAGAGTGCAGAAAAAAGCTGCAGGTGCTCTGGACTGATTATTTTGCTGTAGCGGAAGGCAGTTTGTTCATGGAAGGGCTAGAGAATGGTACAATAATGGTCTGCGAGAAACAGTGAAGCATGGTTTGAGGTTATTTGAACTTTTGGAACTGCTTTAATGCAAATAAGGTTGAAAATGTCCTCAATGCTGTGAAATAAATATCCAACATTGGGAATGTGTATGATTGGTCCCACATCGATTTTTCAGGAAGACCAAAATACAGTGAAAGTCTTTAAGACCTATCTTTAGCATATAGAAAAAATATACCCCACCCCCTCCCTCCCCCCCCACACACACACACACACCCACACACACACAGAAAGAGCCCTGATCTCAAAAGAAACAAAGGTTATTAGAAACCTACATCCACTGAAGATTTGTTGTTCTATTTCCAAGAAGATTGGAAAGACAAAAGTGTGTGCAGGTGTATCTTGAACAATTGCTGCGGCTTTGAAGGCGAAGAGTGGTTACATTGATTTCTCTTTTGGGTGTAGTTTTCTCACAATGATATTTAAAACAATGTGAGCAAAATATTCTAAACTTTTTCTGACTTAATTAATTTCTGTGCTGTGAGTGCAGGGGAAAGAACCCATACATCCAGGCGGTGTATGACCTCTGTCATCTGGTGAACCTCAGATTCAGAATGTTTCCGTACCACAATAAAATCATCTTTCACCTCAGTCCACATGGGTACCAGTTCAGGAAGGCAGCCAGCATTGCACACTCTCACACAGGTGATCACTAAAGAAATGAAGCATTTTAAAAGTGTTACATTTATGATTGAGAAAGTTCCAGAATTACATTTTTGACAATCTTTTATTTTGTTTATAACCTCCTAAAAAGCCACTACATGGTAGGATAGGTGCTTCGTTTGAGCTGGGCAGTTTTGTTAACTCCAAGGGAGTGAACAAATGATGTGGTGTTTCCTCTTCTGGATGGAAGCTGTGAATTTATGTAATTATTTATTTATTTATTTTTTCCATGGACCGGTTCACATTAATTACATCAGGACAGGAGGGTGGTAAAAGAAAAAAAGGGAGGGGGGGGGGGGGTGAATGAGAGATGTAGGTGAGAGGGAACGATTCAAGAGGGGGAAGAATACCTCCCTGAACGTTCCATGTCAGTTTGGTACAGTTCGTGCAGTACAGTTTTCGCAGTTTGTACATAACTCCAAACATGTGAGCTCTGTCTCTGGCCTGGCTGCACAAACAGCCCAGTCCACCACCTCAAGCAACGACAAGACCTCAAAAAGATGACGGACAGCCCAGAGAAAACGAGGCAGGCGCCACACGGCAGTACGTGGTGACACCGGCACGCCCTGGCCATGAGCACCGCCACCTGCAGAGCCCCCCGGCATTTGCTTGCTACAAATAATCCTGAACTGATTCTGTGTTTGATTAATTTTCATTTTTTCAGCTGATGTTATCAGAAAGAGGAAGGCGGTCTTGAAGATGGAGAGGGAACAGGGCCTTGTGAAGAACAAGCGATATTTGGACTTTTTGGACATCCTTCTCTCTGCCCGAGTATGAGCTTCTTAAGCAACTGCAGATATATGTCTGAAAATGGAATTTTATTTGTTTTTGTAAAGATGATCAGCTGACTCAGAGCCTTGTTCCTCATATACCTCAACTCTTATATAGTTTATTCTTGTTTTGCATAGGCTTGCCTTGTTTTTGTCTTTCCTTGTTTGTTTTTCTTGGTTTGATTTTTTTTTACATGCTTCATCCTGTTTAGCTTCTCCATTAGTCGTCCTTTTTCTTTCTTTGTTTTTCATTCCCTTGTCTTGTTTGACGTTGCATTGTAGCTTTTGTGCTTGTTTTGTGGCACTGATTTTGTTATTGTCTTACCTTGGCTTAATAAGTCAGTCCTTGTTTTTGTCTTGTCTTGCCTAAGTTGCCTTTTTTGGATTTTGTAGTCTTTTTTGAGCACAGTCTTGTGCTTTGTTTTGCCATGTTTGGTTGTTTCTTGCCTTGGCTCGTCTTGTGTTTGTATGGGATTTTTACTTGTTTGGATTATTTTGTCTTTCCTTGCTTTGATTGTTTAGCTTAGTTTTTGTCTTTCTTTTAAATCCTGGCTTCTATTGCTTCGTCTGATTTAACCTGGGATTGTTGTTAATCCAAGACCTGTCTTATTTAGCCAAGTCTTGTTTTTATTCACCTTGTCCTATTCTTGTCTTGTCTTGCCATTGATCTTGGCTTATTTTTACCTTTCATAACCTTGTGTACCCTTTCCTTATTTTTGGCTTGTCTAGTTTTTTATTTTACCATGCCTTGTAAGAAGTTGCACATTTGTTGGAATTATTTCGTTAGCTTAATGTAATGTTTGTTTTACCCACTATATCACCTTTGCTTCGCTTTGCCTGGACTTATCTTAATCGTTATCATTTTCTGGACCTAGGTATGTTTTTGTCTTGATAATATGAGAGTTTCCTTCCTTTTGCTCAAACTTTGCTGTTAATAAACAATAAAACAATGTTTTACAATATTGAATTGCACATTGCGTCTGGGTTGACATGACACAATGGCAAAAGGGTGATTATTGTGTATGTCTCTTAGGATGAGCACGAGCAGGGTTTATCTGATGAAGACATCAGGGCTGAAGTGGACACGTTCATGTTTGAAGGCCACGACACCACAGCCAGTGGAGTCAGCTGGATCTTCTATAACCTGGCCTGTAATCCAGAGCACCAGGAGAAATGCAGGGAAGAAATCCTGCAAACGCTGGATGGAAGAGACACATTTGAGTGGTACTAGATCATATATAGAGATAGTATACCATTTATCTGAATTATTATGCTAGTGCTGTGAATTTGCTACGATGCTACGTCTGCTTGTGTTTTAGGGAAGACCTGAATAAAATCCCATACACCACAATGTGTATTAAGGAATCACTGCGCCTTTGCCCTCCTGTGCCGGGAATTTCACGAAAACTGACCAAACCTTTGACCTTCTTTGATGGGAGGACTGTTCCTGAAGGTAAAGAGAAATCATCCACACCTTCAATTATTCGTTCTTTTCTTGTCAATCTTTCATCAGTGTTTCACTGACCTGCTCATCATTTGAATTTTCATCCACCTCTTGCAATCAAGTCCTGTACGTCCACTTTCTCATGGTACCACTAGAAAGATTTCATGACCGTGTTTCTTTACAGTGAATATATTTATGATAAATTGTTTGATACAATTACAATCCTGTGACACTTAAGCATTACATTTGGTGACATTTTACCTATTTGCAATATTAAACCAAATAAAGTGTAATGTTTTGCTAAGTTTGAGAGTTTGATTTCTGGGGAAAGGAAGAGCTACGTAAACGTATTCCTTCAATCTTTTGTGAGTTGATAGCAGAAGTGTAACTTATTACAATTTCTCAGCTATATTTAGCACGGTATGTTAGTGAAATAAATTTCAAATAAATACCGTACATTATCGTGATAATATTAAAGACTCAAGAAGGATTGTAATGAACGGAAAGGAAACAGGTTTATTGATGCATTAGGATAAACGGAAAAGCAAGTGGTCTTTACTTTTATACAAAAGACTGGGGCCTGTATCATGAATGTGGCTAAAGTTACTCGATATTACCGGATCGGTTTCGACTTGACAAAACTAAATGCAGCTCATCAACTTTCTTTGTAAAGTCAGGCTTTGATCGTTAAGCTATGATTAGTTCACAGGCGCGTGCATATAAAAACTGACTTAGTCACTGAATAACCAATCACGATGAACATGGATAGAGCGAGTTCATTTTACTTCTCTGAGGAGGAGCAAGAGATTAAAGTTTAGAAAAAAGACGAGTTTTTGTCTCATAGTGAAGCTGGGGCAGAAAAGGTTGTTGGCAGATTACTGATTGTGTGCATGTGTATAGTAGAATACAGTAAGGGTGTGACCTCTACGTGTCACATTTTCTATGTGCGGTTGAAGGACCTCACAAATGTAAGCCATTCCTTCCATGGAGAACCTTAATTGTTCATGTAAATATGTGTCGGGACAAAGTAAGGGACTTTGTCTGTCCCTAAAAACTCTTTTCCTACGAAGTGCTCGTCTATCATTTTACGCAGAAATATCCACAGGATTTGGAAGAAAAGGTGTTGCCATTGTTGGTTGTTAGGTGCTGCCGTTGGTGTGTTACATCAAAAGTTCCTTTTATAACTGCTGATTGGATGAATGTAAACGTAAAATCTCTAATCCAGAACAAAACCTGCCCTGAAGCAGGTTAGTCATGTAGAGTAAGTTACCAGGGTGACAAAGAGATGGAAGTGGCGGAGATGAGGATGTTGAGGTTCAGTTTAGGAGTAACGAGGATGGACAAGATTAGGAACGAGCACATCAGAGGGACAGCTCAGGTTGGTTGTTTTGGAGACAAAGTCAAAGAGGCCAGGTTGAGATGGTTTGGACATGTGCAGAGGAGGGATAGTGGTTATATTGGTAGAAGGATGTTGGAGATGGAGATGCCAGCCAAGAGGTCAAGAGGAAGACCAAAGACGAGATATATGGATGTGCTGAAAGAGGACATGAAGGTAGTTGGTGCAAGAGTAGAGGATACTGAGGACAGAGTTAGGTGGAAAAGGATGATTCGCTGTGGCGACCCCTAAACTGGGAACAACCGAAAGGAAAAGAAGTGCTCTTGAAAGAAAAAAGTTTTAGTTGCTTATTAAAAGTTGCGAGAGACTCTGCAAGAGAATTCCACCAGCCAGAAACTGTGAAGGAGAAAGTTCTGGTGAGAGATTTTTTAAGATTGATCCACCAGACTCTATTTGTTTCCTGAACGCAGGCATCTGTAGGGGATGTTGGACTGCAGGAGTTTGTGAAGGTAGGATGGAGGTGAACCTGTGACTGTTCTGTATACCAGCATCAGTGTTTTGAACTTGACGTGGGCTGCAATGGGAAGCCAGTGGAGAGGGAAGTGACGTGAGCTTGTCTAGGTTCCATGAAGATCAGTCGAGCTGCTGAGTTCTGAGTCATTTGAAGTCATCTGGCTGCCCAGGAAGGAAGTTCAGTAAGAAGAGCATTGTGGTAATCGTGTCTTGATATGACCAGAACTTGAACTAGAACTTGAGTTGAATGCAGTGATGTGCTCTTTAAATGTTAGTTGCTCATCGAAGATCCCTCCAAGGTTCTTGAGTAAGGTAGATAAATTTTCGAGGACTCTATCAGGGATAACCAGCAGTTTCTTCTTCGCCATGTTGAGTTGAAATGTCGTTCAGACACTCTGCTATGCAGGTTGTAACATTAGAGTCATCAGGATGGAGTAACAGGTGGAGTGGCATAAGAATGGTAGGAGAAGGCGTGTCGGTGGATGATTGGACCCAAGGAAGAGGTATAGGTCAAGAAGAGCAGAGAACTAAGAACTGAACCCTGTGGAACTATTCTGCTTAGCTGCTGTGTCTTGGACACCTTAGCCCCCCAGCTGACTCTGAAGGAACTGGCAGTGGGATAGGACTCAATCCAGTCCAGGGAAGTACCTGTGATAGCTTTTGTTGGGAGTGTGGACAGAAGGATCTGATGGTAGAGGTCCAGCAGCAGCGTTTCTTCAGAGTTTCCTGGGTTTTGAGATCAGACTTTCTTCTGGCGAGTCTTTGTTCCTTTATCACAGATAGAAGAGCAATCTCATTTGAATGTCCTTCAACTTTGACATTGATCTCAAAGAACACAACAGTTCTAGCTACAACCGTGAGCTGTAAAATGTATGCATCACTTTTCATGGTTAAAGAACTACTTTTGAAGCCAGCTCTATACTATTGGGTTCATGATAACGAATGGGTGGGATCATGTTACCCATAAAATCACAGTAAATGTGTTTTCAGGCTGGTTTATGAGGACATTTTTGATCATTAACAAAAAAATGTTTAGATCATTTGACCATTGTAGACTGGTTTTCTTTTCGTACTAATTTATGTTCCAAAAACTGAAAAAAAAGTTGTTTCATCCTATGTACCTGTTAGAACTTTGTGGATTGGGAAATTAAAGTACTATCAAGTACTATTTCCCTCGCGTAGTTAATTTTAAATGCTTTTTTTTCTTACTTTAGTTATATTCTGTCATAATTTGTTAAATGTACTTGACGCATCTGCAGCATTCTCCGAGAAAAAATAATCATGCAATGAACCAAATGCATTTGCAGATGATTTTCAAAGGTTTTCACTTTACTGGTTTATTTCCCTCATAAACCGCTATGATGACCTCTTACTCACATATGAACAGTTTGAACATTAACTCAGAAGCTTGCTGTTGCGTCACTTGGCACAACACAAGTCAAGCGAAGGGGGATGAACTCTTCTACTCTTTTACTCCTCTACAGGTGTGATCATTGGAGTCAGTATTTATGGCACCCACATGAATTCCACCATCTGGGAGAATCCATATGTATGAATCTTTCATTTTATTTATAATATACTAGAGGAAATGCACCAAATTAATTCCAAATGAACTCACAAATATAGTGTAGGCCGGGGATCCTTTTTGGTAAGACAGTTATTAATGTGGTGAGGGATTTGAAGGGGGCGCCAAATTTACTTTTCAGGGTGGGGCCGTGTTCTAGTTCAGCTTGGTTCCATTCCATCACACATTTTCTTAAAGGTTCATTCTCCAAGGAATGTTGGGTTAGTTTATCCATTTCAATTGTGTAATGATCAAAGCGTTTGTGCAATTTTGTTATTTGAAATATTTTACATTTATTTATTTGATTTAAAAAGGGAAAATTCATTATACATTCTCCTTATAAAACACTGGGATTAGACCCAGGATGAACCCAGCTATTATTTTTGTGGAGTTCCTTGTATTTTTAAATAAATAAAACAATATTATATTGTAATATTACATATTTCTAACCCTCCTTTGCACCAGCAGCAGCTGTTTAGATGCCAGTTCCCCAACCCCCAGTCATTTCTAGTACTGTCTTTTTATTTTTATTTATTTTTTATTTGTTTATACTGAAACACTAAATAACATGTTTTATCTTCCTAAGCATCCTAAATACATCTTCTTTTTCATTAAAGGAGCAGTATACTGGAGATGGTTATTTGGTTTTAGTTCTGGAGAAACAGAGATAGAGGATTATGGGAAATATAGTCCTGGAATCTAATTGGTTTGGATCACACAGCAAATAAAGATATAAATGCATTCGCAGACAGATGGGAAGAATACAGTGTGTAGGATCATTTTGCATAAATATTAAATTATATTGAATACAATGTTATCTTTTTATGAAGCACATATTTTAGGTTGTAGAGATGCGAATTTGTTGTAAAGGAAATGTGTTTTTTGTATGAACAGAAGTTTGATCCTCTGCGGTTTCTTCCGGAGAATGTTGCTGCACGCTCCCCTCATGCGTTTGTGCCCTTCTCTGCTGGACCCAGGTCAGTAAAGTAGATGCTTAGAGACATGAGTGTTTTAGCAAGTGCTGCGTTAGCATTCAGTGCAGCGCCCGGGAACAGAACAGAGCTGTTGTTTGATGACGTTGACCTCATTTCAACCCACATGAGAGCAAACACTGAGGCAACGGTCCACTGTGTCGTCCGTCTGGAATTAGATTGATTTCTGACGCACATTTCAAAGGAGAAAGAAAAAGCACATGCTTAAGAATAAAGTTGCAAAAAAGAGTTTCAGAACTCATTTAATTCAAGTAAATTTCAGACTCAATAATGTCACAAAATTACAACTTTTAAAAATCTGATATGTGTTTGATTTCAGAAACTGCATTGGTCAGAATTTCGCCATGAACGAGATGAAAGTGGCCGTGGCTCAGACGCTAAGGAAATTTCGCCTTATTAAAGACCCCAATCACACCCCTAAAATGATTCCACAGGTCGTACTCAGATCAGTCAATGGAATTCACATCAAGATCAAAGCAGTGTGAGTGATTTTGGAAGAGCTGCTTTTAAAGCTAGATTTCCTTGAGAGTTTAGACACAAATTTAAATATGAGAAGGTTGTCTTTTTTTTTTTTTTTTCAAAAATGCTAATTCATAATTCATTTAATAAAGATTGGTTTTAAAGGAATGGTGGGGGTTTGTTGTTTTGTCTGCTGTAGTTTATAAAGTAACCCTTAAGAGTTTCTTTACCAAAGGCGCGTGTGCCAACCACACAAACTGTTTTGAATGAAGTAGGAATAACATTACCCACATATTGATCAATGTTGATTTCAAATATAATGTGTAGGTTTCAAAAAGGTTATTAGCTTTAATATTTTTGGTTTAAAATGAACATTCACATCATTTGCAAGGTAGTGCAAATTCAAATGTGAGAAAATGCACTATTGTTTTATTTTAAAGACCGCAAATCATTGCCGTCAGTGCCATCTTGTGGTGAAAAGAAAACCTGTGATATGGCTTGTATTTTTCAAACTCCTGGTACAAAAAGCACAATGGTACAAAAAGTGTGTGAACATTGTTTTGACCTTTTTTCACATTGTTTTGACCTTGTCTTTGCTTTTATGGGGAATGTATGAATTTTTATTTCGTCTCAACACTTTTGATTTTTGTTCTAAAAACAATTTTTGTGATCACTGCAGTACGAAAATAATAATTAAATACTCGGAATCATGCTTTTGTGATCACTGCAGTAAGAAAATGATAATTGAATACTCAGAATTATATCTTTGTCAAATTACAGGTTTGTTGTAGAACTGTGTAATGTAATGGAAAAAATATCTGTTAAAAAAATGAATAGGTTGTACTAAAAAATGAAATCAAGCATTGCCACAAAAAAAAACAATAATTGTTGTAAGTAATAACTGTAATTCATTAGATCAAATAAAGTAGTAAAAAACGCTCAAAAAAAGCCAGTACTGTTCTTCTAGAGGGTTAATGAACGACTTCTGCTGGGCCATCCAGAAAGGAATCGGAATCACAGGTTTTAAACAATTTATGTATAAATTACTGGGTCAAATAAGTTTTGAAATGCACCTATATGCTGAAGAATCTAGCCCGCTCCAACGTAAAAGAGCTGCTCAGTGGTGCACATTCCATATTTTCATAGTGACCACACAGTAAACAGAAAAGAACAGCTTCCTGTGATTAGCCACCAACTGTATAAACCGCTCGTCGTCGTTTTCTTTTCTGTTTCCCCGTGTGGTGCGGACCGAGCGCATCTATTGTACCGCAAACGCCATCTTCAGGTAGGAAGCGTCACTGCATCAATATTTCCTCGACCCAGACGAAAAGTGATCAAATGCTTATTGACTTTTCTGTAGTTTAGAAATGACAGTACTTTTTTTTTTTTACCAGGGATTTATATAATTTGGACTGTGAAACTTGTTCATAAGTTTTTAGACAATAAACTTTATTGTGTATATAAAGTGTTCAAATTTTCTGAAAGAGTGGCAAACTCATTAGACCACATGAATAATTATTGTGTTGAAATAAGTGTATATAACTGTTGATTAGAATAATGCATCATAAACACACAGAAGTTAATTTATGATCTTTCTTTTTGGAGAACGCTCAAAAGTTTGGATGTTACTTCCAGCACAACATGGTGATGTAATACAATACCATGTAAAGAGTGGCCCTGCAATGTCAAGTTACCTGTCCAGGAAATTAATATATCAGTGCATGAAACTAAACAAAGAAAAAAATTTTGTTTTCATCTTCAGCTCTTTAAATATTTGTTGAAAGAGTTTATATTTTAGCCTTGTTTTCTGAGAAATTAATGTCACTCCTAAACACACTTACCAGAATAAAAAAAAAATCACTTCCAGTTTTTTTTGTGTGGTTAAAAATTGCAACATGACAATGAACTACAGAAATAAAAAGCAGATCATTTATCATGTTCATAGCACTTCCTGTCAGAGGAATACTTGTGATTATGTATATTTTCATAATGTTCAGCATAAATGAGCACAACCCCTTCAAAAAGTACCAAATTTAATCAGTAGCTCAATGAACAAAAAAACAATTTTATTGAGTTTTATTGAACACATATTTAACTCCATGATATTTCATTTTAATCAGGAATACACCCCACAACAAAACACTACATCATCTAGTATTTTTTATGTATTCTATGCATGGAATAAATAAATTGTTGACATACTGCAATCTTTTACATTGTTCTAATGAGAGCCTGGATGCTGGACGGAGCGTGATTCTCAGAAGTGATTTCCCAGAGGTGTTCGATTGGGTTCAGGAGACAAACTCAACCGTTCAATCACCTTAGATGTGTGCTTTTGGATCATTGTCGTGTTGGAAAAAGTGCAGCCTCTTCCTGTCAATACAAACCCAGCTCCCCAACACCAGCAGCACTCACGCAGCCCCAATTAATGACACTGCCACCACCATGTTTCACTGTAGTAACCATGCTTTTTACGACGCCAGTTTCATCATTCCAGAGTACAGCGTCAGAGTAGAGAGCTTTTTTTGTGCATGGGCTTCAGGAGAGATTTCCTTCAAGGATTATACCTATGCATGTCATTCCTCTAGTGTGCACTGTATGGTGTCAGGAGAAATAGTCGCTCCAGTTCCGCTTTAGCTAACTGCAGTGAACTTACATGGAAATTTTCTTCAACCCTTCTCACCAGAAGACGGTCCTGGTTACGGATATTCTCTTTTTTTGTCTGTGATTGAGAAATTTGGTTTGTAGATTACACTACACTAACGATACAATACGTACGTCAATATTACGTCTGCGATAAAATATGCATCACATTATTATACTGCAGCATTTCTAACCAACTATTGAAAACATCATTGGAAAACTGGAATTTAAAGTTTTAGATCACCAATTTAAGAAGGCTAGATTCTAGTTTTGAATTCAATGACAGCATTTCATACCATCTATCCACTAGGGGGCAGTATCAATGTTTGAATTCAATCATCTCTTTTAATCTAAGTGATGGAGACAAATTTATAATCATTCTCATTGAAATGGGAGTAAAGGATAATTGTCTCCAAGTAAATGTTACAAGAAACAAAAAGACAAGGTGAAGAAGTTTCAGAAGTGACTAGAATCACAATCACTCCAAGAAGCAAGTAAACATCAGCTCCTAGACGTAACTTCACGTGACACTTTTGTAGTGATGTAATGTGCCACGATGTTACACCTCTTTGTGTGTGTGTGTGTGTCACAGAAAAAGTCTGACAAAAATACTTAAAATATATAAAAATACAACAGGTTTTATTGTTCTGTACAACAACAAAAAAATGAACAACGGTGTCAAACACAAAATCTCTTTTAATAACAAAAGCAAACAGAGAAAGATTCCTAAAGAACAAGATTTACATCAGTTCATTTGAAAAAGCAAGTTGCTCATCTGGGTGATTAAAATGGAAAACAAAATATTTTATGTAAAAAAAAATTCACACAGGAATAACACTTACACGTATCCACCATTTGTAACAAAATGTTTTTGTTTATTTCTATGCAAGAAACTGTCCAACTCAATTCCAACAAGAGTCATATAAATGTATTTAGAGAGAAGTTTTGGGGTGATATGCTCAAAAAGGAGTTTCAATGAGCCGCATAATCTCTACTAGAACAGCACAAACTGAGATTGTAAAAGATTCACATTCATAAAACTATTTAAAACAGATCAAGCATATATAAATGTGAAGATGCCTCCAAACATTGTGCTGCGTTTCATATTTTGAATAGTGTTCGTATTCAACAACTCCAGACTTTAGGTTCTACAGTAAATTTAACATGAAGATGTTTTTATTCCGCTGTCTCCTGGGTCTGGGTTTTCAATGTGACATGATCTGGGTTTCAGTTTAAATCACGTTCATTGATCTCATGCTCCCTGTAAAAGCTCCTTTTTTAACCCTAACATCAGTTGTTACCAGCCACACAGGGATATTTTACCCAAACATACATTTACCAACTGCTTCATGCCATTGACACATTTTATTTTTTCCTGCTGAAAAATGTTTGAGAATGGAATCACGAGAAGACGTTTTGATCTTTGGAAGATATTTTAAAAAATAACGAAGCCACTGAACTCGATGTCTACAACCATTTAGAATTTTTCAAAACATCTTCACAATTTGATTGAAACCCCAAAAACAATGGAGGGATATTAAGAAAAATTAAGCTGGAAGTAGTTTTCCTACAAAGCCAATTACTAGAATTCCACGTCATTTTCAAAAGCTTGTTCTTCCCAACCCTCCGAGAAAGGAACATCCTTTGCAGTAACTGCCCCTGAGCCCTAGAGGAGCAGAGAAGGTGCCGGTTTCTTACCAGGCCAGGCTTCTTTCATATATTTCTTCTTCCTGGGCTCATTGAGAACCTCTGGGGCGAAGGGGCCAATCATAGGTGAGGGGTTTAAAACAAGGGGCGTCGATTGCCCCAGATGACTCATGTGGACGTCTGGGGCTGGATTAGGAAGGGGTACCGATAGACCTCCTAAGATGGCGGCTGATGCTGGAGAGTCGTGGATGGAGGGAGGAAGGTCTTTGTAGAGTCCTGTGTGCATGGGGAACGAGGGAATGACTCTGGATGCACCCTCCTCCTCCACTCCAAAAGCACTGCCAGCACTAACTTTCTTCTTCTGGAGGGTACAAAAATATATTGGTACTATGTATTTAAAAGTAAACCACGTATACATATATTTATTGTGTATGTATTTAACTGAGTAAATCAATACTCGGCTTATTACCGAACCTTTCGGTACACCCTCCTCGGTTCGTTATTCCCTTGTGAACCACACTTTCTCAGTTCCTCATTTGAATAACTCCTGTATTTATTATTATTAGTTTCACATTTGAAAAAGCAGATGTCAGGGAATAAAACGCTTGTCCGCAAGCAAATATCCAATCAATTAACTGCTCCTTTGTGTAAATATGTAAAGATGTTCCAATACCATTTTTCCCCTCCCGATACCGATCCTGATACTTGGGCTCAGGGTATCGGTCGATACAGAGTACCGATCCCATACCTGGGTGTGTTTCTGTATATACAGCTGTAGACACTACTAGCCCTGTATTAATTGACATTTTATAATTTAAAATAAATTATTTTATGCTGTGCTTCAGATATACTCAATATGGCAATGACAATAATCAATATGGACATGAAAAACAATTTAACCTCTTAAGCCCTGAGGCCTATTTTCCGAAAATCCTATACTTTTACTTTTTAAGGCATTTCTCAGCTTTTACAAGGCATAAACTGCAAATCTTGGAATCAAAATGAAGATAGGTTCTTGGGGAGTGGTGTGGATGAGTTAATTTGACAGTCAAGAACACTGGGTAAAAGTAATTGATGTTGGAATGGGCAAAAAATGAACTCCGCCTAAAAAAAAAACACATGTTTCCTCCAATATCTCCTTATTTTACTTATAACGAAGCAAATAAACACAATCAATTGTAACCACTACATGTCAAGGACATCTGTAGCAAGTTTGGTGTCCATACTACAAGAAACTAATATTCTGTACAGGTTTTGATTGAACAAAGTTCAGGCGTAATCCATGTTGGCACAGTTTGGCACAATTTGGCACAATAATTGAAATATGGAAAAATCTTGTCCAAAGCTTCAGCTACGTTCATAGTCTTCTTTTCTTGCTTACGGGACATGATTTCAGTAAAAAAAAAACTCCTAAAGAAACGCTGTAAAAGGGGGGTGGAAGCTCATTTACCCCATCTTGCTGCGCTTTTGGGAACCTTTCATTCACAAACGCTTTCGACGTTCGAGCATATATCGCTGAAAAGCTCTGATTCTATGGAAGCCAATGAGCTCAACCATTTTGAGACTGACGGGATCACCGACGAATCACACGACGCGCAGCATGGAGAGACCACCTCTTACGCACGGGGAGTCATTCCATATTTGGTGACGTAATGAGACCACGGAGCAACAGAAATGGAGTTTCCGCGAAGCTATCGACCGGACATAACAACAAACGGACTTTTATCGCTATGGGAATTACTTTTTGTTGAAAGGTAAGACAAGATTTACATGCTTGCTTGGTTTTTGCTGGCGTTTTTTCGGGGAACTTTCGCTCCCTGCTCTGAAATACTTCATGCAATGTAAAGGAGTTGCATATCGCTGGATTCAGCTGGTTGTTAGCTTTCATTTGATGCCATGGTTTTGGTGTTTCCGTTTATATTGTGGATACATATCGCACATAAACAAAAACTTGGTCATGAATTATTCTCCGACTATGTTGTTGTTTATTTGCATGGTGTTCGAGCTGTGGTTAACGGATATGAAATTGAATTAGATACGTTTTTAGAGGAGTTTCCACTGAACACAACAGTATTTAATATGTGTGGGTTATTCTCAGGGTTCGTGAGCTATGAGTGAAAATGTAACGCACAAGGGGGCAAGTCCCCGGTACCGGGGACTCTCGGGCTTAAGAGGTTAATAGACATACCCTATCTTTGAAACGTGGATACAAGAGAGTGGTAACTGCATACAAGGGCTCTTCCTCGAGGGTTACGAATCATTTCTTGACGGCCTCAAGAAGAGTGTTTTTCATTGTTTTTATACCAGTGTCCTCCTGGCTCTCCCGAACAAGTAGCCGTTTTAGAACTGTAACTGAGGGGATCACTTCCGCTACAGACGAGGTAGAGGAGCTAATCTGTTTTTCATGGCTTTTTCCATGTTGCTTGCATTGTCGCGCAAAATAACATGAATACAGGATTTAGAAGCATACCCTCGATTGATTCAGCTATGGACGCGTGCGAGCCGCGAAACTGATTAGCCTGCAGAAGAGTAAAAAGGGACGGCGTCACTGTGTCCAGCTCCAGATGTCAGTAGTTCGCACGTCCTTTATTTTACATGAAATGTGTTCACGCACGTCTCATATAATTTAGAAAGTGCTGTTTCGGAGATATATTTGCGACCAGGCAAACTGTACCGGGGCTCCAAATTAAGCGGCGAAAGCCCAGGTTTTCGACCACTGACAGTGGCTGGTCATCCAGTACAATAAACTCGATAATCCTGTCTGTTATTTTTATTGCTCGTTGGCTGTCTTGTGTAAACTTTTCTCTTTGTTTGAATGAAGCTTCCAATGTTTGTTGCGTCTGGCGCGGCTTGTCCTTCTCCTTGGTTGCTTGTGGCAACACGACACAACTTCCTGTGTTTACATTCTGAGCAGCGCCAGCGAAGAAGAATTAATTTCCGCTTTGCAGCGACAAGCAAAGCTAGCGGGCATAACTAGGTTATGTTTATGAAAATGGTATCGGATCGGTACGTGGACTCAAATACTCGGTGATACCGATGCCAGATTTTTGTGGTATCGGCAGCATTTTCGATACTGGTATTGGAATCGGAACAACTCTAGTAAATATTCAATCAATGAAAGCTAAAGTTAGAGGAGGGGGGCGGGACGTCGCGTGTTTCTCACTCACAGCCAGAGAGGAACTGTCGGAGCTAAGGAGACAACGTTCAGTTTTTTTTCTGGCTTTGAAGAAGAATACGACAAAGATGGAAAAAGAACAGTAAAGAAAAATGTCTCCGTGTGCCAGTAAATGTTTTATCAGATGTTATTATGCAAAAGGCAACATATGAAACAGAAGCAATAAAAAAAAAATTACAATATGCTATGCCATCAGAACCAAACCGAAAAGCATGGTTAAAAAACGCGATATGTACCGAACCGTGAGCTTTGTGTACCATTGCACTCCTAATAATCAAGTAATTTACCTTGATGGGGACAACAGCTGTCGAAACCATGTTTCTGAAACGTCCAACGGAAGGATCGACATCTTCTACAAGAGATAAAAATCAAATACCATCAGCACTCGAGTCACTGCAAAAGCCATTTCAGTTTCTTTGATAGAATTTTTACTTTTTACAAAAGTAAGGGTTTAACAATATACTGTGGCATAATATAGCGCAACACAATATTGTCACAACACGTATCAGATTTCGTCAAGGAGCTGAAGTGTATTTGCATCTTACCTTTTCTTCTTGTTTTATGTAATATTTACTAGATGACGACTCATGTTTATTCATATTTTAAACAAGTATGATGATAAAATTAGCTCTCCACAAAACAGTAAAAAAAAAAGATGACAATGCAAACAACACTGCCCCCTAGTGGATGGGTGGTATCAAACACTCTCATACAAACCAAATTAGTCCCAATGATGGTTTGTTATATTTATTAATTTCCTGTTTAAGGCTTATATTAACGATTACACATACAGGAGTATGTATGTTTGATTTGGAGCTCTATTACAATACAAAAATGATGTTCATTCAAGCACATCGATGTACACCACAGATTTGAGTTAATCGATAAAATCCCCAGCCCTACCATTAGGTAAAAAATAGTGTTGCAAAACATCGTGATGCACATTGTATCGTGGATCAATATCTAGGTATATATCGTATCGTAAGCAGAGTGCATCGTTACACCCCAATACGAAGATTTCAAATATTATTTTTCTGTTTAAAACACAGAAAGCACTCTAAGATTTGACCCATTGGACTGATTGAGAATGCCTTTCTGGGGCATCAATAACGGAATATAGGGGTTATGTGCAGAAACACTTCCTGAGGCGAGTGCTTCATTGAGGAGACTCTACCTGGGTTGATGATCTCGTCCTCTTCAGTAAAAGATACTCTGGAACTTTTTCGTTTCCTCTTGGGTCGGGGGATGTCCAGGTTTCCCTCCTCTATGGTCAGGGTGGAGATTCTCTTGTTATGAGCCGTGTTAAACTCAGTGAGGTTCTGCCAAAAGAGTCAAAATGTGCAAAGAAAAGAAAATGTAGAATAAAACCGTACTAAGTGCCCAAAAACCAATGGCAACCACAAATGCACAGTAGTCATCATTAACCTCCAGTTCAGTTTCCTCCTGCGGGAGTCCCAGCAGCCCCTTCAACTCCTCCTCGTCGCCAATTTTCCCATCAGTAACTCCACCACCTGTCTGAGTCTGCGGCTTCTCCCGAATGGTATAAACACGTGTAGACGCACCAAATGAAACCGTGGAGTCAATAGGAACCTGCTGGGGCTTGTTAGGCTCCAGCCGAATGTGTCCAAGAAACGTACCATGTGCTACAAAACAAAAAACAGATTAAGATACTGGCTACAGTGGCAAAGAATGTAGAAACACTTCAAAAACCATTGTTATCCAATATAGACTGTTTCCATGAAACCACCAGTAAGGATTCAAAAATGGTCTTAAAATGTGTTCATTTACAAAAACAGTTTAAGAGCAGAGAAGCTGAAAGGATGCTTTTTTTAAGCAGGCCAAACATTTTAGAATAATAGTCTTTACTTTAAAAGCTGGCACCTAAGCCTGAAATTCTTAAGCCGCTAAATGAACAAAACAGCAAAAGTGTTAAATAAACAAAAACGATCAACGAAACAACGGTTGTTTGCAAAAAAACAAACCATATTATCCATATTCTAGACGTTAGGGCTGGGGAAAAACTATAGATTCTCAAATTTTAATCAATTATCAGTTTAATGCAACAATATCGATTTGAGAAATCCCAGAATCAACTCTTAATGCATGTGGGGATATTAATATTCACTACTCGTTAAAACACAAGTTGTTTAAAATAAACAATTATATGCGTATTTCAGTAATAAACTTAAGTAGAAGAGTTTCAGTTTCCAGCATTTATATCGTGTCTGGAAAACTAAAATTTGAAATCAAAATTGGTATTGAATCGAATTTCCGAATTGGTCAAAATACCAGCTCTAATAGACATTAGGGCTGGGCGATATATCGATATTAAAACATATATCGATATATTTTTAAACGAGATATGAAATTTGACCATATCGCATATATCGATATAGGCTGCGTAGTTCAAACTGCGCTGTGAGCAAACTGCTTTAACCCGGAGCTCTCAACACTACTTCGCGCGCCCCTGGCCACGCCCCTCCTCTTTCAGGCACAGAGAGGGGAGGGGCTGGACTCTGGAGCAGACAATCCGCCGGCACTCTTCAACAAACATGGAGGAAGCAACAACATCTGCTGAGCATGCGGAGAAATTAGTTGGTAAACAAAAAAGTAGCGGCTCAGTAATATGGAGATGGTTCGGATTCAAAGTTTCTGATGAGAAACAAAACCATGTCATATGTAGGGAGTGCCATAAAGAAGTTACAGCCAGGGGTGGAAGCACTACAAATCTTTTTCACCATCTAAAACAGTGGCACAAACTGCAGTATGAAGAGTGTGTGAAACTGCGCGCTGCCGAGGCCCCAGCTGCAAGCCAACCGCAACCCGCAAAAGCTCCAGCCCCGACACAAAGCTCCCTTCAAGCTTCATTTTCCCGCGGTGTACCGTTGTTGTGCCATATTTCGACTCCCCGGCAGATTCCGACTCCCCTCTTGCGTGAACGCGAGCTGAAAACGGAGCCGTCAAGTCGGACACGTTGGGAATCTTGTTGCTTCCTGAAACATGACGTTTGCCTACTTTGTCGCAGATGAACTGGATTACATTTAATGTACCACATTAAAACCACATTACATTAAATTACTGACATTTTAGTTATTCCATAAAAAAATATTACTCAAATATGCAGCTGAATACTATAGGTGGTCTGTATGAAAAAAGGACAATAATAAACTTATGCACAAATCCAATAACAATAATTCAAGGGAAAAAATGTAATGCAGTCAAAGATCGTAAACTATTTACGAAATGGCATGCAAATTGATTTGTTATGCAATTGTATAGATTGAAGCACGAAACACACGTGATCATCGTCATGTGGTGAATGTGGCCAATCATGAGAAGCTGTGACGTCATCATATCCTGGCGCAGTCGCTCCTAAAACGCTGCTCTGGCTGAGCAAGCCGGCTGTTATCGAAACGCTCTCGCGTTACTTTGATGCCACACGTGAACGTCACGTGACGTCAGCGCCGGTTCAAGTCGGACAGAATTTCTAACCGGCATGCACTACTTCAAGTCAGCCGCCGATCGGTCTGCGCAGCGCCTCATGAAGTCGAACGCACCTAATGAGAGTTCACATAAAATGTTTACTCGTGAAAAAGTTTTAATTTTTATTTTGCTTATATGCCGCGTAGATGTCAAATTTACTTGTAACACATTGTTCAACTATAAATATTGTTTAAAAAGTTTAAAAGAATGCAATCGCCTAAGTTGCTTACAGCATTGAATATTTTAATAATTTATGAATGTACAGCATTATACAACCTTTGGATTTTTATATTTTATTTGCGTATTCAAATATATTTATATTTTATTCCCAAAAACAAGGGAACAGCTGAGTATTGTTTCATCCGGCCAGTTTAAATAAAACTACTTGTGAAATGTCATATTTGGGTTTGACTGTGACTAAACAATTGCTCTCACTTTTTGATAAAAATATCGGGATATATATCGTATATCGATATTCAGCCTAAATATATCGGGATATGACTTTTGGTCCATATCGCCCAGCCCTAATAGACATTAATATTTTTTAGGGACCAACTCCTCTGTATCTCCCTCCATTGTCATGGACCTCTTCGTGTGTCTGAATTTACAGCATAACAAAAACAACTAGCTTGGCATCAAGGCGCCATCTATCGAAGTGCCAAGGACATAAAGAGGCCGCGAAGAGGAGTCTAAACATCCCCCGTGCAGAACTCGATAAGGAGACTCTCTCAGAACCCTCCCCCGCATCCACTTATCTCCGCCAGCTTTTTTTCCCCACCGCTGTAATCTGACGGGTCATTGTACAGCGCCCCCATGGCTGCAGGAAAATGCCGGCTGCGGACTACAGCGACTACACCACTTCCCCGACCCCTACCTCATCCTGCGATGTTCTTTCCTGTATTTGTCAATGTGCTTGATTGCAAATGGCTTTTTTTTTAACCTGCTCCACAGTGCTCTTTTCTTTGAAGGACAATGCGGAAAGGCTCTTTTTTTAAGCTAATTTACCTAATGTATATCCATTTTCTCTGTTTCTCTCTGTAAATGCTACCTCTCAACACTGGCCTGTTCCCACCCTGTCTATGTCTGTAGCCAGAGGGGTCCAATTTCACTACATGTAACAGTGTATGTGACAAATAAAGGCTAATTCAATTCAATTCAATTCAAGACATAACAATTTGTGCATAAAAAAAGGTAATATAATGATTTTTCAGAAAAAGTGGATCATGACGTAATTGATATTGATCTCCCGCGATCAAAAATCATAATTTAGCACAGCCCTAATCTAAAGGGGTTTCAAGACACTTAACAACTATTAAAGCCTTGGGAGTTGGGTACACATTAGGGTTGGGCAATATTATAGCTAAAACTTTATTACGATATCAGTCATTTGTATCGACGGATATCAATAATTAGAACTATTTTTATGACTCATTTAAAATAAGAATAATAGAAAAAATAGATTACATTTTAACATAAACTTAACCTTCCTCTGATCATAATAAATGTCAACACCCATGGAAAAATATTTAAAATGTAAACATAATTCTAAAATCATAATGAACACATATTTCTTAACATTTAACAACGATTGGCCCAGCCAAAATGACACCGTTTCACGATGCCTGGTTACCAAAGAGCGAGTGCCTTTTTCAATCGAACCAAAATTGCTTCAAACCTCCGTTACCGACACGTTTTATTGATATCGCAATACATATTGTTATCTTTTTAATCGACCTGCCCTAGTGTTGCAAAACATTTATCAGTTTGATGAATACAAGACAGAAATTTCTTTCTCGAAGTGCAGAAAGGTGAAGTCCTAAGTCACATGCTTTAAATGTTGTCAGATCACCAATCACCAGAGGGTAAAATTTTGAGTGGTGAACTGTTTTAGTGTGACCAGTCTCTTGGGAATTTCAATGAGACACCAGTAAAGCTTCAATTGCTCCGTTTGCACTCACTGCTGTTGAGATCGATGAGGAAGAGTCTCTTTAGATGCCGATGATAGACTAGTGCTGCATGGACTCGAGAGCACGACTGATGGTCTATGGTGAAATCACACATGTCCGGGTTCCTCCCAAACAAATAATATTTCTTCTCATCAATGATCAACTTCTGCAGAGAAAACACAACAATGGCATATTTGCACACAAGACATGAGCATTGTTTGCAGAAATAAAGTGCGTCTGTGCTACAAGGTCCCGACTTGATTTTCTAAAGCCTCAAGCTTTATTAAAAAAAAAAAACAAGTTTATTTTGTAGCCGTTCATCCACAAGCAAGAAACTACAGCTTTTTGTTTGCCAAAACCAGTTTTGAGTCTTCTTCATATAGGCAATTACTGTGGTAAGAAAAGCACATATCTGAATGAACTGGACCTCAATAAGAAGAAGTAATAACTCGACAAAACAAATAAGCTTCGCTAATGTAATGTGCCCTAGAGTTATAACACCTGAGGAGTCCCTCTCCTCTCAGAGCTTAAATCTCAGGGTCTTTTCTCTAGCACCGTTTGAGACCTGAAAAGCCATAGCAATGCATGCACCAGAATGAGAAGAAAACTCATACGAGCTGCAGGCGGTCAGGTCAGTATCTGGTGCATCACTGATACATGTTGCCAGCATTTTATTTGTGCCCAGAAATAGTGCTTTAATACATTTTGCATTTGAGTAATTAATATGCACTACTGTTGTCAGTAATCTAGATTGCTCCTTATTTGCTGTAGCAGAATAATACAAAGCTTCACAAAATTCTAAATGTCTACGTTAAGGAAAAAGCTTAATGTTACCTCGACAAGCTTGTCTCCCTTCATCACATCCAAATGCAATCCAGCTGGAGGCTTCCCCGCCCTAAAATCACATAACACAATAAAGCACTCTTAAAAAAATAAAGTTCAATTGCTTTTGCTGAGATTAAAGCAGACACTTTTGTGCAGATTGGGAGAAAAGCACAACATTTTTAACAAGGTCGGGTAATCATAAGAAGTGCTCAGAGAAGAGGTCCTAGCTCTCATTCAGAACAGATTGCTTCTTTTCAGTATATTATCAACATTTCATGCAGTCTAATCCCTTCAAAAATATGTTTTGCCACAGGGAACTCGACACAAGTTACTTATGTCCTTTTGGTTACGTCTCGAATACAAACGAAGCTCTTCGTAAAAACTTAAGGGCTTAGCTACTGTGGCGCTAGTTTAGCATTATGCTAGCAGCTAACTTGCTGACTTTTATGCAGAAAGAGAAACCACTTCACTCGTGAGCATTTCCCAAAATTGTACAGCAGACTTTTACCATGACGGACAGTCGTAAATTGGGTTTTTCACTGTTGTATTTGTTGACATTTTCACACATTCTTCTTCACTACCTCACTCACGCTGAGCATTTCGGGTAACCCTCACAAAGCTAATAGCCAGCGTATCCTAACTCATGAATATTAAACACTAAGTCAAACGTTTCTTCACATCTGATTGGCTTACAGGCATGCAAAGAGCGTATGTCACAACAACTGGAACGTAAACCTTATTAACTATTCATGAGAAAGGCGGTACATTACGGTGGCCGTGGAAGTTCAATGCGTTCGAAATGAAAAGACTACAAACAAATTCAAAAATAAAAATGCAAATACAAAAAATTCATCACACGACACAGGCGCTTCATAAATTAAATAAAAAATGTACCATAGGCATACCTATAGGCAACGGAAAAGGTGAATAACTGGGGAGAATTGAAAGTACTTATTTTTTGTTCAATTAATCTGATCCTTACTTTCATTGTAAGATTCCTTGTACAGAGATGCTGAGATTTTTACGAGGTTCAAGCTCTCTCTGCCAAGCAGTTGCAACTGCTTGGATTGTAGTAAAAAGTTATTAATAAATACTAATTAATAAATTAATAAAAAATGTAAAATGTATATTAATTTTATAAATATTAGTTAATTAGATTTAATTTAACTTACATTAAAATATATACAAACTTACAAAGTACTACATTAATGTCCTGAGAAATGCTATTCTGTGTAGCATAAATAAATAATAATAAAAATTAAATAAATTATGCCAATAAACTTTTAACAACCAAAACAACAGCAAATCACTGTTTAAACAATACTTTTACGTTTACTGTAGAGTCCCAATGTCCTTTCTGCTTTGTTTATGTAAAAGCACCCATTCTGTGTATTCTGGAGAAATAATGAACAATTAAAACAAAACAAGCCTAGGGGCTCTTCTGGAAGATTGTGAAACAGGTTAATGTAAGTGTACAATAAAAAAATATAAATTGGCTTTGTCAATAAATACCATTAACTGGAATTGTTTTAGTTTAACACCCTGATCACTGGAAATATCTAACTAAAAAAGGCATGTGTGTTTGTGAAGTTCATTGTGTGGGTTTAGGGTTTGGAGACTTCCTCTCTGAAACTAAATGCTGAGAAGAGACAGAGAGAAAAAGAAAGAGGTGTGTGTGTGTGTGTGTGAGAGAGAGAGAGAGAGAGAGAGAGAGAGAGAGAGAAACAGATTACAATATTAGGAATGACAGCAAATGTTTCTCACTTCTGTTTGAAATGGGTGACCTTCACTGTCTGCAGGATTTCATTGGGGCCCTGAATCCAAATTCTTTACCCCGGATCTTGCAGATCGGGTCTGGGGTTTATTTCCAGGGTACGTTTTGATTCAATTAATCTTTATTTTTCACAAATTTAAAGTTAGTATAGAACTTTGCAGCATGATGTCAATGAGTGCTTCTATTTTTTGCTTACATTATCGAAATTGATAGAGTTGATGTTAACTTACATTATCTCTGTGATGTAGTTATGTAGGTTCCTTCCCATCTCAGGAACCTTATGTCATCTCGTTCCTTAGATTAACAATTTTACCAGGCTTTTAACCAATGCAAATTGCAGTTTTATTCCACAAAATGTATTGCAAGCTTAAACATGACAAGGTAAAAACTTGAAATGTGTGATTCCATTGTTGATTTTTGCACAAATAAATGACCACAGATTATATTTTCAGGGTCAGTGTATGAGCTCTCTGGAAATGAGGTGTGCCTGTCAACTGGAGATCTGGTAAAGATCATTGGTTTAGAGCTGCACTCAGTATCCTGCAAAGCAATCGACAGTGGAAACTGTTATGTGCTTCCCATTGGATATCCAGGTGATCCGTGTAATAGAAAACAATATTTAAAATAATGATTTCTGGTTGATTTCTGAGATAAAACAAGAAATACATCACAACGGGACGCTACAAGCTGCTTAAGTATTGTAGGGCAACACCGTTCTGACTTGTTCTGTCCTCTCCTGGTCACAAAGAAGATGACTTCCCCCTCCCCTTCCCATCCCCCTTTCATGGCAGAGCTGTAGTTAGCTGACCAGTGACAAAGTTTTGATTTCAGAAGTGGGGTGGGAGGGCACAACTGAATCATGGGTCGGGTAGGAGTAGGGTTTTAAATGCATAAGCAGTACCATATTTTCACTATACATCAAGTTATGGTGACGTTCTAAATATGTTTTACAGACTGTTAAGCTTCTTCTAATAGGCCTTTCATCACCAATTTCATTTGTGGTAACTGCAAGTTTGTGGGCGGCACAGTCTTTCAGTACGAGGGTAATTGGTTCAATGCCAGCTGGTGGTTTTGTATGTTTTCACTATACTTACATGGGTTTCCTCTGCCTCCACCACATGACGAAAGATGGCCTACCCATCTTTCGTACATAGTGTGCTGCAGAACCCTGTGACCCTGAAAAGATAAAAGTAGGTAAAGAGAACAAATGCCGGGCGGACTGCAATTTTATGAGATTTGGTTCATGATCTGTAAATTTCTCTCAATTTTTTTTCTGAAACCAGCCAAATCAAATGCATTTTTCCCAGGAAAAAAATGGGAAAACCGTACAGGTTTTTTTTTTTTAAGATTTTGAATGGATAGGCGATCTAGCTCCAGTTCTCCTCCATCTTCTGCTCTTTTATTGTCTAAGCATCCCCTGACTACTGCTTGTTAATCTTAAAAAACATGACAAAAGATTTAATATCTAACCATTTACCATATTTCTTTAAACAGCTGCTGCCTTTCAACACATAAATAACCCAATAAAAAAATATATAAAATATCTCTTTAAGATTGACTGTGGGCTTTCCTAATCTCTGTTTTTTATAAGAAAAATAATAATAATGACATCATGACGTTAATTGTGCCGATTATGAGAATAGTGTGAGAGTTTCAAGTATTTTAAAACATTTGAAAAGCAGATGATGTGTGTTTCTCTGAGTACCTTACAGTTTGTCTTCTTATAGAGGTCTCTTATGTAACTTTTTTATTTAGCGGCAACTTTTACCATGCAAGGAGATTTAAATGTAAATGTAAAAGTAAACGTCAGCTATTAAAATCTGTTTAGCTAATCAGTAGCTTACCGGTAAACCAACTCTGATGTCTATTGTGTTAAAATCGTAGAAAAATATGGATGACATGACATCGCCTACTGCCATTGGGCTAATATGTGAGCCGCCATGACAATCAGGGAGAGGGTGCAAATGCAAAGGACTATGGTTTCAAAGATCCACCTCTAGTCTGGCTTGCACACCCATGAGGACAGCGCTCAGTCTGCTCTGTTCTGTGTAGATGTCTATCACGCGGTACAGCTTACTTTATAAGGGAAAAATTGAGCCACACAAAATTAATCTTCAACCAAAAAAACGTTTGTGTAAACAATATAATTTGTGTGGAAATTGTTTTTAAAGTTAGGCTTTCCCCCTTAGACTTGTATCAGGTGGAAATCATTCCACAGCCAGCCAGGTGCCGATTTGCTTTACTCTGCCGGCCAAGTGAGATCCGGATTGAATGCCTGAAAGAAAATGCAAGTTCCATCTTCAGGTCAACGTCACTCAAATGGAGTGACAGCAGGGACAGCCAATCACACATTAGCAAAACTGGTAGAATAGGTGAATTTAGAGCATCTAAAGAAAAAAGCTGCAACTTTAGTGGTGTTGCGATTGGTTTGACCCGGAGAGCTAGATATATAATGCAAGAGTAGTGTAGGTCTGGTCTTTTCCATCGTCTCCACATCTTGCGTAATTTGGGAAGTGAAAACTGGAGGAGACATATTATGCCTTTTAAAAAAAGTGAAGCATTTAACAGACTAGTGTTTGAGCTAAATAAAAATGCGCTTTCTGTTAAATCGTCTTAAACCTTGATTATAGAGTATTCTTTGTTTATTTAGAATTAATTTTCAATAACAGCCACCACACAGAATAATAAAAGTTTCGATGGTTTTCAAGCATCACATCCATTTCCCCCATTTCACATCCAGTTTCAAAACTGTTTTCAGTTTCACGTCATGTGAAAAAACGTAAGATAGACAAACACAAAACAAAAGTGTTTATAATAATCCTGCATGTTTATTATAATATAATTTCATTGCATGCACATTTGAATTCTGAGTTTGCTAATACTGTAAACCTGATAAAACAGCTAGTATTTCATAACTGAAGATAAAGAGGAAATGCTAAGAGGTTCCTGGGTTAACAAACTTCAGCGTCATTTAGCGTCATGGTGATCTTATGATCCGCAAATGGGAGAAATGACTAATAAAGATACACTGTACTTTCACAAGGACAACAAGTGTATTTGTGTAGCACATTACACGCTTTTTAAAATGGTTTTAAGTCACTCATAAGATTGAAAGATTACACGTGTGGACTGAAATTAGGGACACGTTCCAGCAACATCAGCGAATGTAAACACAACTGTGTTTGCTCGTTTTAAATCATAACGACAACAGAAACTTTCTAAATGACCTTGATCAAATGTGTATACATCGCAGTTCTTAATATTTTGTATTACCCCCTTTTACACAAATGACAGCCTGAAGTCTCTTGAGGTGGTTGTCAATGAGGTTCTTTATCTTCTCTATCTTATGCTGCATTCATCTTCTCATCAATTTTGACCATGTTCCCTGTGTCTTTGGAGCTTCTGCGTGTTTCACTGTGGTGATGGAGTTCCATTCATCATAGGCCTTGTTGACTCCACGCCAAATGAAGTGTTTATGGTTGTGGCTAAAGGCTCAGCTTTGGTCCATCGCTCCGAATATCTTTGTTCCAGAAGTGGAAAAAAATATCCTAGGCCACAATTCATATAATTCAGATCAGAAGTAACTTATATGTAGAAGCTTAGTCTTACTCTGGTTTTTACTTGAGTAACTATATTCCGAATATTTTTTACTCCATGCCTGATAAACCATTAAATGTTATCAATATTCTATTCTTTTCTCCAGGTGAATTCCAACTCGTCCCTGAAGATATTCCATACAATACAATAGAAGAAATGATATGTCTGTGTCCCATGAGAGTCGGTGCATTTGGTACATCTACTTTCATAAGCAAAAAAGAGCTAGTGATTGACAACTTCATTCTCCCAGCAAATAAACCGATGACCCTGCTCTCAGCGGAGCTCGGTGAAGATGGAGAGATGTTTGCTCGGGTTCAAGTGTTTAGTCAGAACAGTGCGTCAGCAGAAATATTGATTCCTGGGGCCCTCACAGGAGAATTTTATGAGTTTAGAGACGAGCGTGGATACTCTCTGAAGGAAATCATGTCTTCAGAGCGACTCAGATGTCGGCTGTTCCGAGATCTAAACGCATCAAACTGGAGTGGATCGTTGACTTTCAGTCCAGTGTATGAAATAAGTGCCATCATGCATTGTAAGTATATCAGTTTTTCTTTTGTAAATATTTGTTGGAGCATTTGTTGGATATAATTAGACCTATGGTTAATCGATAGTTACACAAATGACTTACATTTCATGGTATTGTCTCCCTTTTTAGTGAGAACAAACATCATCAAGATCCCCTCCAGCCTGGAAGTGGAGGTACAAGATGTAACAGACCAGTTTCAAGATTTAGTTTTCATCACTCCTCTATCAATGACAGAAGTCGCAAGTCAACCAAAAGAGAGCTTTCCAACCATGGCGAACATCCTGGATGGTCCTGGGAACGATTTGTTATTCAATAGCCCATTTTTTAAAAAACTATACAAAGTAACGCAGCTACTGCTTCACAGCTGTCGAAACACAACAATGATCTTAGCCTCAAGTCTGAAGGGCAAGAAAGGAAAACAGTACTTCTTAATTTCTGAAAACTACAACGGCCAAATGAAAAGACGGGCACGTGAATTTTGTTCAGTTTATGAACTGCATGTGGCATCCTGTCAGTGTCCAGGTTTAAAAGTGAGTGTGACTCAACATTGTGAAGGAGATGAGGAAGAAGGCATGCCCTCACTCGAGGCTGGAGAAGAACTTGAGATTTTAAGGGTGGAAACATCGGGGACGTTAAGTAATGTTGGAAGTCTGGTTTGTAAAAGAACAATTGAAGTAGATGATGAAGAGGAGGAGGAAGGCACTGAAGAAATCTCTCTGTCACTCTTTATGCAAGGGCACTTTCTGGAGAAGTTTTCAGATAATAAGAAGTACAAGTTAAAAGACTTAATGAAGAACTCCTTTCCTATAGATGTCAAGGTTGTGACTCAGGATAAAGGGCTAGAAAAAGATCCTCTCATGGGGCTAGCAGCTCTACAACTTGAGGAAATCGTCAAAGAAACCACAATTTTGGCAAGTTTTCCAGACAAACCTGAATGTTGCTTTGAGATTCCAGTTGGCTGGTTACAAATGTCCATCCATTTCACTTCAGAGGAACTACCATGGCCCAAAAACGAGTCCCCAGAATGTCATATTGAAACAGTGACTGAGGTGACAGAGAATTTTTACCATGCATATCACAAACTCGTTGGGAAAACCGAAGAACCCCCTCCTCGTCCTCCTAAGAGGATGACGTCCAGTACTGAAGTGACTAAAACGACAAAACCCTCAAAGTCTACAGCATTAGCAAAACTGGACAAACTTTCACTGGAACCAGCAAAGGAGAAATGCTTACCTCGTACACCTCTGCAAAAAGAGGTAAGTATAAAACTGTACGCTTAAAATCAAAATTAAATCAACTGTACTTGTAACATCTACGTTGACAGTGGCATGACAACTCACACTAAACAAAACCATCACTTCCTCTTTTTGTTCTCTGAGAAAGCATTTCAAAAATAACACTTTTTTTTTATTTCTGTGAAAATCTTCAAGCAGATGACAAACCGGCCTCCTCCAGTTTTGCCCAGAAAGGGCCTCACAGACCAAGTCAGCATCAGTTTGCCAAATATGTACACCGAAAACCCCACCAGCTCACACAAATCAGGTAGGAAATCAATCATCCAGTCATTTTTTTTTTTTTACTTCAAAACACACAAAGCTTTCTAAATTTTAAGTAGAACCTCTGGAGTCACATCGTATGAAACAATGCTTATGTCAATGCATCCATGGAGCATTCATTCAACACCAAACAAGATTGGTTTATAAAATACTGAATAAAAACCAGTCACATTATTTTACATCTGCTTCGTTGGTGTGGTAAACTTGCTTAAGGAATGACTTCTAAAACATGGACAAATTCATCAAAATGGGAGCTGAAATCTTTAATAAATTAACATTTTGAGCTACTAAAAAAAAAAAAAGTTTGGGTGTTATTTTATGGTGACTTTCATGTAATATATTCTTTCCTTTCTTTTGAAACAGTGAGAAGACTGTCTGATGCAGACCACGACTATGAAACTATGAACCCGCTTTTGAAACCCTTTTAAATCCATTACAAATGCAAATTAAGTATATTGGACTCCCAAAATCTCTTAAATGTTCTAGAAGTGTGCTATATTGAATTATTTCCCATGTGAATTATTAGACCAAGTTATGAAATACACATAATAATACAAAATCGGGCATTTCTTGTATGATAAATTTAAATAAAGCAAGAGAAAATGAACAAGTTTGTGTTTGTGTTTATTCATTGTATCAAATTAGGTAAACAAAAATGTACAATTAACTTTTTAAATGAAGACAGCAGAGATTGAATCCTGAAAAGGGAATTAACCATCGTTATCTGTCGACCTAAAATGGTCTTCATCGATGGTGGAGAAAATGTGTCCTTCATTGCTGAGAAAGTCGACAGTTTGCCTGTGAAAAAGCATGAGAAACAAAGTTTCAGAGAAGAAAAGCTATGCATTCAAGACAAGGCCTGCTGTTAGTTGTTGCAAGGCACAAACGTTCCTTCTAAAATCCTCTGGATTTTAAGTTCTCTGGCTCCTTTTCCGAAGCTTTGAAAGAGGTTCAGAGGGTCCTCGAACGTGTGATAGTATGTGCGCTTGCTTCTAGGGATTATACCGAACTGTTCAGTACAGCCTCCTTGATTCCGCTTTGTGGACCACGGTTTTTAGTTTTCTCACTTTAATAACTCTTGTATTATTATTATTAGTTTACATATGGGAAAAGGCAGATGTCAGGGAAGGGAACACGTGTCCGCTAGAAAATATCCAATCATCAAACTGCTCCTTTGTGTAAATATGTAATCAGCGAGTGCTAAAGTTAGAGGAGCGAGGGACTTCAGTGGAGGAAGCGTCAGTGGTATGAGGAGACATACCTTAAATCCCCCTCTTCCTGCACTAATCCGTTCGCTGCTGAAGAAGTTCATGCCCACCTTGCTACAATTGTTTTCATTTAAAGTGATTTTTTTTTGTAGATGTTTGATTTAGAAAAATTTAATTCTATGAATGCCCATTGTTTATCTGTTCATGCTTCTTCTTCTTCTTTTACTTTCGGCTGTTCCCAGTTTAGGGGTCGCCACAGCGAATCATCCGTTTCCACCTAACTCTGTCCTCAGTATCCTCTACTCTTGCACCAACTACCTTCATGTCCTCTTTCAGCACATCCATATATCTCGTCTTTGGTCTTCCTCTTGACCTCTTGCCTGGCATCTTCATCTCCAACATCCTTCTACCAATATAACCACTGTCCCTCCTCTGCACATGTCCAAACCATCTCAACCTGGCCTCTCTGACTTTGTCTCCAAAACAACCAACCTGAGCTGTCCCTCTGATGTGCTCGTTCCTAATCTTGTCCATCCTCGTCACTCCTAAACTGAACCTCAACATCCTCATCTCTGCTACTTCCATCTCTGCCTCTTGTCTCTTCCTCACTGCCACAGTCTCTAACCCATACATCATAGCTGGTCTCACTACTGTTCTGTACACCTTTCCTTTGACTCTTGCTGACACTCTTCTGTCACACAACACCCCTGACACTTTTCTCCACCCACTCCAACCTGCCTGCACTCGTCTCTTCACCTCTTTGCCACACTCCCCATCACACTGGACTGTTGACCCCAAATACCTAAACTCCTGCACCTTCTTGACCTCAGCCCCCTGTAACCTCACTGTTCTACTTCCCTCCCTCTCGTTCAAACACATGTATTCTGTCTTGCTGCGACTGACTTCATGCGATCCATGCAAAAAACAATAAAAACAATACTAAGCAAAAAAAATAGCTGAGCCATCAGGACAAAACCGAAAAACATGGTTAAAAACCGCATTATGTACCGATCCATGAGCTGCATTCCAACTTGCCTCTGTAGCACTGTGAAGCTTTCAGATGATTTAGCTCATCTTAACTCTTGATCATATTGCATTACATGTATGTGTACACGGGGGTTTCACACTGCCTGACTTTAGAATCATAGACAACCTTGCCTCTTGTCTTACAACCCACGACTTAAAAAAAAGACATGATTTTACATGTGCTAGACCAGAGCACAAGACCATTATTATCAAAAAATAGGGGAATACTTTTTTTTTTCATTTCTTGTGTCCAATTTAGACCGTGAAGAAGCCCTTTTTGAACTGCAGCCATTGTTGATATTGCTGTATATGCCTTTGTATCTCCTTAGCAATTTCATGTTGCCGGGGATCTTGCTCTCTCTCATTTGTCGCTGATAATCGAGCTCTATTTGAATCATCAGCTCCAGATATTTAGCATGCCAAATACCTCACAACCAGTTGGTGACTTTCATGGATTGCAACTTTTTTTGTAGATTTGCCTTTGATTCCAGGCAGATGTCTGCGGTTTTTCCAGAGGTGAAAACCAGGGCTAAAAAAAGTCTGACCTAGGCATGGGGGTTTTGAACACATGATCTATTGATTGCCAAAACAATTCTCTTCTGATTGAGTAAAAAAAAAAGATAATTTGTTTAAAGGCCATGAAAACAATACAATCAGATTGTTCGGCCTGGTATAGTTTTCTAATAAGAACATCTAAAATGTAAGCATCTTCTAAAGGCAAAAGAGATGCAGAGCTTGTCATAGATATGGATTGGAACTCTATAGTTTCACCTGATGACATTCTGGCTCATGCTGCCGAGCTTTTGCTTGAGTTCCTGCATGCTAATCCCATGAGCCTCACGGCAGCTCTTGATCAGACCCAAAACCTGCAAGAAATCAAAAAAATGTATTTTAATTCTTTATGACGAACATACAAAGCTCTGAAAACGTGCAATACGCAAGAAATTAAGGGCTCACAATGCTAATGATTACATGGAAAAACATAACAAATGAGGAGCTTTAAAAAATGGGGATGGCAGAAGGCAAAGGAGACTTTAGTGACCGAAGTAGCTGAAGTTCTGGACCAGTAACAGACGGCTAACTTAGGCAGAGGCATTTTTCTTTATTTAATTATTCTCTGCTGTCAATTAACACTACACATGTTCATTTATACACTTCAGCCCATATTCAGGAAAAACAAATAAAAACAGGAACTCAGTTTTACTAACAACAGGAAAACATTATGGAGAGAAACCACATGCATGTAATTAAGATTAATGTAAATGATTAGGTAAACGTTTCACTTGGAGAGCAGTAAATTAACACCATTGCAAACATTAGATATTTCTCAGTAACCTGATATTTTTGATTGAAATACAATTTTTGACCAATTATTACCCCAAACACAGATGGGACTAATTTAACCTCTTAAGCCCGAGAGTCCCCGGTACCGGGGACTTGCCCCCTTGTGCGTTACATTTTCGCTCATAGCTCACTAACCCTGAGAATAACCCACACATATTAAATACTGTTGTGTTCAGCGGAAACTCCTCTAAAAACGTATCTAATTCAATTTCATATCCGTTAACCACAGCTCGAACGCCATGCAAATAAACAACAACATGTCCGGAGTATAATTCATGACCACGTTTTTGTTTATGTGCGATATGTATCCACAATATAAACGGAAACGCCAAAACCATTACATTAAATGAAAGCTAACAACCAGCTGAATCCAGTGATATGTAACTCATTAACATTGCATGAAGTATTTCAGAGCAGGGAGCGAAAAAAAAAAAAAAAAACGCCAGCGAAAACCAAGCAAGCATGTAAATCTTGTCTTACCTTTGCCGTTTTTTCAACAAAAAGTTATTTCCATAGCGATAAAAGTCCGTTTGTTGTTATGTCCGGTCAATAGCTTCGTGCAAACGCCATTTTGGATTGTTTCTTTAGCTTTGTGGCGTCATTACGCCACCAAATATGGAATGACTCCCCGTGCGTAAGAGCACGTCTCTCCACGCTGCGCGTCGTGTGATTCGTCGGCGATCCCGTCAGTCTCAAAATGGTTGAGCTGATTGGTTTCCATAGAATCAGAGCTTTCAAGCGATGTATAGATCTCCCGGATTGGACAGATGGTCGGGGGGTAGGGACACGCAGAAGCTCGACGTCGAAAGCGTTTGTGAATGAAATGTTCCTAAAAGCGCAGCAAGATGGTGTAAATGAGCTTCTACCCCCCTTTTACAGCGTTTCTTTAGGAGTTTTTTTTGCTGAAATCATGTCCCATAAGTAAGAAAACAAGACTATGAACGTAGCTGAAGCTTTGGACAAGATTTTTTCCATATTTCAATTATTGTGCCAAATTGTGCCAACTGTGCCAACATGGATTACGCCTGAACTTTGTTCAATCAAAACCTTTACAGAATATTAGTTTCTTGTAGTATGAACACCAAACTTGCTACAGATGTTCTTGACATGTAGTGGTTACAATTGATTGTGTTTATTTGCTTCGTTATAAGTAAAATAAGGAGATATTGGAGGAAACATGTGTTTTTTTTTTAGGCGGAGTTCATTTTTTAGCCATTCCAACATCAATTACTCTTACCCAGTGTTCTTGACTGTCAAATTAACTCATCCACACCACTCCCCAAGAACCTATCTTCATTTTGATACCAAGATTTGCAGTTTAGGCCTTGTAAAAGCTGAGAAATGCCTTAAAAAGTAAAAGTATAGGATTTTCGGAAAATAGGCCTCAGGGCTTAAGAGGTTAAAGATTATGGAACTCTCGCACAATCGCAATCATAAATGGAACAAGCTCAATTCGAGCAGTGCATCACTCGAATCATTTAAAGAGTCGTTTTAAAATCCAAAGGTAAATACATTTTTTGACCTTGGATGCATTTCAACCGATTGTTGGAGACTTCAACTATACCACTGCATGAAAAGCTTTAAAATCTCATAATTAAAACAAAATGTGAATAGAAATATCAAACCTGATTCTGGTTTGCACTTAAGCCATTAGCTAGCATCATGCTAGCTCCAGAATAGCCTCCACTGGTGCCCATCCCAGCATGAGAGACAGGCATTTCATTCATCCCACCACTGAAGGTGCCCTGTGAAGAAACCAATGTCAAACCGTTGTCCATTTAGTTCTCCAGTCTGTTTTGGTTCACACTGGGAGTTCTCACCGTGGTACTCTGTGCTTTGCTCAGGTGCATATGAGCATTCACCACCTCCAGCATGTGAGAGGTGATCTCGTTCATGTCCTCGAGCACGCGGAGACTGAATGCCACCAGAGAACGGTTGTTCTGAAAAAACAAACAAACCACTTTTGGAAATACTATTTACTACGGTGCTGTCATTCACTTACTGAAAAGGAACATAAATCATAACATTGTTGCGCATTCTTTATCTTATACACATCTCCATCCTGACTCGACCAAACATTTGGATTGGAGGATGAAAATTGTTCAGAGTTTTTTTTAAGCTCTTTTAACTCACAAGGTGGGTACAAAGAACCAGCGCCAAGTGCATTAAAACAGCCATCAATTATCCCATTTATGCCATAGTCACTTTCAAACATAAACAAAATAAACATTAATATTATTTGGGCCGAAATATAGGACTGGATGAAAGGATATATGAAAGGATGAAAGTGTTGAAAGAGCTAGCAGCTGGTGCGTGCGGTTGCGATAATCTATTTTCAGGTATGACTCCTGCGACTCCGATGCAAATACAACAAATAAACTTGGAGTGGGAAGGGGTCATTTCTTACAGACACATCAGAACACAACTAATGTATCAAGAATATAGAGTTCCAGACAAAAGTCGCTATTTAGTAACACCAAACGATTTTAAATTAATCAATTGGTGTTACAAATAACTCGTATGAAATTCGAAAACCCTCCCAAATGATGTTTAATAATTTATCATCTAATCGAGACAGAAAAGACAAAAGTTTTGTAGCCTATACAGAGATTAACTACAAATATAACATATGCAGATGAATTAGTGGTGCTGTGAGATCCAAATGTAATATCTTGTATAACTTCCATGAGCTTGAACGACTGCGTCCATGCCGTTTGGCAAGGACTCATACAATGTATTGACGAAGTAAAAAAATAAAAACAAAAATAAATCAGTCTTGCGTGTTTTCCAGAGCATCTTTATGTGGAGATGGAGGTATGGATGGAGCATCATCCTGCTGCAGAATTTAGCCTCTTTTGTTTGGGTTGTTAGCTAAGATTTCTTGGCATTTTGGACAATTGATGTTGCCTTCCACCCCACACACCTCCAAACTGGATACATGTAACCCCAGACCATTCATCTGAAAAAAATCCACCTTCTGCCACTTCAGATCAATTTATAGGGACCATTACTAATACTCACTGCTGCAGTTATTACATCACCAGACCATTAATTACATTCCCCAGCCAATTCAAAGGAATATTACTTTCAAACTTCCGCGTGACTTGCTGACAAAGACAAATTTAATTCTTCTGTTACATATGAAAGAATTCTAAAGCTCAGACCTGGAATGAGCGAAGGTTGCCAGACACTTTGACATAAGAGCCAGGAGGAATCACTGTGTTATCCACATCAATGTCCTGCAAACACATGAACCATCAACATGTGAATGAATCCAAGATATTATTATTATTATTATTAAAACACCAGGGGTGAACCAACAACAATCGTCTTGCCACTTACAATTAAACCCCTGCACATTTTCTCTTTTATTTTGGAAGAACGGCATAAACCGATACTTTTGTAGTAAATGTATTTTTAGAATAGTACGGCTTCCACTTCAAAACATTTGCTGCTTGCCCCTAAACACATAACGAGAACAAAGACAAATTAATAATTGAGAAATATTAACTATGAAAAATGGACAAATCGAACTGTCAAACCCTTGATGCTCTAGTGTTATACATAGCACAGTGAAAAACAGGATTAAAGCAAAAACCTCTGCACAGACTTTCTCTTGCAGAAAATAAAGATGCATGGACATCTAACAAAGCACAAGAGCTAACCAAGAGCTAACTCATCTGCTAAAGGAAACCGGTCTTAACCGCTCAGTGGAAAGGTGTGAATGACGGGGTCTCAATTCTCATCAGTTGGTGCATCTTTATTTAAGAGTTCAAACTTCAATCTTCTACACACTACGCACTGTCATTGGTTCTTTCAGCATGGCAGAATATGTTCATGGCAGCGCCTTTATTAATAATAATAATAATAATGCAAGGATCTCCATCTCATTTCCTGTTTAACTTCTGCTTAATTTAGGGACAGCATTAGAGACAGTAAACTAGTGTTGTGTGCTTGTTTTTCATCAAACATCAGTTTCGTAAATAAGATGTCGTGTTGCTCTGCATTAAATATCTACAGCTTCAAATACACGGGCATCATCTGTGTCAAAACAAATTACACTGAACTTTAAAGTCAAAAAGTAAGTGTTTTATGCACTCACTCACTTAATGCTATCTAGCATATTACATACTTCCTGTTACGTGGCATTTGTCATATTTTCATTTTCAAAAAAAAAAGCAAACTTATAAGACAATTATAACAATAATACGATTGAGTAGAGCGACATTAAATTTCTCATTGTGTTAACTCTATATGTTGATGGGACTCTACCAATGGCTGATTTAGCACAAAAGGATCAGTACCTCTGTGTCAATCCACTGCTTGACATCCATAGGCCCTGTAGTCATGTCGTCCACCTTGTACTGGATGTTGATCGAGGATTTATCTGTGCTTCTTATCAAACCTACTATAGTCACCTGTACAGATTGACAAGGAGCAATCTTTGTTTTAGTCTTATAACTTACCGTAATTGTTACTTGGTTGACGAAACTTCGTACACATTTTAGAATGAAAAGAATCTCATATTTCATTTCAATAGAGATTGACATTCTTACCTGAAAGATTTTTATGAAAAATGTAAATACCATGTTAAATTCAAATGCGCCAAATCAAACATTCAATTTTATAAGAATGGTGTGGGTGCAACAGTTTTTAAATTGTTGTGCTCAATAGCTGCGTTTGCATCCAGAATAGAAATGTGAACAACTGAGCAGGATAAACTTTTTCTCTCATAAATGTGCTTAAAGCATTTACTGAATAAATCCCAATACGACTAATGGATAACTAATGAACTAACCAACAGATCGATTTCATTTCACAACATCTGAAATGTTGTTTTGCTCAATGTTTATCATCAATGTGGATCAGGATCATCTCCTCCCAGAACTGTCTTGACCTCCCACTATAGTCTCCCACCTCCAAAAGTGGGATAACATGACTTCGTATAGTGCGTTTCGTCTACGTGTACATGTAAGTTATTATATACAAAAAAAAGGCCTCCCAACACAGCACTTCCATTTTTCTTTTGATATTAGGCGCCAATTTATCAGGAAGTGACAATTTTTGTCCTCTTGGACTCATCTTCTTCTCTCAGCCTTCGGCGGTGGTGCACGCTCTTTCTCTTACTCCCTTATCTCTTATCATCCCAGCTGGGCTTCTCGTCTTTTGTCTGTCTGCAGAGACTCTCACTATCCGGCTCTCTAAATAAAAGGAACTATGGATCTGATCAACTGGTCTCTAAATGCAATTGACACCATTTTCTCGACGAGGAGCGTGGGTTCGGGGGAACCCACCTGTCCTGCTGGAACTTATGCTGCTGGCTACACGATGGACTCCTGGTCGAAGTGGAGGATCGTGTGCCTGGCTGCTCTGTCCCTGGAGGATGTCGAAGACATTTACATAATTGGAACTGTGATAACTGGGATTCTGCTGATTGGAATATGTGGAGCTCTCGGCTATCGGCGATTATCAAAAGTGGTCAGTGCTCAAAGCCCCACTAAGCTGACCGACTGGAATGGAATGTTGACTGGACTTAAAACTGTCGGGACTCATGTAACGGTCTGTGACCGCAAACTGGATTTCATCCTGGAAAGGCTGGCAGAATTGAAACGTAAGTTGGATAATATGGAGACCGGGGAAAGACTCTAAAAATCTGGAAATTTACAGCTTTTGACCTAAATTAACTTCTGTACCATCTGGCTTCCCTTATCTCCTCTGGCCTTGGAGGCCGCGAAGAGGAGTCTAAACATCCCCCGTGCGGAACTCGATAAGGAGACTCTCTCAGAACCCTCCCCCGCATCCACTTATCTCCGCCAGCTTTTTTTTCCCCACCGCTGTAATCTGACGGGTCATTGTACAGCGCCCCCATGGCTGCAGGAAAATGCCGGCTGCGGACTACAGCGACTACACCACTTCCCCGACCCCTACCTCATCCTGCGATGTTCTTTCCTGTATTTGTCAATGTGCTTGATTGCAAATGGCTTTTTTTTTAACCTGCTCAACAGTGCTCTTTTCTTTGAAGGACAATGCGGAAAGGCTCTTTTTTTAAGCTAATTTACCTAATGTATATCCATTTTCTCTGTTTCTTTCTGTAAATGCTACCTCTCAACACTGGCCTGTTCCCACCCTGTCTATGTCTGTGGCCAGAGGGGTCCAATTTCACTACATGTAACAGTGTATGTGACAAATAAAGGCTAATTCAATTCATCAGATGCAAACGGTGCTTTATTTACAAATAATTTAAATATTCCAGATATTCCAGTTTAGTGCTTGAATTTAATTTGCATCTTTGGGGTGGAAACATGCCTACTGTAAGAACATGCTAGTGCACTTTTGTGTGACAAACTCACCTGTGCGACCTCAACCTCACCAACTCTGAAGACGTCCTCATGCTGGACTGCTGACATCAACTGGGACACTGTGCAGGGAATGATCTGCTGTGGTCGCGCCCTCTGAGAAAACATAACAAAAGTCTTTTATATCCACTCAATCAGCTCCAATGACAATGAAAATTTTGCGAAAGTGGTTATAATGATTCTGTAGTTTGTTTATGTAAATTTGCAAAGTGCTACATGAAGCACGTAGGCTTAAAACTCGCAGAAACCAGTAGGGCCCAGGTAAACCCATTTACTACATGTGGAAATCTGTCCAGAAGTGGTCTTTATGGGAAAGGTGCGGCCAAAAACCCACAACCCCAGTGTTGGAACAAGAATTGAATATCAAGGGACCCGACTATGTATGAAAACACTGAAAGTGGGTGCATAAAAATTGCACCAGGTGCTCTGGAAGCAAAATTATACATTTTGTGAATAGCAGACTGAAGAATTTTGACAATGATATTGTTCTTTGGTGAAAGTAAATGATTACCATTTCCCATTTTGAAAGAATTCTTTGTTAGTTGTATTTGATATACAGTACAGTATAAAAAGAAATATTAAAATAAATTAATAAATTAGTACAACGTTATAATAAAAACTCAAACTCACCCCTTTCTTCTCTCCCCCTTGAGAAGCAGCTGGAGACCCAAATCCTCCAGGGGACTGTGCGTAGCCTCCCATGCTAGTCTCCCCATATTTACCTTGAAAAGATTATTAATGTAAGGTTAATAAATGCTGTGAACGAACTGTTAAGTCACGGGCGTACAATGAGCTTCAAAATAAACACGAATAAAATCACAAACAAAGCTAGTGTTTTGAGACAGAAGTGAGTGGCTTTGTGGCTACATATCAATTTAATATTGAAAAACTGCGCTTTTTTACCCACTCTTCGCTATTATGACTATACTCAGTGCACAAAACTGACAATGACAACAAACGGAGTTCACTCACGCAGAACTGAGCGCTGCAACAGCAATCAAATGTTTTAATCACGTAGTTAAAAACACGTACCTTGATTCCACATTTTACTAATACACGGCTTTGTATCGGTAAAATTGCGTTACGCCAAATAGCTCCCGCCACCGCAGCTCGCACGCTGAATGACGTCACGGCAGAGTGCGCGCGCAAAAAATGCACATGCGCACTACCGACCTCCTTAAAAGTCCCTCTGTTTATTTGTATTTTACATTACTTGCGTTTTGTTGTACTCAGATATAAGTTGTACAAACATGTTCAATCGTTTCATTCCATTTCAATTACATAACACCCTCAAACGTAACCCCGTGCAGTTTTCAATAATACCTCACGTTAACTTTCAATAAATTAAAACAAACTGGTATTACTATTATGAGTTTATTTTACATGTGAATTCTTAAAATGAATATGTAACAGCAACACATGATATAGGCATACTCTTATTTTGACATAGTTGATCGTCGGACGCAGAGATTTGACGTCACGTTGTTGTGGAAGTCGCGTGGGTCTCCTCTGTAAGCGCTTAAAATATCGGTTTTATCGTTGATATAAATGGCAGAGACTGCGCAACCAGATGTGATCTTTCTTGAGCTCAGAGAGAAGCTGCAGAGCGGTCTTTTGTTTATTCGGTAAATTTTCATTTTATCTTTAATTTAGTTATATTTCTGCGTCTAGTTTCAGTGAGTCACAGCGAATAATTATTCTTATAAATATCTAATATTTATTAAACACAAATAATTCTTATATTTATTTTAAATTGAGTAATTATGTATATTTAATAATTATTGTGTTAAAATTAACTTTACGATCATGTTTTCTGAGTGCTTGTGATGGTGATTCTTGTTACATTTTCGATAGTAACCAAATTTTAGATATGCTAATAATTGTATTTTTGGTCAGTTGAGCATTTTGTTATTTAAGTAGTCATTTTGTTATACTGTACAGTATTGTATTTTGTCACTAGGTGGCCTTGTTGGTCGAACAATCACAGATATATTCTGTTATGAAGTTATTGTGGTTTAACTTCTTGTACATTTTTTGTTTTAAACTACATAAATTATTCAGAACTGTGCTTGTTTAAAAGAGGTTTTCTTAAAATAATAAACTTAAATTTTACAAATACATCTTTACATATTCTATATTCTCCCTAGTATTAATTAATGAGTATAATCCTAGACATTAACATAGAAAGAGTATAGAATATAGACAGGGGCACATTTCCAAAAGATTGAGCTTCTTTCAGGAGATTCATATAAAATTAATATAAACACACTCCAGAACTTGATGGAAAGTCATTCCAGTAAAGAGCGAATTGCAATCATTGGATAGGATTGGCTGTTTTCATACAAACCCTATGGAATAAGAATATTCACTGAAGTCCTTGTCGTCTAAACGACAATTTGTGAACATTTTTGGGATGGAGTGGACTTTGGATTGGAGCACTCCTGACAGATTTTTGACTGTGACTTTTTGCTTCTTTTCAGGAAAGATGTTGATTGTGGGGATGTGAGTATTGAATCTGATAAAAAGTCAGTTCTGTCCATCCAGACACCCCTCAGGAGATTTCAGCTCAATTTGACACCTGGAGTGACTCTCTTGGAGAGCAAGAAAAACCCAGAAAACTCTGAACATGGATCAAACTTTCACCTGAGACTGAAAGTGGAGCAACCTTCAGGTAGATCATCACACAATTTATTACAAACTATCTTATTGTAACAAAAACTGTAAGTTCATATAAAGTGGTCAGCAGAGATAGATATGTTTTAAGTAATAAATCTGGAGAGAAACTAATAATAAATTAAAGCTGCAAGCTGTTTTTTTTTGGCCTTTAATCTAGGAGTGTGCTGTCCTTAAAATGAACATTATTTTGCCTCTTGTGTCTGTGGAACCTAAAGGATTGTCTTCAATTAGTTTCTCTTGACTGCTTCTCATTATTCTTAAGATGATTTTAAGTAACCGAGCAGATTAACAGATTAATGAAGATCAGAGGAATTCCTGCTGGGGGATTTTTCTGCTCTGAATCATCCGCCAGAACAACTAACTCAGAGTCCACTTGTTCAGAACAGCTCCCACTTTAACACTTTGAGTTTTCAATTCGAAAAGATGTTTGGTTCGATTTAAATCATTCTTCTCTATTAATCATTTGTTCCTAGCTCAACACTGAATGTTTTAGCCAGTAGATTGTACCATATTTTTCGGCTCAAAAGACGCACTTTTCTTCCCCGAGAAAACTGAGGGGGAAAAGTTGGTGCTTCTTATGAATGCAGAGCGCCGCGAAGTCCGGTCACGGCCGTATGAGAGTCATAAGAGCTCCGGAGCTCCGGTGCTAGGCCGAAGCCGTGGCCATATTTGTACAGCCGGCGCTGCGCGCTGACGTCATCGCCCATCTCTGCCATGGCGCGGTCATAACGAAAACGGGAAAAAAACTACATTTCCCGTTTCTCACACATTGAACGTAAGACTCTCACATTTGAGTGATCTCTCACGCTACAAACCCGATTTCTCACGCTAAAATACATTTCAAGATGTGAAATGGGCACAGCTAATAGTTTATCTGCGATGTTTCTTGAGCCTGATGTGACGCTTGTGCCGCATAGCCAGTGGAAAAAGAAGGAGCTTCAAGACGAGCACATCATCCCAAACTCAAACCTTTATTTTTAGCCTCCTTCAGCGTCACAAAACAAAAGTAAACAATATACAACAGGGTAGCGGTCCCAGGGGAAGAGCAGCGCACACACTCGTCTCTCCCTCTCCTCGCACACACTCGTCTCTCCCTCTCCTCGCACACACTCGTCTCTCCCTCTACTCGCACAAGCGCAGCTCTTAAAGGGCAACATACATACAAATACAATGTGGTACATAGACCTAGCAGTGGACGTTCCACTTACATTAAGGAGTAGTTACATTTATTTTACATTAAAATAATTATTATTTTACATATGAGGGTGCCCAGGTTCTTTTAAAGGTTTAAAGGGGGGGTCGACTAAAAAAGTTTGCGAACCACTGTATTATTACTAATGTGGGGGCAATCTTACTAGCTATTATTAGTAATTTGGTGACAATGTTACTGGCTATTACGGTATTACTAATGTGGGGCAATGTTGCACTGGAACAGTGATGGTGATAACGAATGGTGGACTTTAGAGTGATGAGTGGGGGCAAAGAAAAACATTACAGCCTTTTTTTTGTTACTTTTACTGTTTACTGTCTGTTCATGTTACATGTTTGGCTGTTAACTTTTACACAGTTGATATTAAATATTTTACAACAGTATTTGGTTCAGAATCTTTTTTTTCTAGATCTTCCTCATTTAAAATTGGGTGCGTCTTATGTGCCGGTGCGTCTTATGAGCCGAAAAATACGGTACATAATGTTTAAAACGTTGGATTTGTTTGTTGTTGTAGAGGCTCCTTGCAGTGTACTTGGTCGTCTGCAGGTTAATGTGAAATATTGCTTCCAGTGCCAGTCCTGTGGCTGTACTTTGCTTCAGGACAGGTTTGTACGGATCTTCTCTTTTATTTCTTCTAGTTTACCAGTGGAATGGAGACTGTTATTATGTTCAGTCGTATCATTATAAAACAAATAAAGTTCGATGTTTACATATAAATTCATGAAAAAAAAACCACAGCACTTTGCCGTACGATGGTGACTCCATGAACATACATCCATTACTGTTGAATCTTTGAAAGTACAGTTAATGCTTTTAAAAATTACATATTCTTTCAGTTAGTACTGTCAAATGCATATAAATAATTGAATTGTTCAATTGATCATTTATTTTCATCAATTAACAGAATACAGGGAAATCTAAATGAAATCAATATTTGGCGTGACCACCCTTTGCCTTCAAAACAATTCTTCTAGGTTCACTTGCACACCGTTTTTTGTAGGAACATCTTGGAGCTTTCTTCTAATCCCATAGTTACTCAATGGTGTTGAGATCATGGCTCTGCGGAGGCCATCCCATCACTTCCAGTATTTCTTGTTATTCTTTATGCTGGCGATCGTTCTCAATGATTGACTGGCTGCATGTTGGGGGTTGTCCTACTGGAGGCTAAAATAGGTAGGGGGCGGGGCCAATCTTCTGCCTTCCTAATGATATTACATGTTGGATAAATATCTGTCTGGATTTATCAGAATTTGGACCCCATTAACCCCAAGAAATGTTCAAGTCCATGCCTCGTTGTTGTTTGCCGACACTCATTACCGTACCGCTTTTCAACCTTAATTGATCAAACAGCCATGTTTTTGTGCATTCTTGGTTGCTTGGTCTTATGGTTGGGTTTTGGCTGTAACTGTTGTTGTGCCCAGGTCCCACTTGTATCTTCCAGTTCTCAGATGATGACACTACTGTACATATTCTGATTTTAAAGGGGTATTAGCTTGGTGTCCTGCAACTACTTTACAAGTTTTTTTTTCAGACTACTACTAGTTTTCAACAATACCCATTTCAATGAACAGCACTTCTTGAAACCCCAGTCCACTTAGAAATCTTTCTTCTTGAAGACCTTGTTGATGCAATGAAACTACTTTGAGTCTTGTTGCTGTGTGTTACGCCCCTCTAGCGGGGAGAAAAAATAAGGAAATTAACATTAAAGATGAAATACATTGACATAAAGGACCAATGATTATATGGAGATAAATCTGGAAAACGGCCAAGATTACAACATTGTCCCTAACAATACTTCTTTCCTCTCACCAATTAACTGTCAACTGTGAAATCAACACTGATACTTCCACAGAAAACGAAACTCACGAACACACAATGTAAGCGCACAAGCGGAGTGAATCTAATGACATGCTTTCTATTCTTCTCGAAAAACTCAGACTATTCATGCCAATTGGACATGCAAATTACATAGAGCTGGAAAACTTCTTCCTGATTGAATATGCAAATAAAGGAGAGCCGCAGTAGAAACAGAAAGCTACCTTCATCTCGCTGACTATTTAGATTCTAGGTGAAAAACAAAGAAGCAGACACGTCAGTGAAGGAGAAACAGAAACACACAGAGTGCAACACTGTGTTCAATCATGCCATAGCATCGTGACTGGGTTTCAACCATTGTGTGACTGATGATTATCACATGTTTGGTATAATTTATGGTTGATAGGCCTTTTTTTTTTTTAAGGAAAAAGTAACACCAACCACTTTTGTTTGGTCATTTTGCTAAATCTAAAAAAATAAACAATCATTTCTGAAACACTCATTTCTTTCTACACCTTCCCTCACATCAGGGTATGATGGCCTGTACTACTACATCAGTATCAAAAGTTTAAGTGACAAACAAATAATCTGAGGGGTAGCTTTAGTGATTCTCAGATGTTTTACTTTCCATCCTCTATAAGGAGTTTTGCACGAGTTCTCCCTCTGCCCAATGGAAACTGGAATGCTTTGGTGGAGGACTGGTGCTGCCACCCTGATCCCTTTGCCAACAGGAAGCTGCTGCCTCGAGATGGCGACTGTCTCCTCGGGGACACGTTTGTTCTGTTGGCCCGGGATGAAGCATGCCAGAAGAGCCTAGCACGAGAGTCTGCAAAGGTGATCGTTTCCATGCAGCCATGGCTAACTTCTGAGGGCTGCTTGTGTTGTCTTAGATTGTTAAATACCATAAATACCAATGTTAAGAAGATTTAACAGAAAACGTGCCTTTATTTAGCCTAACATTATTGGACAGCAAGGAAAGGCTTAAAGAAAAAGGGGGTGGGGTCCTGGTTTTGATGTAACTTCCTTTTTGTGTTGTAACTTTGAAGACCAGGAACTGTCTGACCAAAAAGAGTGGCAAGGCGCTGTGTGCCATATCAGAACAGGATTCAGACCAATCAGGTGATCAACCCTATGAGAGCAGATCATGAGCATTCTTACTACTTAGAGCCATCCAGGAGCTGCTTGATCAATCAAAGCAGAGCATAAGCTTCCAATTAATCAAAGCCGGAGTCATCAACCAAGCAAGATCACTGCAAGAGCGGATTGACTTATTAGAGTTGGACCAATCAGAGTCTATACTTTTGTTCCACCAGAGCTTTTGGTAGAGTATAACTTGAGCATGTGAATCTGACCATGAATTTGAAACAGACATCTGGCCAATTAGAATATTGCGTGAGAATCTGACCAATCAGAGCAGAGCTTTAGATATAAGATCCTTGAAGTAACATTTTTAGCCCAGGTATGATGGTTGGTGGTTATTTTTAGTACATTTAGATTTTTGTTACCTGACATGGTAGTTTTTCCAAATACTTTTACATATTAATTCACTCACAAAGTTAAATTTTAAATGGCACAAGGTTTGCTTTGAAAGCGTTCACTGATGCCGCAGAGGGTAAAAAAGCTAGATCAAATCAGACTCTGTGCTTTAGAGTTTTCCTCTCCCAAAAACCCTTGCAGTTGCGATATTTTCACCAGTAAATAGTGCACAGATCTCCACTGCACTGCCTGGGGGCTGACGGTGGAGGCGGAAAGTTTCCTTTCATCACAGAAAAGCTGAAGAGGCGGAGAGGAAATCCACTCCTAAAAACATTACCGGAACCCATCGTGTCTTCAAGAGAGATTGATTTCCCTTTTCTTCCTCAATCTGAGCGTAACCTGAGGCCAAACTGAGGAGATAAAACACTCGCTCCATCCCTAAATCACTTCAACACATCGTTTATTCATTATTGATGATGCTCTTGATCTATGACGATGTCTTCATAACTCGAGTTTGGAAACAAGATGATAAATGGTTTATCATTTCATTTGTGTGAAACACTTTTCATCGTGGGGGTCTGTAACCTTGTCCTCTGGAATAAATGTTATTAAGCAGGTTTTATTTGTCAGTGGTGTTGTATATTAAAACGGTCAGTGTTCAATTTCAATTAATTTTGATTATTTGAAACGTTAAAGCCTGGTTTCCAGAGGTGCTTAAAATATTAGATAGGGTTTTTTAAATGATGTAATATTAGATTTTATAAAGGCTTTCAAAAACCAGTATGCTGAAGACTTACTCTCACCATGTTATCTGTGTTTTGTCTCCTGTAGAAGCATGTGATGGTCTCCTGCAGGAGCTGCTCCACTGTGTTGGGAGAGGAAATCACAGCAGGTATGATCAAGAACGCTGTGTGAGAGACTTGAATTTGTGTTTGCGCCTGTAGCTTAGCGATTTGGTGCTAAGAAGAGCATTTCTGGCAACCAGTGTTCGGTTATGGCCAATATCTTAGATAATCTGTGCTACACAAAATAAAAGTAGAAATGCATTACAATGGTATTATGCAATGTTTTTTTATCTTTCGTTTGATTAACTTTGGCATCACAGGACTTTCACTTTCTAAGCTTTGTCTCTGTTACCACTAAAGAGCCCCAAGTGCAACTTTTTACGTTTTATAAAGCCACCATTTTTAATTGCACATTTTGAACAAAATAAAGAAGGCAAAATAAATCACAGTTCTGGAAATGTATATTAAACGGGAATCTAACATATTAACAGTTCAGTAAAACACAACAATCTAGAAAACAATCAAAAGGACAAATACGCACAATTTAAAAGGTAGGAAGAAATGACTTTGCTGATTGGAGATGTCTGTTAATCAGAAAGTACTAGTGTGATTAAGAGAAATACACTTTGCATCATCTTCATTCAGTCAAAAAAAAAAAACATTTTCAAATGTACATTTTGCAACAGGCTCAGCTTTAGTTTAAGATCCTTTGTGATTTGTTATAATATCATTGTTCATCTGTAATTCTATTAATATTTTTTTTTCTTCTAATTATTTTTTTTTCGCCAAAATTATTTTGCTTTTGATTGAAATCTGAAGCAACTTTTGCAGTAGGGCAAAAAAACTTTTTTTTTCTTTTGTCATTTGTCATGTTTGGCTGTACTGCTGAAAAGTGATGACCATAGCATCTCTATGTCCTGTCTGTCTCATCTAAATAGCTATAAATACTACCGGCATGAAAAGTATTTGAACCGCCTTGGAGAAAATGTCCAAATTGGGCCCAAGAAGCCAATTTCTCTCCTTGGTGTCGTCTAACTCTTAAAGGACAACAGTGTAACAAAGTCTTAAGTGTAAAGAAATGTAGTTATTGCTCTCACTCTCTCATACTGGTCAATTGAAGTGTCACCTTATGGCAAAAAAAACTCTTGTTTTTGCTACAAGAGCGTAAAACTGGTCATACTAAGATTTACCGATTACACTCAGGGAAGGTATTTGTTCCTTTGACTTGAGAGAAAATGTATACACATTATAAATATTTTTCTTTACTCAATCGACCTTTAGTTAGCCTTTATTTAAGTCTGCTAGGCTGCCCTGCTGTATACTGATGACACCATGCTGCATCTCTACGCTCACAATGGCAAGTTTTTGCATCAACTGAATATTGCAATTCTTTGATTGCAGAAAGGCAAAGTCATGAACTGATATAAAACCACAGATGTTCATGTTTTGATTAATATTAAACTTAAAAATTAAACTTAATTTGATATAAGAACATTACAATTCTCACATTGGTGTTAGGATAGTCAACGTGTGGCTCGAAAATAAAAAATAGTGTACTGGTGCACTTATTTTTTAAGAAAATTAACATTAATTTATTTGATTGCAAAGTATGTTTTGATTCAAAGTGCTGTTTTCCTTTTAAACTGACTAATACAGAAGCTCATCTGTTTTAAAGGGGTTTTAAATGGCTTTAGCATTGTTGGGGATCTGGCAACCCTCCCCCTGTTATTGTCTGTGTACTTTGTGTTGTAGAAGTGCTGAAGCTTTACATCACTGGAATATTAATAAAACCCAGTGCGGATGAAGAGTGTGATTTAACTCGGCTTCATTTAAGCTCCAGGGCAAATTCGGACAGGTGAGGCACCTTTGATTGATTGAATGATTCCTTCCTGTAAGTTTGGCATTTACATTTACATATCTACAATAAAAAAAACTTGTAATTGTTCTTAATTGAACAATTCAACGCACCGTTTTTTTCTATTTGTATACCTTTGTTTTGAACACCAGATCGGCAGATGTAGCCTTTAAAGATACGCTATCGTATTGGCCAGTGTTTCATTGATTGACCCTTGTTATGAAAAGAAATTTAAATAAAGTATGTTTCTTCACATATATTTTTCTCTTCCAGAGTAAGGTTCTTGGAGCAAACCGTTGCGCTGCGACTGGTCGAGTTGTCGATGGCTCAGAGTATATTTCGCTTTTCTGTTCAGACGCCAGATGAAAAACCTGTAATTCTGGTATGACACAAATAACATTAAAAATATTTTAATTTAACCTAAAATCATACTTTTGTCAAAATTAATAAACACAATGAGCTAAACCTGCATTAGTTTTATAGATCAGAATTATACTTTATATAGGGTTATTCCAAAAGAATGTGTACATTTAATTGGGCAATATTTTACTAATATTTTTATGATATTGAAATGATATCTACATGATATTGTGAGCAAAGTTGTGTGAGGGGACCTGGTTTCAAATCACGACCCACTCACCCCCATAAGCTCTCGTTTCACTTCCTGTCACTTATCAGTCCTATCAGGTAATAAAATACTCATAAATACAAAATAATAAGAAATAAACAAATTAATACATTTTTTAAAAGTATACAAAAAAAATGAACAATTTTTACCAGTTCTTTTCTTCTCACTTGGCCCAGGCTGTGCTTTCCTACCATCGACCGAATGCTAGCTGCTGCTTTCCTGGTTATATGTTAGGTGGTGCCGTAGTCTTTGACTCACATCAGCATAATATGTGATGTTCTAAAGTGACACAGATTTCACCAAAGCCTAAAATGCTCTCTCAGGCTCATATAATACAAGTACTATTTCCAAATTATCCTGCTACAGACATCCAGACATTTTTCTTTCTATGTTGGTTGTTTCCCAGGGGTAGAATGTATGACGCCTACTTGATTGAGGCAGCTAGCTGTTGCAATAAAAGCTATTATTTGATTATATAAAATATATTTAATACTTATTTTAAATGTATTTTCAAGTGACAACACAAAAGAAAATTTTCTTTGCTACAATGTAAAGAGAAGGTACTGCTTTTGTCGTGCCATCAAGAGCACCTTAGCTCCAAGTAGCCATTTTTACTGCCTGGTGTCATGTAACTTTAGTGTTACAAGGTCTGGCTCGTGATTGGGGAGCAGGCGTGTTACATTTGGCTACTGCTCTCACTCTCTCATACTGGTCAATTGAAGTTCAACATAGCACCTCAAAGAACTCACTGAGGATTTGAAAAAAGAATTGGTGCCTATATAAAGATTGCCTATAGGCTACAAACAGATGTCCTGCTTGTCTTTAGCGAGTTGTTTTTGGGCGTTCTTGACAAAGGATTACTGGACCATATTGTTGTCTGATGAGACCACAATGAACGTGTTTGTTTCAGATGGGGTCAATTGTGTATGGTGGATACCATTCGAAGAGAAAAAGGACAAGTGTGTTTTGCCCAGTTAAACATGGTGGTGGGAATGTCATGCTCACAAGTATCACAGTCAATACCTTGCTCTGTAGCTAAGGTTAATGTCTTTGTTTATTCAAAATTAAACTTAAATTTACAAGGAATGTGAGGGTTGTGGTCACTCCTGTGAGATTGTTTTTATGTACTGTGTCAGATATTGACGATGTTCATTCTTGTTTGTATGGCAGCTATGGCTCTTGAACACAGATACTCTGCTTGCATCATATCCTGATACTTTGCTGAAGCCTGGAGACTCGCGATCCATCGTGCCTCAGACCTGTCAGGCTGTTAAAGCTGTGAAAGTGCTTTATGTCCTCTGCTCCGACACAAAAAACAAAGAGTATGTACATGAATCTCCATCTGCAAAGATGACTGCTTGATTGAGATTGGCTGATATGCATTTTAGAGAGGAATACTTGAGTCTTATTGGCTAATGTGCATTTTAAAGATGAACCCCTCCCCCCCTATCAGTGTTGCAGAAGCGTGGGACAAGGACATCAGTGTTCACCCCCTTCCTCTCCCTGAGAGCTCATGTGAGGATCTCCAGAAGCTTCTTCTCTCCAGCACATCTAGTCTGCCTTCAATCCTGTGCTCCATGAACTCCTATCAGGTTACACCCTCACACTTTTTTTTCTTTCTTTTTATTTCCTCAGAGCATAAAATATGTTATTTGAGACAAAACAAATTGAATGCAACTTTGACATTTAGGATATTATCACCATTCTGTTTAACACGAGACAAATAATAGCAAGTGTCATGATGAAGATAATTAATGTTGCTTCTCAATATCAACTGGGGTCAAATGTTTCGATCCCTCACTGCAACAAAACTTAAATAATTCACTAACAATAACAACGTGTCTGCTTGGTACAAATAATAGTTATTTATTTTGCTCAATCCTGCGTTGACCTGATGTTTAAAGTTTTCTTCTAAATTAATCTGGGGTCGTAACTGGAAGTTTTAGAACACACTGGGTAATCAGAACCAGGTGTTATACTCAAATTACTCACTGGTTTTAGGCAGGTTCAAGAAATCTAAATCAAATTAATATTTGGTGTGACCACCCTTTGCTCTCAAAACAACGGCCATTTTTCTATTTTTTTCTATTGTTCCAACATCTTGGAGAACTAACCACGGATCTTCTGTTTCTCACATCCTTCTGCTTCTTCATGTAATCCCAGACACTCTCGATGATGAGACCATAGCTCTGTGGGGGTCATGCCATCACTTCCAGTACTTCTTATTTTTCTACATGATCAAGATCTTTCTTAATAATTCTAAATGTGTGTTTGGTTTAATTATCCTGCAAATCGTGTGCTTTCCTGAGGCAGCTGCATGATTGATAAGTAGCTTCATGCATTTCTCAGCATTGAGAACACCATTAATCTTGACCAAATCTCCAGAAATGCATCTCCATGCTTCACTCTTGCCTGCGGACACTCATTATTGTACAAACTACCTTCTTCTAAAGCCAAGTATTTCAATTTTTGACCATCAGTCAGTGCATACTTGAGCAGTTTGCCCTGATCACTTGACTTTGACCAGTTTCATGCATAGTTTTAAGCCTCCTACACAGCTGTGTTTGTTTCAGTTCATAACTGAGTTTACACCAACATGTGACTTTGATGATCATTCGCACCTGTTTGATCATAGACTTACTATAATCTATAATCTCTGACTTTGTGCCAGTGTATCTTTAAGAATTGATGCTATAACAGAAGTAACACCAAATAGTGATGTGGTGATTTTTTTTTTTGTATTTATGAAAGCATTTATTGTTTTTATAATAATTTGTTCACATTTGCCTAAAACTTGTCGACAGTTCTGTAGGTTTCATCATAAATGCAGTTCTATAATATATGAGTTCCCACCATGAAAACACACTAATCAGGAATTTAAGTACCATTTAAAATGGCGTTTTCCATGTTGAATGCAGAGTACTAAACTGGGGTGTATATGGGTATTCTTTTTGAGAATGTAGGTGTAGAGCAGGATGGCAGGAGAACGTGAAACCTGAAATGAACTCAACTGGTCTCAAAAGCAAAGATTGCTGCCTCCATTTGATAACATTTTTTTTCCTGCAAGGATGGATTAAAAAGCTCACAGGAAGTTCTGACATCCTGTAAATCTTAGTAAAATTTCATGGTAATTTCATGGTAATGCTGGATCAGCATCATTTCATGACTTCAGTGTTTGGTGAAATATAGATAATTTAAAGGGAGTTTTACTTCATAAGTGACAAACTTGGGCATTTCACTCGGGGTGATATCACAGGAAGATTTATAAATGTTACACATCCTTAGGGGTGTGTAACGTTTCTCTCTGCTCACGATACGATACACACCTCAATATTATGTCCACGATACTTTTACAGAATTTTTAAACTATTCCAACTGTTTCTATAATGAACCATCATTGGAAAATAGCAATTTAAGAAGGATAGGGTTTACTTGATTTGTACGAGAGTACCATAAATCCACTAGGGGTCAGTGTTCATGTTTGCATTAAATCATTTTTACTCTAAGGGATAGAGAAAGCTATAATCTTTTAAATTTATAATCTTTCTCTTTTAACATAGAAGTAAATAATAATCGTCTTCTAGTAAATTTTACATAAAACAAGAAGAGAAGTTTCAGAAGTGACTAGAATCACAATCACTCCAAGAAGCAAGTACACTTCAACTCCTAGACCAGGAGTATTCAACTAAAATTTAAAGAGGTTCTTTTTAGGAAAACAATTTACTGCAATATATGATCAAGTACCCTGCATGTAATTAATAGACAATTAAAAACATTTAGACAAATGTATTGTTCGTAACATGCTATCTTATTAAAAATAAAGTTCAAAATAAGCAAGAATAAAAATGTTAAATTTGATTTGATACGGTATCTGTGTTTAAAACCTTTTTGTCTCATAATGCAGTTTGACTTTTAATAAAAGCTAGTTTCTGGTTTAGTAATTTTTAGTACAGGGTTATCAAAATCTGGTCACTTCTGCGTGAGATCACCCATCCCGACTTTTCATTAATAATAGGGTAAAGATTATAATATGAGATAAATTCATTTGTATTAAGAAGCTTAACTAATAGTGGAATTAATAGCTGGGTTGTTTCAAACTATAAAGTATAAAATGAAATAAATGAAATACACAAATGTATCAATTGAAATCAAACACAATGCAATTTTTTTAGAACACAAATACGGCGCTCTGATAGATCTTGAATCAAAAAGTTTGGTCCGGGTCCGTATTGGACAGCTTCTGGGTCTGGATCCGTACCGCGGTTCACCTGTTAGTTACCCCTTTCCTAGACAATATCTCCCAGTAGCTCCACGATGTGTATTGAGACAATTTCTGCCACAATATATTGTTACATCCCAACGTATCACACAAGGTCCTTCATGATTTTAATCCCAAGCAACAGCCACTGAAAGTCAGTGTAAACATCGGTGAATCTGTCTGCATGACTCTTCATTTTGTGAATTATGAGTTCCATAAATCATTTGTGATTGCACACTGGATGCTGAAATGCATATTAATTACTTTTTTGCATCGGTAAATTACAGATGAACTGATTTTAGCCGTACTTTCTGCCTTTCCGGAGATTTGAAGCATCTGTGAAGAGGTAGAAGCAAATTAATGACCGAAGTCTCTCTTTGAGTTGAAATGCCTTAGAGGTGAAAAGAGGAAAACTATTGTGTGAAAACAGATTCTTTGAAGCAGAAGCGCATTGCTTTGAGGCCTGTTAAAAGGCCTTTCCTCAGCTTCTGTTGTTTCTCTGCACGTTTGCTCCCAATTAAAGAGACAAGGCTCCTGTCTCCTGGCTGTTTTTCACAGCAAAGGGTTCAAGGCTTGACCTGTGGAGGGAAAAAATGTTGATGCTGAGATCAAGCTTTATCATTTTCAAAAGGCTAAGACATTGGAGGAGGTGACGTTAGAAAGCTGAGATCTGCAATCCTGACCGTTGTGTTGTGGTACAGGTCTGTTGACCAACGCAACGCAAACCCTTACATCTCAAGTTCATCAACGATCAAGTCAGATTCCGTCATAAATCAGGCCTAAACTATACGTGTCAAAGCCTTTGTATTGATTGTGGTGGTTGCTTTGATTCCAGGAGTATTTATATGCAGAACATTTGTTTTGTTCTCAAACACTTCGCTTAGTTTACTGGTTTTCGTGGCATTGGAGGTTTGTTATCCATTTAAAGGTCAATCACTTGGTTGTTGTTATACATTAACTGTATATAAGGACAGAAAGGTCAGTCATCTCACTCAGCGGTTTCCAATGAAAGGCCTATTGTCACTTCAGAATGATCAAAAATGAACAAAGGAAGAAAAAAACTGGATGTGAATGTAGTGAAGATACCTGATTGGCTGAAGGTTTCAAAAAGTAAAAGTCAATAGCAGTCACTTAAGAAAGCACAAAAATGCAAGGCTTAATAAAACAAATGAGTACAACTCACCCGCTCAAAATTTTCATGAAAGTGTAATATAAAAATATATTTTAAGTCTTATTGTTCTGAGATCAGGAAGTTTCATCACAAACAGAAATGTTCAGACACTTTAAATGAAGACGACTGACATCTGTCTGCCCCTCTTATTCTGAGGGAGTGACATGCAGCAGGCTTTTTCTGTTCCCCCTCTTTTTGCCTTCTCCTTTGTTCTTCTCTCTACGCAGTATGTTGGCTACTGTGCATTGTACGTGTTTTAAAGCTAATAAAGAAGGATTTTCTACGATAGCTTTTCAAACAGTACTTCGTAATAAAGGATTATCACATATCTATAACAGAAGCTATACACATAGAAACAATTGTGGAGATGGATGTAAACGGGCATTGTTTTAGCTGTAAAGTTTGGGCATTTTTACATGGTAATCTATGGGGACTTGCTCACTTGAGTCACTAGTGGCCAGTTAATGAAATGCAGAATGCGTCATTCCAGTTAGGCACAATGAGGCAAAGAGGGGGGTTTCTGCTTGGTGTCATGTTACGGTTGGGAGGTGGCTTGTGTAGGGATGATCATGGGGGAAACAAAGCACAATCACCAATTGGAAAAGCATTGAGACGTAAGTGTAAAGGATTGTGAATCTTTTCAGGTACTTGACAGAACAAGAAATGAAGAGCATGGTTTCAAAACACAAAAAAAGTTTTTATTTGCAATTGGCCATATATTCTTCCCCCCAAAGTAAACGGCAGCTCTTATTGGCAGCAGAAAGCAACACATTCTGTCGAACACGTGCCAATCATGATTTCTTATTTCATCTGTGGGGAGAATCCAAAGACAAGCACAAAAGGAAATGTAATAGAAAAAAAAATATTTGGAATACTATTGTTCTGAGATGGAACAGGAAGGTACATTGTCAGTCTCATAATTTTTTAAAATAGTCCTACAAGGTGGAAAGTTAAATGAAAATTGTTAGGGAAATTCTGGTCTGTAAATACAATTTTTGAGCAGTTCTAGACGGGGTTATCTTTGGTTCATATTCATATAACTGCGCATGAATAAGTGAGTTGAAAGTAATTTCAAACAAATGTAAAATATGTAAAATACTACTTTAAAAATGTGAAATTACTGCAAGACATGCTCTTTAACCTTTACCAGTCAGTGCATTTTATCTACTTTAACGTTTGCTCTAATTAATCTTAAAGCAGTTTTCCCTGCAATACCTGATATACATTTTTAGTATGACGTTAGATTCAGGTAAAGTCTTTGTTTTTTTTTTTACTGCAAAAATCAAAACTACTGAGAACGAACCAGTTTTGAGACGAACCAAGATCAAAAGTTTTGAGACAAAATAAAAATGTATAAATCCCAAAAAAAAACGTGTGACGTTTCTGTTTTTTTTTTTTTCTGATTTAAATTAAATTTTTACGTTTTTTTTTTTTTTTTTTTTTTAACGATTTTCTTTTAAAGATTTAAATCTTTATATATTGTTTTGTGACCAACCATCCTTGCTGACCGTTGTTCTGTGTCTCATTGATTCTCTAGGCAGAAAATAGATCATGTTACACTAACATTTACCTTTTGGGTGAAAGATAATGAGAGAGGGGAGGTGGAATATTGAATGCTAATGATGTACCCACAAATAGTTAATTTGACTTGCCCCAAGCATTTCCAGAGATCTAGGAGCAATTTGAAGACCTACAGCACAGTTTGTGTTTTCGGAAACAATTAAGTTTTCGGAAACAAAAAAGCAAACGCCTTCACTCATTCATGTTCCCATTGTTTTCCACCATAACCAAACTGGATGCCACATTCTTGCTGACCATTTTTGTATTAATTAAATACTTTCATCCAAAGCTTACATTTTTTTGAAGGATTAGACCCATAATCCTGGCTGTGCCTTCAGCTGGTCTGAAGGAGTGAATGCACCTTTCATCTGAGGCGTCTCTGATAATATCTAACTAACACAAGTTTCCAGTTTTTAGCCTGGCTTTATATGACTTATAAAGAAGAGCACATATATTATTGGATGTGCAGACGCCAACCAATCAATCCTGATGAAGCAGATCAGCAAATGCAAATCTTCCTGCTAGAGAAACCTAATATAAAAAATCTATACAAAAAAACAGAAAGGTTACACAGACATGAAGTTTCCATCTGCCGAGCTCAGAGTATTTTTTTGCATGATTTCGACAGTAAAAACCTTGTTTGTTTTGCAGAGGGTTGAACGTCACTCTGTTGAGTTCCGTGCTTTTATTCCAGTAGCGTCTCGTGCCATTGAACTTTCCTCATCATGTGGAAAACTTTCACTCATCTGACCAGATTCTGTCGTACCGAGATGATAAAACGCCTCTTGGAAATTCTGTGACCTATATAGATACGAACGGTCTTTTCTAATCACGTTAACTTGAGCAGATGTTCTGGGGGGAGTTCATTTGGCTCCGTTCATACTTTTTTTTATTTGTTTTTTAACATTAATATTATTTCAAATGCAGACTTAAAACCTTTCATATTAAGAGTTGGATTTCCACTCTTTGGCATGAAGCGATACTTTACAAGATTGAATATTTACATTTATTTATTTATTACCATGGTATCTACAGGTTTCTAAGATGTGAAATGAACAGTCGAAAAGAAGTTTTACACCAATTCACATGTGTGACATTTGTGTGATATCCATCAGTTTTTCCAGAACCTGCATATGACACTTAGTTGCTTAGAGCAATACCTAAATACACTTGAATTTGTAACTAGATTGCTAAAGTTTACGGACAAACTATAATGTTTGCTTGTAAAAGCTCCATTTTAAAGTACTTTTGTTAGCAAGCATGCTATGGAGCAATCGGTGTAACAAAGTTCCCCATGCCAATATGAGTGACATAAACCAATACCCCATCTCTATATGGATAGTGATGCTATGGAGGTGACACTATGTTATAAACCAACCCCCATGTCTTTTATTTATATAGCAACCACATTTTCTGAACCATAACTGAAGGAGTTCTAGCAAAGCGGAGTTATGGTTAAGAAAATGAGGTTGTTAGGGAGCCGTCAGTGATGTCAATTTATTTTATTTATTTTATTTTTTCAATACGATTAGCATAAAGAAATCCCAGTTTCTCTACAATGTTTCATCATTTTAAATGGCCATTATAAGTCAATGGTAAATATTTAACCCCTTCTTGGTTCAAATACTTTTGCACATTGCACAGACTGATAACCTCCATATGTGTGGTCTGTGAGAAATATCTTTGAGGTTCTCAGTTTGAGTTACAGTTTTACAAAGTTTGAACCATAATAAGTAATTGGAAAATATTCCCAGAATTCCTTTAATGGTACCAGTCTGAAAAGCTATAGCATTCAGAATCAGACCATTTTGGATATCTTGGCAAAGTTTCGTGGCTGTAGCTCAAATGGTCTAAAGGGAGGTTGTTTAGAACCAACAGCTTTAATTTTATAATAAAGTAATATTCAAGAAATCGTTCAACAATGTAATGGTTCTATTGATCCGCATTGTGAATCTTTGCCAACCCTTTAGCTCTTTCTTAAGTGTCTGTGTTTTCTGTGAATTTTACGAATTTTTTTTTAATTCTTGCAATTGTTGTAATCACTGTCAACAACAGGTATCTCTTGCTAGGTATCTCTTGCTAGTTAGCATAAAAATTGGAGATTTTGGCCAGACAAAAATATTGCTGAGTTTCTCAAAAACACAAAGTGTTGCGAAACAAAAGATTAGTTAAGGATTTATGTGATGGTCTTGATGGCTCAACTCTCACAGACGAAAGATTGATATGAAACCTAAACCTTGCTCTCCATCAAATGTTTCTTGCTCTGTGAGAGAGCTTGAAAATGGGAGCTTTTCACTCCTTTACCATTTTAAAACCAGTAAAGACCATATTTAAGACGTTTAAGGCCTTATTTAAGCATGTACTTTTAAAAGTAGAAATGATTTAAAAGATAATATTTACTCCGATGCCAGTAGCACCGATGGATGGAACATGATTCTAGCTAGAAGTACCTAATAAAGTGGTCACTGTGGTTTTCTGACTGTTATGTTTATCTTCTCTGCAGGTCGCCTACATGCGGATGTGATGAAAACATGACCAGTTTGTGATTGTTACACATTGTGCAAACAGTGATAAAAATAAAATATTCAATCATTTTTTTACCCTAAAGCGTGTCCTGTGTGGTTTTAACCTACTGCATCTAAAGTCAATATTCAGAGCGTTCCCTTCTCAGACTTTTTTTAAGATTATTTTTCTGGCATTATTATTTTTAGGACAGAAAGTAGAGGATGAAGGAAAATGATTTGGGGGAGAGGGAGTGGAGACGGAATGGGAAAGGCTCAAATATTGATAAATGTTGATAAATATTCCTGTGCAATGTGTCCAGCACATGGATCTCTATATCACGGAGCAGGACTTGAACTGTATGTTATATTTACAAGTGTATTTCATGTTTTCAAAATGGAAAAAATTAATACCGTAATAAAAAGTATTGTCATTACCTTTCATGGTCAAGTCTTTCTATTAAGAGTTGGCCTTTGCACACCTTGCCTCCGACTCCTGGCAAACGAATGTAATAAACCTGTCATTTACATTAAAATCTCAACCAAAAATAGAACGATGACTTGTTCATAACATGTTCAAAACTTTATCAGGGAAGTTTGATATCTTTACAGACGATCCTTTGTGTTCCAGAACATCTTTTTATTAGATTTACATAGCGTTTTGGAACCAAAATCTTTGTATATTGTATTGTGACAGACTGTCCTTGCTTTAAATCAGGGTGAATCCAGCAGAGAGGTGCTTTTTACAGGTATTTAGCTACAAAATGCTTATACAGTTATACTGTGTTACATTTGCATTGCTTTATAAGAGACAACGACAGTGAAATATCAAACCTCAAACTTAATGGCTTTCATATCATTAGTGGCTTGAGAGGAAAAATCTCTGAACTCTTCAGCGTTTTATCAGTGCCGATACTCTCACAGAATTTAAGAACAACTCTTTAACATTTTAAGGGTTACTGTATTTAAAAGTACACCTCTTGTTTTTTTTTTCCATAATTGTCTTCATTGTTTCTGTGATAGCCACACAAAACAGCTCAATGTCGTGCCGCCCATCAACATCCCTTTCATTTACACTTAGATAAATTTTTCACATTAAATAAATTAAGTTATTTATTGAGATCATAGTTTTGTTGATGGACTTGTCCTTTTTGTATTTAAGTCAATTTGTTTGGTTAATGAGTTTGATTTGAGTCATGTCTTTGCTGGCATTGAGTTTGGTCTCCCTTCAAGTTTAATCTTTAATTATTGTTGTTGTTATGTCAAGTTTGGCCTTATGTAATTAAATATATCATTTGGAAAGTCTGCATTCATGGCCTTGACTGGAAAAAGAACAATTAGTATACTTTATGATCCACATACCTGTATTAGAATTCAGTTTACAGCTGAATGTGTGTCTTGGAAAAAATAAACTATAAAAAAATCTAAGTGAAATCCTCTCAGTGCTAAGATGAATTTTTTTTAATGTGAAGATAATGCACTTTCTGCAGCTTCTTATAGGAATGATGCGTCAGACACCAGAGGAAACCTTTTTATTACACTACAAATATCTTCAGTTTTGTTCAGAAGATGAACCACGAGAGGGAGAGGATTTAATGATGGCGTTTGCTTTCTTTAACTGTTCGAGACACAGACAGTAATATTATTCAACTTCGTGAGCTTAGTAAAATGCATATTTTGGGGATAAGGATTCTAGCGACCGGCGATAAGACGCTCTTTCTTTGCCATGTGTATAATCTGGGAACCGGATTGTGTTCTGGCGCCTCACAGATGCAAACAAACACACCCAGAATGCACCAGTAATGCAATAGACTGTCATTTCATATTAGTTTTTTTTTATTTTAGGCACTTAACACCACTTATCCCCCAAACACCCCCTAAATCCAAGGCCTCTGGAAGCTCAAAAAGGGATATGACATACAGTGCTGTGTGAAAGCTTTAAAAGAAAAAGTAAACATAAATTATTACCACTTCCGTTTTTTTTAAGTTTCTTTTTCATCAATGGACAAACTTACTCCTGCACAGAGTTAAAAAAAAAAAACCTGGTTGTTCCAAACATCTCTTCAGGTAATCCCAGACACACTCAATGGTGCTGAGATCAGGGACCTCTGGGAGCCATGCAATAACTTCTTGATGACTTTGCTGCATGTTTCAGGTCATTGTCCTGCTCCAGGCCAATCGCAAATCGCCAACTCCATTTGCAGAAATGCAACCCCAATCAATCAATGAACCTCCACCATGCTTCACTGTTGCCTGCAGACATACGTTATTGTACAATTGTGTTTGACTTTGTTCCCCCGTCAGATGCATGGCTTTCTGGCTACAACTAGACTTTTCTGACGAGTTGAGTTTCATACCTCTGTCCTGTGGGTTCTGCCAGTTCTGAGCTGATGTCATGGTTGGACATCTTCTGTTTTCAAACAGGAAATAACTTGATGTGTGGGATCTCCTTGCAGCTATGGCATTCTTTATGCTTGTTCAGCTTGAACAGTGCATCTTGAAACCCCAGTCTGCTTTGAAATATGTCTGGGAAAGACCGTATTGATGCTTTTAAACCTTGTGTTGCTGTGGAACAGTTTGACTGTTCCAGTTTATGCCTCCTACACAGCTGTTTCTGTTTTGGTTCATGACTGTTGATCCAGCGATTACACAAAACATGAAACCCAGTCTTACAAAATCCCTGTCTGCACGAGTGTACCTAGAAGAACTGATGCAGGTTTTGCATTCATATGTTTTTCGGTTGTTCACTCACTTTGGGTTTTGTAAATGTACAAAATGAACAATCATTATTTATATTTGTGAAAGCATTCTTCGTTTACAGCATTTCTCACAACAAAAAACTCCCAAAAACATATAACAGTGCGGTAGTCTAAAGGGAATGCAGAATTCAAATTGAAGTAAAATATTAAACCCAAGAGCTTCAAGCACCGACTCTGTTTGTCCAAATATTTAGAGACTGTGCAGTCTTCTGGTTTGGTCTTAGAGCGAAGTTGAGATGATCAATGGATGTTAAGGATCCAATTCTCTTCCCAAGACACGGGACAAGATAAATGGCCCAATTTACACCAGCATGATTCTCTGTCCCCTGGAAAAAGCCTACTCCCTGCTCTCCCAAGCACAGCATTGATGAAATCTTAGAAGTAACACCTTGGAAGGCTCCATAAAATGATTCAATTCCCAGAGTAATGGAAAAATCACAGGCAGCAAATACTTAATGTACTTTTGTACTTCCTGCGCTAGATGCTATGCCATTACCAGTGCAATACAACTGCTGTCTGTGTTATCCATTAGTATGTGGCTAAAAAACTAATGTTGAGGTAAAGTACATAATTTATATAAATTATTTGTAAATCTTGCATATTCTATTGGTTCAAACCACAAACAGTGAAATATCTCAAGCGTTTGTTGGTTTCTATTTTAATATGCTACTTTTTGACCTATATGTTTACTCGTGCAAAATAGTTTAATGAAGGATTCCAAAATAATATTAGCCTTTTTGAGTTTGGAAACATTAAACGAGTTGAACATCATAACCAAATTCTCCAAAGACAAACATTTTAAATACAAACTGGTCTGACTCAGGTTGCTATATCTTTTCAAACTGGTACCACTTAAAGATTTCTGGGAAATCATAGAGAACACAGCAAAAAATTCTATTGATTTAACATGGGGTCAAACTTTGTAAAACTGTAACCCAAACGGAGAACCTCATAGAAACTTTAAACTGGCCATATTTGTGGAGGTCATCAGTCTGTGCAGGAACATGCCAACCACTTTACAAAAGTATTTGAACCCTAAATTCTTTCAAATATTTACCATTGTCCCATAACGACCATTGAAAAATAAATACGAAAAGGCAACAAAGATATCAAGATGAAACATTATAGATTAATGTTAATGTGATTGTTAATCATAGTAACAATGTTAACATTTTTATGACATCACTGACTGCTCCTTAGCAACCAAGTTGCTAGAACTGTAGCTCAGATTTAGGAAAACATAAAGACATAGGGTAGATTTGTCACCATGATCACTCATGTACATTTTACTCTGTCACAGACGCCTCCATAGCAACCAGACCATTTACCATAGCAACCAAATTTACATATACATATTTCAGCCTAGGAACATCATAGAGACATGCAGCTTGGTTTATGTTACTGATAGTGACATTGGCAACATTTGTAAAAAAGACTATATGGCTAAATGGCACTTTAACACACAAACATCAAAGTATGTGTACAAACTTTAGCCAACTATTTATTATTATTATAATTTAAAAAGTTTGTGTTTTGTTCTGTGCTTGGACTGCTAAGATTAAATCAAGATACTTTAATATAAGTAGACTTTTAGTCAGACTATTCCTCCTGCGTGCTTGAAGTAAGCTGTAACTTAAACAATGCATGTCCACAATACAAGCCCAGGCTAGCCTCAAACCAAAGTCCCATGCCCCAGGCTCGCAGTTCCTGTCTGTAATTGGCAATACACGAAGATGTAGACAACTACATCTTCGTGTAGAACTACACAAATCTAAGAAAGAAGTTTTCTATAATGCAGTGTATAAAAAAAATAACAGAGCTGCAGCTTCTCCACATTTTTTATGTTGCAGCTTTAATTAGAAATGGATTAAAGAAATTTCCTCTGATTTTTCCCATAATGACAGGATTTTTTAATGAATAAAATAGATTTCACAGTCTTTGGCATGAGGCTTTAATTTGAGCAGGTGAATGCTACCCCTGCTGATCACCCATGAGATCGTTCTACAGCTCAAGCAGAGCTCAACTGAGCCCAAATCAGGTTGATTCTTTTATAATTACACTTCAGAGACAAGGATCTGTCAAGACATAAGTCTACGGAAAGTTGCGGAACCATTTTTCTGTTGCTTTAAAGTCCATATAAGCACAGCAGCCTCCATTATCAGTAAAGGGAAGAAGTTTGGAACTGCCAGGAATCTCCTTAGAGCAGGCCATCTATCTAAGTGATCGGGGAGGAGCACAAATAAATCAAGGGCTATCAATGTAAAGCGTCTCTCCAGCATGTCACCAAAAATTTGGTGGAAATCCCAGGTTTGGGTCTGGAGGAAACTACGTATTACTCAAGAAGTGGCATATACTCCTTTTACAGTGAAGCATGGTGTTGGTAGCATCATGCTGTGGGGTTTTTTTAAGAGACTAGAACTCAAAAGAAGGAATTGAGCAATATATAGACATCACGTTTCAGAACTTTCAGCAAGACAATGACATCTGGATGGCTGATACAAGACATGCATGCTTCCGAATATGTCTGGAAAGATTTGAGCCAACCAAATGTGCATCAATGTTTTAATTACACGTATTTGTGATATTCTTTGTAATATATGCACAAATAATAACTTATATATAAACTTAGTTATATATCAGTATGTATATAAGTTTTTAAAATACAAGTTTATTGTCAAATAAAACTTTTATTTGTATTATTTCTCTGCCTTTGCTACATTAATGCAGTGACCAACCATTTCTTTAGCTGTGGGAAAATGTTAAAATGTCTCCCTTTTTTGGGACAACATTTTATGATTTCTCTGTAAACAAAGGCGGCTGTTTTGGGGGCGTCCATCTATTTAACTTTGTACCTGATTCACACAGAAGGATCAGATAGCAGTATAGAAATGACAGGGTCAAGAACCTCTGTGCCAGGTAACACACACTCTATGTGCACAAACTGGATTCCCTGAATGTTAAATCTTTAATGGTGACTCCACTGACCGTGTCAAAAATCCACAATGTGACATTCAAACCTGGGGAATGGTTGCAATGCCTACCTTACATAATGCTGTAGTACAGTGGCAGAAAGAAAGGTGGAGCAATAATCATCAGTGGCCACCGTTACAATTAGGATCTAGAATCTGATCCTGGTTATTTCAAACAAGTTCCTGTTTTTTGAATGCTGCATTTTAAATAAGCTGAGATGATACAGCCCAAGCTCCTTTACATCAAGTTTCTCCTAATGTGTCATTCTCTAAAGAGGCTAATTTAGTAGAATAGTTTGATGCCTTTCTCAATTTTCCTCTATTCTACCAAATGAATTCACGTCGGTGCCAGTAAATAAAATAATTGGGCAATAGTATGTTAGTCCAGGTAACAATGTCAACAAGTCTGCACCTGCAGCTACTGTAAGTTAGAATGCCAGGTTCATTCAACTGTGCTCTTGAGATTTTGTGTCTTTTCACGTACCAGTTACCAACAAGAGACCATAGTCAAATGAAAATAAACATCTTATCTTCTACCATTCTTCTTCTTTCACCAGTACTTTTTAGGAGTCGCCACAGCGAATAATCTAACTCCACCCATTCCTTTCCTCTGGATCAACGTTTACACCCTTTAGCTTCATATACCTTCTCTTTGGCCTTTCTTTGTCCGCCAACCACCTAACATGAGCTGTCCCTCTGATGAACTCGTTCCTCTTTCAGTCTATCCACGTCACACCCAAAAAGGCTTAACTTCTACCATTATATCAGCTAAGAATTTTCATTTATTTTCTACACAAATTCCTACTCACGTTTAGGTCAACGTGCAGTGAATATAGGACCGGCACCATACCACCGTCAATTCACCAGGTGCCACTGTTGTGAGTTATAAACCCAGGACCCTGAAAGTCACAAAATCACATTTCTGACCTTTTTTCTTGAAATGTGACACGTTCTAGCTGCATACATTGCTCTAAATCTGATTATAACACAGAAAAAATGAGACAGGAAATTCAATAAAGAGCTTTAATTCGGCATCTCCAGTAAAAATTTGTTCAGTTTAACTGGCAAAACGTAAATATAAAAACAAACAACTCGACGAAACATTGCCATATATGTACATCAGTGGATAAAATTCATATACACATGCATGGCAGTTTGGTATGAAATTTTTTTGCAGAAGACATGAACAGTGGTATAAAAGTAATAATTAAAGCATAACAAACCGATATAAAAATGTTTACTCTCATGGTCTATTACAAGTCATTAAACCAATCACTTTGAATGTTATCATGTGGTTCAATGGGCGTCTACTTTCCCAACTGGCTAAGGAAGTGCACTCGGTTAAATAATCAATTCTAAAGCTGACATTTAAGTGAACCTCGAGTTGAGGTGCGCTGTTTTGTTCATCAACGGACTGAAGGATCGGTTTCCTGTTCAACTAATGATGTGCATGTTTCTACTGCTATTAAACGATTAAGCTCGAGACCACTTCGTTTTTAGCATTTTTTTTCTTTTAATGACTAATTAAAGTGAGTAAAGCTTGTACTTATTGGCTCATATAAATTGTTCAGCTTTCCTGTGGCTCAGTTGGTAGAGCATTGTGCTAACAACGCAAAGGTTGTGGGTTCAAATCCCAGGGAAAGCAAGAACTGACAGAAAAAAATATGTTCATTCAAATATAAGTCGCTTTGGATAAAAGCGTCTGCCAAATGCATAAATGTAAATGTTTGAGACCATTGACTCCCATCATAAATTGTTTAATCAATTTGTTATCATACTATTGAGAATGGTGAAGTAAATGGAAGTCTTTGCATTTCTTTTTACCGTTTAACATATATAAATAGTATTGTTGCAAACAATGACTACCACAATAAAATAATCCTTTATTTTTGTGAAAAAGGAGTTCTGATTCTTATTGATGAGATTCCTGCTTCAAAAACTGTTTTTGTGTATTCTCTCTGCGTGGGTTTTCAAAGGGTTCCGTTTCCCCTTCTTTAAAACAGGAGAGACAAGAAAACTGCTAAGTCTAAATGAACCAACTCCACTGAGTCTACAGCATCAGATTTGTGCAAATTGAGCCTCTGACAGAACCTCTGCACACCCAATATATTTGAACAAAATATGAGCATGAATAGGTGCCGTGACACAAAGTAGTCGTTAGCTAAAACACCCACACCCTTTGACCAGAATTAGAGTTCTTGTTTGTTCAACAAACACTTGATGCATCTCTACCCCTTATCCCTTCATGTGGGGCAGAGTGGTGATCCAATTCTGCATTTAAAGAAGGGGAAGAACTAAGACAATGGAATTTATGTTATAAAAATACAAAAACCACTGTTAGATGTTAAGAGTTCCTGTGCCATGTCCATCTACTGGTTAGAAAACACATTTAAAAACACCAACTTTAAAAAAAAAAAAGTGCCATTATTAGCCTAAAAACATGTTAAGCTTTGTAAAAACTACCAGGAGTGGTGCATTTGCTGATCCTTCAGAACCATTTGATGAATACGACTTCATATTGGTGTCCCGATTATTGAACCCTTCTTTTTAAGCGCCCGTTAGGAAGGGAAAATGTCAATGGAACTCTGCTTTAATCAGATATTTTTCAGACAAGTACTTTCCAGTGGAGCGTGGTGCTAATAACACTAAGATCTGAACCAGAAAAAGCGAGAATTGATCAAAGTGTTCCATCGTTGAAATGTAATTCCCAGTAAGTCACTTTCAATAACAGTGAAAATTCGACAAATAACAGTTTATAATATTTATGAAAATTATACAATTTTAATTAGTTATTGAAATAAAATGATACGTTCGCCAACATTATAGTATGTTTTACAGTGTTGGTTTTAGCAAAACTATACAAAAGTTGTTCAGCTGCATGCACATGAGAAAAAAGGCTTGAGAACACAATTATACAAAGAGTAAATGTTTGATCTTAGTGTGAAACGTCTCGTTAAATCCTACTTAAGTCATGCTTTGACAAAGTTGTAATCTTGAAAAGCAATACATAAAATGATTGTAGGGCTCTATTCAAGTCTATACGGCTTTAGTATATTGAACAAATTAATGAATGACGTTCATCCTTTTATTGCAGTCTGGTCTCATGCTAAACCTATAGTGTCCATGCTGTTGAAGCAAGCGAAAACACCAGTTTGCTGGTCAGACGTCGGAGTTGAGGTTGAAGTTAGCGAGTCGAGGGTCTGTGCTGTTCTCATATCTGTAATGGTATCCCTCCATATGATCCCTACAGGCGTCACGTATGTTGTACATCCACCTCTTGATACCCTTCCTGTTCAGGTAAAGCACCAGAAGGAATATGACCCCAATGAGGGCAAGAACCAGTCCCAAGAACACATAGGAGGGCTCCAGAGCTCGATCCAGCACATCAACATCACTCCAACATGGAAGATAGGAATGCTCCAGGTGAACAAGAGGGGTGTTTCTTCGATTTTTAGGCTCCGCGCAGGACAAGTTTAAGCGGTCATCAATAAAAGTATGTCTTTCCAACCAGATAAGCATATCTTCAATGTCACAATCACACCTCCAGGGGTTTCCACTGAGACTGACATGCAAGTCGGGGATTGAGCTGAGCTCTAAAAGTGTTGCATTGGGAAGGTTTTTAAATGCATTGTCACGTAGGTCCAGTTTCTCAAGCGCGGTATTCCCAAATGTGATGTTCCTGAAGGAAACAAGACTGTTGTTCCTCAAATCCAAGATAGTAAGGAGTGGTAAACCTGCGATGATGCCTTCTGGGAGGAAAACCAGGTCATTGTTGGATAAATTAAGATGCAAAACTTTAGGAAGGTTATGTTTGAGAGTGTTTGAAAGCGAAACGATGTATGAGTGATTATACAAGGCGTTGCTCAGATTTAAAATCTCAATTTTGTTGTCTTTGCGCCAAGGTTCACTGTTTAACTGTAAAATGTTGTTATCACTGAGATCAAGTAAATGCAATTGTGGCAAGTTCTTGAACGCCATGTAGCCCAACTCCTCCACTTGGCATCCAGACAGATAAAGGTGTGTCAAATGCTCCAAAGGAACTGGGAAAGACTCGTTGTTCAGTACCATTATGCTGTTTCCATTCAGATATAGTTTGCTGGTATTTCCTGGAAGAGATTGAGGGATGGATCTCAAGTTTTGACGGCTGCAGTTCACTACTGTGTTTTCACACAAGCACTGGGCTGGACATGGAGATACAGATGAACAGGAAGACAGAAGAAGTAAAACACAGAGTGTCGGGTTACATATGATCCTTTGTTTTCTTTGAAGTTGAAGCAAACGCGAAAATCTAGCGTCAGACATTTTCGAGACGACGAAAATCCCAAAAAGATGCATCTATCCAGCTCGCAGGGTTTCAAAACCTCACATATTAATGTGTTCAGTTGGCGTGTAACTTCTCATTTTGTCGTAGAACGAAATGTGACACTTCTGTCCATTACAACCACACTTTCATACCGTAACTTGTAGTTCGGCACCGAATACGAGTTTCCTCGAAAGTAACGTTAGTCCCGACTTAATCCTGTCGGTCAAAATCTTGAAGTCGTTAAACTGTTTAAAAGACGAGGTAAAGCCATAATGCACGGTCGGGTGTTACTCCGAATTACCGAAATAACGTATTCTTCCTCTCAGAGCGTGTTTGCGACTGATGTTTGAGGATGATCCACCGCTGTTACTCGCCGTATCCACGCTGAGCGCAGTCCGCCAGACTGTACCATTACACCCGCGGGGGTTCATTTTTACCGAGGTACATTGTCTAGCTTTAATACAATCGTGCGCATAGAATATACACACGAGTAAATACATTTAAATAATTTCACTAAAGCTGCCTCGACTGAACCAAGGACCGAACACTGAAAAATAATCACGTTTCCAAAATGGTATGTTCTGTTACTGGAACTAGCTGTACAGGTGAGCGATTAAAATAACACATGGCTAAAGTTAGGACATAAACTTTTATGTTGGCTTGTGAAAGAGCTTAAAATGTTTTTTTTTTTTAATGTTGCAAATGTCACAAAGAGTTACTCCCATATCTCTACAATTTTACTAAGTTAAGATAGAGGTATGCCAATGGCATATGGTTACTATGGTTAACAGCGTGGTTGCTATGGGGGAAGTCATTGGCATAACTTATTGTTCCCAATGTCAATTTAAGTTAATAAACCATGCCCCATGTATCTATAATGTATCAAAGCTGAGATGTAAATTTGCTAGAGTAAAGAGTTTGGTAGCTAGGGAGCTCTTGCTGCTGTGGTTAACATAAACAACCTCCCATATTTTTGTAGCCTTTTCCCATTTTTCTACAATGACCATTAAAAGTTGATGTAAATCTTTAACCTATTCTAGAGCCTAGGGTTCAAATACATTTGTATACCATTCGTTTTCTCAAATGGTCTGGGAGGGGATACGTTTTAGGCCGGAGTAAATATGCTGTTTACATAGAATATTTAAAAAAATTGAAGGGTTAATCTTAGATTTTCCTTAATGAACTAAATAGAAAGAAGAAATGAGAAATCTAAATGAAATCAATATTTTGTGTGACCACCATTTGCTTTCAAAACAGAATTGCAATTTTTCCACTAATGACTTTGGCTATTTGTTTGGGGTCATTGAACTGCTGCCAATTCAGAATACATTTGGGGGCAATCATTTGCCTCCTAGTGGTATTGCGTGATGGATAACTATTTGCCTATATTTTTCAGCATTGAAATTCTGATCATCCCCATTTGTGGAAATGCAGTGCCTTCTTCTACTGACAAATATTTCCTATTTTACTCATAAAACACTTGCTGCTGTATTTATGCACCTTATTTATACTTTCATGGGTCAGTTTATTTACACATTGTATGTATTTCTTTTTGGCTACAGTTCTTTCATGAAATCTTTCATGTTGTCAAAGAGTTGGTTTTCTGATGCAAATGTTTCCTTGGCCGATGATTGCAACTACAATCCTCAAAAGATGTCTGTTTCTTTGTGCTTCTTCAAAAGAGCTTGAACATCACTTCTTGAAACCCTAATCTGCTTTGAAATCTTTGCCTTGGAGAGACCTTGTTGGAGTGTAACTACTTTGGGTCTCGCTGCTGTGCTCAATCTTTGCATGGCGTGAATCTGACAACATCCCAGAGTTTGTACCTGTGAGAATTGATTACAAATGTAAGAATTGATAATAAATGTACACCATTTTTTAAAAATAATTATTTATATTTCTGATAGCACTCATTTTTACCCTCCAAAATTTTGCACAGTTACATTAAAACATTAAGAATAATTTACATTTATTGCCATTCTTTTAGTTGTTAATAATAATAATAATAATAATAATAATAATAATAATAATAATAATAATAATAATAATAATATTGTTACAAATTATAAATATGTTGTGTTCATCCTCATGGATTATTTTTTTTTACTCCATAAGAATTGGTAGTCCAGGTAATGTGATGATTTATACGAGATATATATATGGGTGTCTGGGTCAAGTGTGAGAACTGAATCTGGTTCTGTGCTCTGGCTGTGGTTTGTAAGTCACGTGACTTGTGCCCGACCGCCCACATTTAGCTGACGTAATACAAGGGAATCCCTTGCCAACTCGCTTCGTCAGTGAAGTACTGGCAAATCTAATCAGTGGGTTTTAAAATCCATTTATTTATTATATTATTATCTTATAATATTATAATAACTAAACTATCTATATTCAGACATGTCTGTATTTCATAAGCTTAGGAATGGTTTACACCGCTTCAACCACCGAATGACAGAGTCAACTAGTTTAGCCGCCCAATCAAATTTTAGAATACTGGTTTCATGGTCAAATCAGAATTAGTTGTACTTCTAGGTCATCTGTCCGTATCTCTTACTTAACCGACAACTCCACTGCAACAAATTGCACATTAATGGTCTTTGAATCGTTATAAAATGTTTCTCTGGACCAGCCTTTTTGTTAAAAATACGCAAATGGGATTTTCCTTCATCTAACATCAGGTGAGGAAGCTAAATAAAATCATTGACGATACATTTGGAGCTATTTGAAGGCAAATGTTAGCCCTGCGATGATGTGTTAGTAGACATTAAACAACTAAAATGGATTTTAACTGAAAGACTCTAACATTTCTACGTTTTAACGTTATCCCAGTGCATTAGTTTTCAACGTCGGTTTAGATGTCAACGTCACTGGTTGGAAGTATGTTAAGTGGAGCTGTCTGCAGGTGTAACGTTAAAACTTCCACTGTCGCATTTTCCAAAAATTAATATTGAATTTAGCTAATAACTGATTGTGTCTAGCAGTTTTCTTTTAGTGCCATTTACTTTGACTTTTCATATTTTCGTTGCCTTGCTCCAGCCGTGTCTGTTTATTATTAGGTAAAGGTGAAAACTGTTAAAACTAAGCTCCATATACAAAAATCAAACAGACTGGGAAATTAAAGCTGCAAGCAGCGATAAAAGGGCTCTAGCACCTCAGGCGTCATCACCCTGTGGCCAATTTGTTGCATTATACATTATGACCAATCCTAAATTATCCTAAATCTTTTTCTAGCAAGAACTGTTACAATTTTAGAAAAATAGGGAAAATTGAAAACCAGAAAATAAGCTCTTATGACTACCAGGTGGCGCTGTGACTGAGACAATAACTGTTTTTGTTATTGTTTTTTGCCATATTACTGTCATACATGCCAACTTTTGTAAAAGAAGTATATTATCAACCTTTTTTACCTGATACCGTACGTAGATGCTCTCAGACATGGACTCGTGAGTTTGGGATTGCTCTGACTTAAAATGGCTGAGTTGTTACAACTGCCTGTTTAGAGGAAAATTTAAACTAAAGTCAAGAAAGCTTAGCTATTTAGCGTCCCATATGCCTTAAAACTGAGTTTGGAGATAAACGTATTCAATTTCTAGGAGGAGTTTTTTGAAGTATGACACAAGCAAAAGTGGCCATTTTTAGAGGTTTTTGAACAATAACTGACTTACTGTCGATTTTGGAAATGCATTGCATATTACTTGTAATTATGTTGTGGTAACCTATACATGTGTCCTGAATTTCATTTGTCTACGAGACACTGTTGGCACACTTAAAGCTTGTACATTTTAGGTTAGCCATTAGCTAGCCATTTTGGCACATCCAATCATGTTTAGACCCTCAAAAATGTGCAGAAAGCCGGGAAACAATGGCACTTAGCAACTACAATAGAGTTCTATGGACCTTCTGTACTTTAGTTATAATGAACAATAGAATTATAGTGTAATGATCTGCGCATGAAGAGGTTTCATGTACATTTTAGCCATTTTAGTAGTTAAATGTAATTAAACTTCCACAATCTAACCAGAGTTGTTTTATTTCAGGAACCTTTTGCAACCATGGAGGACTGAGTGTAAGAGGTTTTTTGGGGGGAGGTATTTTTCCCCTCAAATTTGAAGGACTAATTGCAAGGACGGTACAAGGAAGGACCTGCCTTTTGTTAAATCTGCTGCACTGTAGATAACTTATTTTAAGTCTTCTTGAGTATTTTTTTATAATTTTGTACAGAAAGCTTTCTATTTTTTTATGCCTATGATTGTTTTGAGTGTGTTTGTTGAGCTTGTTGTTGAAATGGTGGATTGAGGTGATCTAGATCCTAATCCAGGGGTCGCTAGCGTGCTGTGGAAACTTAACACATGCACAAATCTAGCTCCCCAACCTCTCAGAGAGTCCTGGCATCTAGAGTTTGTTCCCACTTTCATTTCCGTGGTTTATTCATGCTGCTAGAGAAAATTTTCCTAAACACTTTATAACCCAAATTCGCGTACAGTTTGAGTCGACTCATTGTCTTCTCATTTTCTCGTATTGGTTACTGCAATGTTTGGTTTCGCCACTGCTTTCAAGCCTTCTGTGTTCTAACCGTCAGTGCTTATTTGCTTTCAAAGTGCTAGAAACTGAACCGACAAACTTTCCCCCAAATTTGATTTTGTCCCCAAAAATTCTGTCTTTTTCTTTCATTTTTGCTTTTAGGGCACCTTGTTTCATTAAAAGGGATGTAGAATTCACAGTTCCCTTATTTATACGAACTGCTAACATGTCGTCAGTGTATTTCCCACTCGGTTTTAAGTAGTCGGTCGTTATAAGTTTGTTTATTTTTGTGTTTTGTTAGACAATTCTCGTCCCCTAAATTTACAGAGATTTTTTGACATGTTGAAAGTATTTTTAGTGGTTGGAAAGTTGAAAGGAGAACAGAGAGATTAGAAATAATCTGCATTTACACCTTAAATTGATAAATTTAAGAGTTAATTGATAAATAAATGTAAAAAAAAATTTGCAATTTTGGGATTATAGAGGCAAGCCAAAATGAGTTTGTTTATCCCTGACTGCACAACAAAGTGCCGATCAGAAAGGCATGCGGATGAAGTGATTGCAGCCATCACTAGTGGTTCCGAGGGGTGTCTGCAGGCCTTCCTCTTGTCCCACTGTCACAATGCATGTACCCTGCGGGACGAGTTTGGTCGTTCAGCTCTACACCTTGCAGCGTCACTGGGCAAACGGGATCTTGTTCAGTGGCTCCTGGAGAGCAAACAGGCTGATCTACAGGCAAAGGACAGGGAGTCAGGGTGGACCGCTCTGCACCGAAGCGCCTTCTATGGTCAGATTCACTGCCTCATTGCACTAATTAAGGTGAGTTCTGTTTCATACTTTGAAGAGATTGCTAAACCCTTTTGTCCCTTGAATACAAATTTTCACAAAAATTTATTTACATCAATGATCAAAATCCAATGAAGGAATAAAAAAAAAAGAAGAAAATTTTTGGTTTGACCAGCCTTTACATTCAAAACAGCATAATTTCTTCTAGGCACATCTCCATTCTCAGTCACCTGCAGGTTGTTCTAAATAATCTTGAAGAACTTATTGTACCACTCTCCAGCCCTTTAATCAACAAACAGTGTTCTGCTACAGACAAATATTTCACATTTTGCTACCATTTATCCACACCCTTTTGCTATTTTTTTTTTTTTGCACATTCTTGTGTTACCTTCTTCCCACATAAGAAGTTTGGCTTATTGGTTCCAACCCTTTCATGAAAATGTTTCACATTGGACATCGTCGATGGCAAAATTGCTAGACATCGCCCAACCCTATTCCCAACCTCAGTTTCTCTGTTCTTCACTCAGTTCTAACCCTCCTACACAGTTGTTTCGGGTTAGTTCATGACGGTGCTTTATCCTGGTATCGATGAACTATGTTGTTCAAGTGTTTCAAAACAATTATTGATTTGACTTGGATTTCTATTTTGTTCATTCACTTTGCATTTTGTACATTTATAGAAATACCCAATCAATATAAATAGATGTGAAAGCATTCTTTGTATATTGCATTTTTCACACCTGCCTAAAGCTTTTCCACAGTAGTGTATTTGACTTGAGTGTACATGTCTATGTTGCAGCGTGGTGGGTCTCTTTCCATCCAGGATAAAGAAGGTCTTTCACCACTCGACCTCACTATGAAGGATCGCCCAGCTCATGTTGTCTTCAGAAACACTGGTAATTATTTTGGATTAAGTAACTGACGGCACATTCTCCAATATCTAATGCTCTGATATGATATGCTCACAGACTACTTCTTTTTTTAATATTTTTAAATAAAATATTCCCCTCATCTTTAACCCACTGCATAATTTCAAAACTGCTAAGCAAATTTATCACAATTTTTTTCTGAACTGTTCTGTAGAATATAAATAAGAACAGGAAGATGTAAAGGAAAATCCAATAGCTTATTTAAAATTGAGAAAGAAAATTAAGGAATTGTTAACCCCGAGTCATGTTGCATTCCAAGTATCTGGTTCTTAATTTATTGTTCAGTTTTCTTAATTTACTTTTCATTCATTTTCTAACTCACTTATTCTGTGGGGTCACGGGGGTCTGGATCTCCAGCGCACATTGGGCGAGAGGCTGGGGTACACCCTGGACAGGTGTACTGGGAATTTAGATTATTCAGTTAACTTGCTGGATGTTTTGAGTATTTTGGGGGAGTACTCGGAGGAAATCCACGCAAGCACGGGGAGAACATGCAAACTTTTTCCAGGAAGGTCACCTGCAAGCCTCGAATCAGCAACCTCCTAACTGGAAGGCCAAAGTGCTACTGACTACGCCACCGTGCAGCCTTTAATTTACTTTAACTGTGCAAAAATAAATGTATTTGGTTGCCATACATTTAACGATTATTGTTGTGGATGATGAGCTTTCGCAGATAAGGTTACAATAAATTAAGACTCAAATAATGTCATCTTAGCCCAGAAACGTTTTTTGACTTCCAACAATTTCTGATCACAGACCCCACTGAAGTGTACACCTGGGGAAACAACACAAATTTCAGTCTGGGACATGGGAACCAAGAGAGCAGACATCACCCAGAGATCGTGGACTTCTTTTCACGGTCTGGCATATATGTGAAGCAGGTGAACCATTAGGATTTTTTTTATTTTATGCTTACCTTTGCTTCATTTGGTCTAAATCTTGGGTTCTTCATTTGCTCAAAGAGGATGAGGTTGTGGTGCTTGTTTTTATTCTAGCAGGGACACAATGCTGTAATATCCATTGAGCAGGGATGCCCTAGAACCACCCAGTGAAGCCCTGCAGGTTTTAGCTTCAACACTGGTTTAGCACACAAACCGATTTAGCTTCCATGAGGCCAGGAGGGCCTTGATTAAAGTGAGTGGGTGTGTTAAACTGTTTTGGGCTGCAGCCCAACTTTAGACATTAATAGAGGTGTAGAGTGTGAAAAGGCTTGGAATTGTTGTTCCCTAAATCTCTATAGAGCTTTTGAAAGTCATCAAGGTAACTCCAGCCTCTTTCTTTTTGTGTATATTTTGCTTGAGATGGTACCTGCATTGGTTAGAAGACCAAAGCTTCCTGTCTTTTGAGCTATAATTTAAAACAGACATAAATCTCTTTGAGAGCTAAATTTGATATTTCAGATTTTCACCTTTTGGGTGGGAGAGGTTAACTAGACAACAATAGGATTTGCTGATGAACATCTGTAGTATTAAAGAGTATTACACATTGGGCTTATAAAACAAGGAATCTGTTACAAAGGTAAACAATGCCCATAGAAGAGGTTTCAGCTATTACCAGAACAAAGAAGATTTAGTTGTTTTTAAATGTTGGAGGAGTCTCAGTTTTGGAATATTGCAACAGCCAGGAACAGTCGTTTTGATGCAGGAGAAACTGTCTTTCTGAGACCACTTGATGCGCTTCATTCTCTGTATGCATACTACTGTAGGATTCTAGAAGCCTCTGATGGTAGGAGAGTGCTGGTCCTGTTATATAACATGAGCTGCATTGGAGACCCAGTGCAAAGTATATGAAGGGAGCAGTGTGGTGGGGTTCTATGGGTTCTGTGAGTTTTGCTTAATTTGTAGGGGACTGACTACACAAGAAGGAAGTCCAGTAAGAGAGTGTTTCTTCCCACTAAAGCCTTACTTTCATTCTTAAAATGGTTGCTGCGTGACACTGACAAATAGCCTTGGGTAATGAAGAGTGCTGGGCAGTAACACATTACTTAGTTATTTGTTACTATAATTAGATTACTTTTTTTTTTGAAGCACAGTAATTAAACATGCTCTATTTTTCTAAATTGATATGAGAATATGGTTCGTCCAAGTAAATATGTGTTGCTGTCATGTTACAGAGTTGAGAGAAAGCACGTATTTATAATTCAATCTTATAAAACAGATTAGGGGAGTGCGAGACGTGACATTATTTAGAGACCTGAATACAATGCCAAAATGTTAGAGATACGAAAGGTCTTTCGGGATTTATTTTGCTTCAAGATACGAAAAAAATTCCAAGATACGAAAAACACAGCACTTTTCTGCTCTATTATCCCCTTGTTAAATCTGACATCGCGCTGGGCTTCCGGGTCCTGGTGCTCCATTTTCCCATTGCAGACAGTACTAAAAGGGGCTGAAACATTATTTATAGATTACCAATAATGTACTTTAAATATTACAGTTAAGGTGTCGTAAAAGAAATAACGTTTATTAGCGTTGACTAGCACTTGGGCTTGAAACCGTGTTGGTGATAGTTATTCGTGAAATATGTCGAGAAAGTTAACTTTCAAACGTAGTGCCGAAATGTTTTCTGCCATCCGTTCCACCTCCTCTGACACATCGCTTCACTTGCAAAGTAAGGTTTCACATTTGTGTACATATTACGTATTTTGCATGTGTTTTATTATCATTTATTACATTAACAATGTGTAGATTTATGGATTGAAGAAACGTTACTTGATTTTTCTCTGGTTTTCCATTTTTTTAGCAACTTATACTGTTGTTTCTGAGAGCCATTGCATGGATTAGACGTCTTACATGTAAAACTTGCTTCAAGATACGAAATGTTCGAGATACGAAAGCCACCCTGGAACGGATTCATTTCGTATGTCGGGGTACCACTATACTCTGTTTTATACCGAACTGAACAGGACGGCATTCTCCTTTGAATATCTCTGATGTGTATTATTTTTTCAACACACTATTCAGGATCAAATGTACAATCATTTAATTTTTCCCTTTGTAAATATCCAATCAGTGGGAGCTAAAGGTGGAGGAGGGTGGGACTTCTTGTGTTTCCCTCAAACCGTGGCCAAGGCGGTGCTCCTTCAGTCAGTGATATGGGGCCGTTTTGCTGTCAAATATGACAAAATTGGGAGAAGAGTGGTAAACAAATATGGCACCATGTGGTTGGGTAAAGTAACTAGTAATGGATCAAATTATTTGACAAATTAAGTAATCAAAAGTGTCTTGATTGCTTTTAAAAAGAGTTATAATTATATAACTCTTATAATAATTTCTGAAAGAACTTGGGCAACACTGGTAATGGTAAAAAATAAACATTTTAGACACTTGAAACAAAATAAAAATGAAATGAGACTTGAGTTAATAAAGGCCATAGCACTGCTCAGGTGTTGCTTTTTATCGAGTTCTTTGTTGTGCTGCAGTACATCAAAAGTTGCCTTCAGGCCTAACTAAATGCATAGACGTGTATTAAATAATAGGGGATGTTAAAAACATCTTTTAATTTAAATACATTTCAACCGAGATTAAAATTACAGCTAATGGGATGTGTTGCAAGCTATTAATCAAACTAATTGAGGAGCTGTTTTGTGATTCATCTGAAAAAAATGTGACTGGCACCTGTTATGCGCATGCACTGGCAGCACTTATTTAATCTGCTGCTATTATCCCTGAATGAACATTTTAATATTTAACTCAAAGCATCTGCAGAACATAAGAGAGGGTCACAATAAGCTCTCTGTTTCCACGTTAAGAGGGAATAAAGTAATGATGAAAGGGTTTTGAAACAGGATCCAGTATCATAATGAATGAGCATTGTAAAAGTGAAAGACAGCCCTGCTCTTCAGAAATTAATTAGATGAATGTAACCACACACAAACATCCACTGTCTCAACAATGGGACGTGGAGTATGTTGCTGAAATTGTTTTTTGGGGTCAGATGCGACTAAAACAGGTCAAGTTTACGTAATTGATTTGATCCCTTTGTCTTTTGTGAGTGTGAGCAAAACATTTGTATTACATTTTGCCTTAAAAGTGAATGAATTTTCTCCAACTTGATCCCAAGTTATCCTCACTGGAAGCATTTATGTGTGGCAACATTTAAATGGAATGTGTACAATGGAAATATGTTTTTGTATTTACATTTGCATTGATCCGCTAATAGTAAAAGTTTGGTGCAAATTGAATGAACACAAATTGAAAATTACATTACATTACATGACTTGAATTGATGTATGCACATGCAGAGCAGCAAATGGTTGTAAAATTCTAATTGTTGTTACACGGTTAGAAATGCAGGATTGAATTCTCATTATAAAGCCGGGGGATTTTTGAACAAAAATGTATTGCTACTCTAAAAATGCCTTCTGAGGTGTTTTCAACATTTTATTTAATTGAAGAAAATCTTGAGGCACACCAGAAACAATTGTTTATAAAAACAAACTGTTTAGCCTGTATTGATAAAGTCGATCTCATAAAAGTCTTGAATAGGGTTCAAATGAGCTCAGAAAAAGAGTTTTATAATCCTTCATCTTTCTAGTCAGTGTCATGGGTCTCAAAATGAGATGCTGGAGGTAGAATTTGGGTGAAAGACTAAAGCCTGGTTCAGACTGCACAATTTTTGCAGTTGCTTTCACACTGAAGAACTGTCTGGAGCAGAGAACCTTCGCGAGAAATGTTTTGAAAGCAGCACAAGGTCAAGTGCTCCAGACCGAAGCACAAGACTGGGATTATTATAATAAAAGCTTTTTAACTCATTTATTCATCCCAAAAAGACAGACTAGAAGTCCTATTTGAACCGAAACCACTGTTTATATTGCTGTCTATGCCTTTGCATGTTGGCCTCAATGTGTCTCTCTCATTGGCTGCAGGTGGTCAGAGACATTATTTCAGTCAGAGCACATTTCAAACTGCCTGACTGTGACTCCAACAGCTCCAGATATTTAGCATGCCAAATATATCACAACCAGCCTGTGACTGCCCTGTGGCTCGCAGAGTGAGTCTTTGGTACTTCACATTGTGAGATTGTGACAAATACATGAGCTCTGTTTCTGGGCGATTTGCGACTCAAATTGAGGCTAAATTCATGCAGTCTTAAACTGCCTTAAGCCGCATCAAGTATTCCACAAAAATGATTAACTTTATACAGTACAGCTGTTAAAATCAGACTTATTTATTTAAGAATTATTTAAAAAATTTTCCATTTAAGTGAAAGTGTGAACTCACCTTTTAACCTCTTTAATAATCTTTTTTAAATAAAATGTCTCATCACAAATGAAAGGTTGACAACAGGATCATGCAACACCACTGGCTCATGTTTCCTATGCTCATGCCAACGCATGTTGCTCATCCATCCAAATATGCAAATGAGTCCGCAGTATGACCATGGAAAAAGGAACTTATCCACCGATAACAGCTTGATGTTGGCACAAGCCAAGCCCTCGGGGTCATGTATGCCAGTCATTGAATGTCACCTTACACCGGTTTCATACTGTACGCTACAGTTAAATCCTTACAAAAATAATGCATTGTGAGTAAACTATGGTGACTAATCATTTTTTTTCTTCATAGCTTTTAACAATGCTAAAGTGTAAGTAGCCTTTAGTGATTTCCAGGTTATTCTTAGGACTTTAAATGCATTCATTCCCATTTATTTGATTTTAATGCTGAATTGAATGTTACTGTTGTTTTAATTTGAGGCAAATATCTCTTGTAGCAATGATGGACACCTGCCTCACGTCCAAAGGCTAATAAAAAGCAAAAACAGGGACATTGTTTTCATCCACAGTGTAATGAGAAACAAAGATGCCCATGGTTACATAGCCTTTAAGAGACATTTTACACCTTATTGTAAATAATATTTCTGTGACTGTAAATTTGGGCCGGGGTATATCGTTAAATTGGCAGACCCCGTCGACTCTGTCAGTCCAGTGCCAGCCGGATCTGCAGAGAAAGGGCAGAGCTGTCAGCCCTAAAAGTCAAGACTTCATGATGAGCCTAAACTAGAGCGCCTGGTTGACACACAGCTCTGGTTTTATTCACTTATAATCTCATACGACCACATCTGCTTTGGCCTCAAGGTTATTTACTTCAAAGAGTAATCATAAATTGAGTACATGAAGCAGGTTTATGAAAATTTTAAAAACAAGGTTGCGGGTTTATTAACTGACTGGCAGGAAGTCGTTATGTTTGGCATAAATGTTAAGTTGGTTAAACAACACGTTGTAGAAAATTCAGAATTGAAGATCTTAAGATATCAAGTTTTCTTTAATAAAAAGACACTGCTTTGTTACAGTCATACGACAAGAAATGATTCCAAACATGCTTTCTTTGTATATTATATACTGGGCAGTTTGAAGGCTGTGCTTAAAAGATACAGGAGAATGTTCTGATTATAATAAAAAATAAGTTGCTTTGTAATTACAAGGTTTACGTTTAGGTTAATGGCTTTTTACCATTACAAGATATAAAATTAAGTAATCAACTATTGAAATCAAACGCAATGCAATCTTGAAATGAAATAAAATGTAACTTTAACAATTGAACCATGTTTGGTGCCAAATGAGCTATAAAAAGCAGAAGAATGCGTGAGTCTTGAGAACCCTGCATTTATCACCAGTCTCACATTCCCTCCGTATGTCACTTTGTTTTCGCTAGCTACATGCAACTTTTATTGCCACTGTAAGGGGCTCCATAAGTTGATCCAAAAACAGGTTTCGACCATGGAACACTGAAGGTTTCAGTTTCGCTTTAACATTAGCTTGATTGAATCTATGGTAAACTATGTATTGATAATTGTTAATAACAAAAGAAATGCATTTATTTGTTATAACTAACCCTTTAAAATGACAACTAAACCTTGTTACACAACGTGATGCAATCTTCGCATTTAACATTATTGTAGAAAGTAATTAGAGAGTAACTAGGAACACAATTGAACATCTCAATTTATTAACAAACACTATGTTCCATAGTGTACACGCACCGATTTGCCTGTGATACCAGGCAGTTCTCAAAACCTGCCGGAGACTCAAAATCTGGGCTACACAATAATAAAGACTTCTGGGTTTGTCTTGGTCACATGGTTACTAAAAAAACCAACAGTCTCTGTTGATCACAATCATTCAGTGAGGCGGCTTAAATGCCAAACACACATCTTTTTGGCTGTTTTTTTTAAAATGGTTACCGTATTTTTCGGCTCATAAGACGCACCGGCACATAAGACGCACCCAATTTTTAAAGAGGAAAATCCAGAAAAAAAAGATTCTGAACCAAATACTGTTGTAAAATATTTTATATCAACTGTGTAAAGTTAACAGCCAAACATGTAACATGAACAGACAGTAAACAGTAAAAGTAACAAAAAAAGGCTGTAATGTTTTTCTTTGCCCCCACTCATCACTTTAAAGTCCACCATTCGTTATCACCATCACTGTTCCAGTGCAACATTGTCACTACATTACTAATAATAGCTAGTAACATTGTCACTACATTACTAATAATATCCAGTAACATTGCCACTACATTACTAATAATAGCCAGTAACATTGTCACTACATTACTAATAATAGCTAGTAACATTGTCACTACATTACTAATAATAGCCAGTAACATTGTCACTACATTATTCATAATAGCCAGTAACATTGTCACTACATTACTAATAATAGCCAGTAACATTGTCACTACATTACTAACAATAGCTAGTAACATTGTCACTACATTACTAATAATAGCCAGTAACATTGCCCCCCACATTAGTAATAATAGCTAGTAACATTGTCACTACATTACTAATAATAGCTAGTAACATTGTCACTACATTACTAATAATAGCCAGTAACATTGTCACTACATTACTAATAATAGCTAGTAACATTGTCACTACATTAATAATAATAGCCAGTAACATTGTCACTACATTACTAATAATAGCTAGTAAGATTGCCCCACATTAGTAATAATACAGTGTTTCTCAAACTTTT